>OY757914.1:88529305-88781805 GCA_963585895.1 Sepioteuthis lessoniana | reverse complement strand
AGACTACTTCGACATAGTAGCAGGTGTGCTGCAAGGAGATACATTAGCCACATACCTGTTTATTATCTGTCTAGACAACGTGTTTAGAACGTCTATAGATTTAATGAAGGAAAACGTTTTTAAGCTGGCAAAGGAAAGAAGCAGAAACTATTACGGACGCACCGATTACATAGCGCTTCTAGCAAATTCCCCCGCACAAGCCGAAACCTTGCTACATAGCCTGGAACGAGGGGCAGGTGGCATAGGCCTCCTTGTCAAAACAGAATACATGTGCTTTAATCAAAGAGGCAACATCTCCACACTAAAGGGTTGTCCTCTGAAACTAATGGACAAGTTCACCTACCTAGGAAGCAGCGTCTCATCAACTAAGAATGACATCAACACGCGACTAGCAAAGGTACGGACAGCTAATGATAAGCTATCGGTTATATGGAAGTCATACTTGACCGATAAAATAAAACGCAGTTATTCCAAGCTGCGGTTGCATCGATACTGCTATTGGGAGACACCATTTGGACGTTAACTAAACTTATGGAAATAAGCTTACCGGCAATTACACAAGAATGCAGTGAGCAGTATTGAACAAGTCCTGGAGGCAGCACCCCACAAAACCACCCATCATGAAAACTATTCAAGTTTAACGAACCAGACATACGGGACATTGCTGGAGAAGTAAGGACAAACTCATAAGGGATGTATTCCTGTGGACCCCTGCACATGGACAAGCAAAAGTCGGACGACCAGCTAAAACCTACATACAACTGCTCGGCGCTGATACAGGATGTAGCCTGGAAGACATCCCGGGGGCGATAGAGACGGGTGGCGAGAGAGGTTTAATCTAAAGCTGGGGGATAAACGGGATTCACAGATGTAATTAAGAGTATTAGTTCGGAAGTGAACGTAATAGCGAAACTGGAGTTCAAACTAGATTGCTTCGACGCCACAGTTTAGCACCTTAGCCATTACACCATTGTGAATCCCCTCAAATATGGAGAAGGAAGTTACTTACCAAGTAACAGAAAACTCATCAAAAAGTGAGCGGATAGAAAACGCTCCTTTAGCCATTCTTGTTTCCACCGAGCAGTTTTAACTCGTCATCAGGAGAGAATATGCACCGTTTCGGGGCCTTTCTCTCGACGGTTTTATTTGCAAATCGGCCCCCCACCTCACTGACATGAGGCCCCATTAAAGCACCCTGTCAAATCAACTTCTAATTGCGAAATGTAAAACTTTTCAAATTTGCTCGCGTAATTAGAATATTTTTACGCATTCACATTCAAATATGGAATAATATAGACGTTTACACACGCACACAAACACACATGCACAAACACACACACACACACACACATATATATATATATTTATATATATATGTATATATATATCGTGGCATAGAGCTTAATGATAGCAACAAACTAACGCAATATTTTTTTTCTTTTTTATGTTTTTATTCTCACTCTGAATAAATCCTTGTGTCTGTTTATCGCTATATATAATTCAATAGATACGAACATTTTTAAACAAACTTTTTTTAACAAATGTTAACTCTCTATTGTTTGAAATTGGTTTACAGCAAAAATTATTTTGATATCGCAAAAATATTTGTTTAGAGTCTATTTAAAATGTCCGCTAATCAAAGTGTTCCAGGTTTCAAATGAGGTCTTTCATTAAATTTTTGGTCACTGACATCTATTTAATCCAACTATATAAATATGTAAATTTTGAGTCATGGGGATATTACTTCGTGGTTGAATAGTATATATATATATATATATGTGTGTGTGTGTGTGCGTATGTATATATGCAAATATACGTATAGTATGTCAACTGTATATATATATATGTGTGTGTGTAAACAATTAGAATTAAGATGTAACGCTCAAAGCGTTTTTAATCCGCAAAACTTTTCGTTTTCGATGTACAAAAATACAGATGAATATTACAATATTTTTCACGTATGAAATAAGATGATGAAAATAACAGAGTAAAATATCCCAACTCTGTGTCGAATGAGCGTTTATACTGTTTTAATTATTAACCTATTTTCAATTGTATGCCTTTATATATATATATACATATATATGCCAAGTCAGCTGGGGCTGTAGAATACATCGACTGCAAGTGTTGTATATTGACCTACGACCCAGCCGGACTGTCAAAATAGGAAATACACCAATGTAAATAACAGGTGCATCCGGTCGAGGAATAGCAGAGTGTAGCATTGACCGTGGGTGGGTTGAATGAGTGCAATTTGTGACGCCCACAAGAAGAAGGCGGCGTTTAATTATTATATAACTCGGTGTAGACAGGAAGTCAGTTAGTTTGGAGACCAGATCAGTTGGAGACAAGTGGCGGTAGAGAAAGCCAGCACCCAGCAGAGTGGTCCCTCAGCCCCCTGATTGAGCAGTTGCAGTTGGGGATCAGACGAGTTGGAGAACGGACCAGTTGGGAGAAGATGCTGGAATGAGAACATGTCCCAGAGAGGCTTGGCCCTCAGGCCCCCGGTTGAGCAGCCAAGGAGAACGGAAAAGAAATGCGGTTATGGCCAATAGAGTGGGGGTCAATATGTTGCAGTTCTTTTCGGTCTCCAACTCCCTCTCACACACAAACCTTTCAAATAAAGCGAGAGGTATATTTTTTCTAAAAGACTGTGTCGCTCGTCGTCATTATTGTGTCGCTCGTCTATTATTGTGTTGAGTATACAACACAAGAACCCCCTAAAAGTGTCCTGGATATGACACTAAACAATCTGATTGTGATGTTCCAGTGATGCTGGAGCTTTGGGGAATCCCATTGCTCCCAAGTCCACACTAGTCCGGAATGGTAGCACCTGATAGGGCCATATCCCTGGGTTAAATAGAACTAGAACTGCTTGACTAAACTGAATTGCTTGAAATAGAAATTTTTTTTCACAATTATACTGTACTTACATTGAAACTGCGTATTAATGCTAAACTGAAATGTTTGAAATAGAACTATTTTCATAAAAATGGATTTGGCGTTAAATAACCTACAAAGGTTGATATGCCATCAAACCCAAACAACCAACTAACCATACATATATTTTACAATGGTATATGGTTGTCACTATATCACTTGGTAGGTTTGTCGCAGACCAAATGCTGTATAATTTGGAGTGTGCTAAATATCTGTGATAGAGCTATTATTTAATTTGATAATAAATATAGATTACTTTTTATGTGTATTTGGATGCTTATATGTGATCACAGGTCCCATGCCGTCTTTATACGACAATCATCACACAGAAAAAGAAAGATTTTCGAGAAATTGAAAAAATCGAAAAGGTGCAGTCAAAAGAATGTTTACGTTATAATTGCGTATAAGTCTTGTGTGCGTGTGTCGTGTGTGTGTGTGTGGATTATATTTGCGTATTTCTGTGTGTAGTCGTATATATGATTGTTGGTGTTCGTGTATGATGATATATGCGCCACGTGGCAGATTTAAGGTTATCTCATGAATATATGTGTACTGATGTGTAGGAAAAGGTGGTGGAAGTCGAGCGACGGTTAGAGCTTTGGCCGGAAAATTTTTCATATGTTAAAACAAATTCTATATATAGAAAATTTTATATATATTAAAATTTATATAAAAGAAATTTTATTCGGCCAAATCCTCAAACGTCTTTCATGTTTTGCTAAACATCGCTGAACATATATTCATGAGACTACTTCAAATGTACCACGTGGCACAAGTGTCATTATACACACACACACACACTAACAATCACATATACAACCAAACACAACAATACTCAAATATAATCTACACACACAAAAAAAAAATTATACGCAATTCTAACTTAAACATTCTTTTGACTTTTTCTTGCTGATTTTTTCTATTTATCCAATATCTTTCTTTTTCTGCCTGATGATCGTCGTATAAAGACGGCATGAAACCAGTGGTCACAGTTAAGCACCCATTCTATTAAATATATATGAAACCTAATCTATATTTATTTATCATTATAATGATTTTTATATATATATATATATATATATATATATATATATCCGATAAAATGAAACGGGATTTTTTCTAAGCTGCGGTTGTATCAATAATACTGTATGGATGCTTTATATGAACGCTGACTAAGCGTATAGAGAAAAAGCTTGATGAAACTGAACAAAAATGCTTCGAGTTACATTGAACAAATTCTGGAAGCAACACCCCCCCCCCCAAAAAAAACAACAGCTGCACGGCCACATATCTCCCATATCTAAAAACAATCCAAGTAAGATTTGCGACCGTAATCGAGGGCGATCCGAAGGTTCTCTTTACAAAAGTTACTACTCCCATATACTTTGGGGAGGGGGCTACTCCCTTCCCTGGATTGCTTCATTTTTCCTTTGATACGTACCTTATAATTCTGAGTGTTAAGCAAGGAGGTATCAACACCATTTTTTGAGTCTTTGATATGTCTTGACCTGAGATAGAACGCCGTCTCCCGGGCCATTGGTGAACACTATAATTAAAGTTCATACCGCTCTTTAAAAACTAAAACGCCAGTAAATCCAGTTGAAATTGAAATTGTTCGGTGTTTATTATTCACTGCGCAAAGAGCATAGATCAAATTTGCTATCAAAAAATAACATGAAAAATCATTAACACATAAGTTTTATGATACCGATCATTGGGCGATATTCGTCGAAACATTACATCAGTAAAAAATTAAATTTATAATCTTTATCATCATCAAGAGTTGCTGCAACCACGGAGTTCCTATACTTGCTCCCCTCCTCTCTCTCTCTCTCTCTCTCTCTCTCTCTCTCTCTCTCGCTCTCTCTGCCACCATTGTTCATCACTCCTGACAGGTCCTCTAGACTTTATCCGGTGTCTACACAGAGTTGAAGCCGGGACATTGGCCCAGCGGTAAGAGTGTTCGCCAATGGCCCGGGAGATCTGGGTTCAATCCCAGGTCGAGTCATACCAAAGACTTTAAAAATGGAACTTGATACCACCTTGCTTAACACTCAGCATTATAAGGTACGGTTCAAGGGTAAAGTGGAGCAATCCAGGGAATGGAGTAGCGCCCTCCCCTACACCTTGGTGTAGTAGCTATCGAAAAGGGAGCCTTCGGGTCACCCTCGACTATGGTCGCTAACTTTACTTTACTTACACAGAGTTGATGTTGGTATGGCCTTACTACTAGACCAACACTTCGTGTCTATGAGTAAAAGCCCATATTAGAACGTCTCTAATCCTATTTACCTAACCCCTCCGGACAGGCAGGATATGACACAAGGTTAATTTTTAAGCGGAGTTTAACAGGTGGGAATTCAGAGTTTTTCTTCTCCTAGACTAGTTGCCTCACCAAGGCTGAAGAACCCAGTTTGTCCTACTATTTACCCATAGCTGGAGGGAGAATAATTGGATTCATACTTTTCCCAGGGGTATTAGTGCTATGTGAAATGCAATCAGTCTCGTCCAGGATTTGAACTCGTGTCACCGTGTCTATTTCCTACGACGATAACCATAAGACCACGGGCACCTCCATAAACGTCTCTAATGTGTTCGTCCTTACTTCACCAGCAGAGGGCACCTGTTGTTGTTTAATGGTTAGCAAGCTGAACTAACAAACCTCCACAAGTGAGTTCGGTTCTCATTGGGTGCCCCACTAATACGGCCTTGTACCACCTTTGAGCAAAGTGCTTAGTAAATTACTACATCACCAGCAGTACCCAACATGTCTCGTTCTTATTTAAAAGCCCAGTCGGTTGGGGCCATTGAATATTTTGTCTATTAAATTATTTAAGATCTCATCAGTTTTCGAATAGTAAAAATCTTTTATATTGAACTGTAAGAATGTGCAATTATTTTTTCCGCAATTCTATGCTGGATTTAAAGTTTTCTTATTGATTTATTTGCAAAATCTCTCTGAGCGTTACGCATATGTTGTCTAATATTCTTTTCATACTTTTCCCAATGTTGCTTTTAGTGGGATATAGCTGTCTCCCAGCAAGCTTTCAAATGGAATCTTATCTTGTGTTCTTTGAGGGTTATAGCTTTTTGGGTTTTTTTTAAACCTTATTATTCACTTATTCGTTTAGTTAATAGTTAATATTAAAGCTCTTCTAAAGTTGTCTTAAGGTGCTTTGTGGTAATGTTTAGTTATGTCATTTATTCTTTTGTTAAAAAAACTTTCTAGATTTGTTTACCGAAACAAGTATCTTAAAACGAGTTATTCATGTTACGTTTATCACACTGAAGTCTTCTTTTCAATCATCGAGTTTAAAGAAATTACATCTGTTAAAAAAAAATTAGATATCATTTGGCTGTTGTAAGACAACTTATTACCTCCCTTGTCCTCCTTTTCTCTATAAATACAGTTCACCGTTTTACTATTGCGGTCATGTTTGTTTAATCTGGGGCGCCTCCGGTGGTGTAATGGTTAGCAAGCTCGACTAGCACACCTACACGCGTGAGTTCGAGTTTCATTAGGTGACCCATTAATATGGCCTTGTGCCACATTCAAGCAAAAGAACTTTGTAAATTACCATATCTGTTACATGAAGAATTCTCCCCTGGCTTTTACCAGGCCTCCAGACATTCGTGCCGGAACAAGTGTATCAATGACAAGCATGGATTCACATGGCACGAGACCTTCAGTTCTGTTGAATAAATGACCAGCAAGGTCACCTTGCATACGTGCTGATAGATTTCATATTGAATAGCATCGTTATATCGCACCTAGTGAAACCTATGACCTGAAGCGCACGAGTTTCGGCTCATGTGCGATCTTTGCTCCTCAAAATTCTCACTATAAAAAAGGACCTTGAATCAAATCCTGCCTGGTGGGGGCCACGGATAAATATCTATAACTGTATTATAAGCGGTTGATGGCCGCTTGGTTCTAGGAGACCTTTCCGCCAATATATACCTGCTATGCATGGTTGAGTTCATCGCTCAGCGTCTGAGGTACCCCAATAGGGTAATACTGACGATTCTAAATATTTTTTTAAATCAGCTGCACTATAATATGACCTTGTGTCATATGTCAACTTTCTGAGAAATCCATTGAATATTTTATAACTCTATTATGAAAGATTGATGATCGCTTGGTTACAAAGGGCCTTCCCCCTGCCCAATATCTACTTCCTTTGCAAAGTTTAGTTTATTGCTTGACGCCTCAGGCGCCACAATAGAACAATACTGAATTGACCAAGCATTTTTTGGATCAGACTTGATTTGTGTGAGGCTGACCACTATAAAACGACCAGATATTTGTCGAGCGCCCCACGCGAATATGGCACATGGCCTTTTTTGCGGGAACCAGGTGCATGACCGTAGCTTACACACGTCCGGTGGTTCCAAAAGTGCTTTGAGCCCCGTCGGCATCCCACTAAAAAAAGGACGCCTCAGGCTTCAAGCGATAAACCTAGCCCCTCCATAGAGGGTTACAGCCGGGGGGGTGGCCCCCTGAGGCTCAAGGATCGCCGGTCTCAGCGCGTGTGACATGAATGCCGGCTTCCTGGAATCTATCTCAGATTGCCTCAACCGACTACCACCGGAACCAAGACACATCCGATCTGATCTGCGTATCAAGCAACGCGGCCGACCGAAGTGTGTCCCAGCTCAGTGAGCTAGGTTGCAACTTAATACAGAACCTGTATAAAACAAACGTTAAACATATAAAACCATCTTGTTTCATATCTCAACTTGGTAGAAAATCAGTTAAATACTTTAAAACTGTATTATGTTCAATAAAGACTCAAGTAAGCTTATCTAATCTTTGAAATAAAAACAAATCGCATTTGTTGTCAACATGTTGTCATGGAACTAAAGATTTTCTTTTTAATTTGGCGCCTAAAACCAAGATTTTCACTAATGATTAAGATTTTTTCTCCTCGATTTCTAGAGGGCGCTATGAATTTAAAGCATAAATAGTCTCGAAGTCTAGTTTTTCCTCCACCTTACCGTAATCTTTTTTAAGTTTTCGGTCTCACTCAATTTGTGATTATTTTTCGTCCAGTTTTTTCTTCAAGTCGGGCTTGTTGGAAACAGAGTAATAGTAAAGCCGGTAGCTTGAGATGCAATTAAATTAATCTTAATACATTTGTAGGGAAATGTATAAGAAATGTTTTCATCTACTCATTAAGACACAAATTGTATGGAAGCTTAAATTAGTTTGTTTGTTTGTTTGTTGGTTGGTTGATTTCTTTAACGACGTATCAACCCTTTCGGGTCATTTAACACCGAATTAAATTTCAAACAATTCAGTTTAATATAAGTATAGTTTTCGTTTGCATACAGTTAAATGTCAAAAACTGTTCTATTTCAAACAATTCAGTTTTGCATAATTACACAGTTTACATGTCAAAAGCAGTTCTATTTTAAACAATTCTGTTTAGCTTAAGTACACAGTTTAGTTCTATCTAAGCCATAGATCGGACCCTATCAGTTGTTACATCTCCAGGCCTGGCTGAACCTGGAAGCAATGTCAATGAAGCGGTCCTTCGCATTCTGCAAAGCTCCAACATTACTCGAACCTAACTATTTGATTGTTTTGTGTCATATCTAGGACACTCGTTAGGAGGGGGTGTCTTACCCCCTCTGCAGAGAAGCAGTCGGTATATTCTTCAGCTCCAGCCGACAGGGCAATTTGTTTGTGGGGGAAAGCTACATTTTATAGGGAGGTTGTTTTTTAACTGACTACAAGCATATGGTCACCCCAAAGAAATTGTCACCACTATAATAATGCTTTACAAAAACACGAAAGCAATGGTGTGCTCACCTGATGGTGACACGAACTTTTTCAACACAGTCACAGAAGTCTTGCAAAGAGATACATTTACACGATATATGTTTACTATCTGCCGAGATTGCGTACTATAAACATCAATAAATCTAAAGAAAAAAAAATGATTCACCTTAAAACAAACAAGAAGAGACGTTATCCCATAGAAACTATTAGAGACACAGACTACGCAGATGATCTAGCGCTTCCCGCTAATACACCAAACCAAGCCAAATCCGTACTGCTATAGCATGAGCAAACAGCAAGAGATATTAGCCTCAACGGGAACGCAGACAAAACAGAGTTCATGTGTTTTAAACAAGAAGTAGCCATTTCCACACGAAATGACAAGTCCCTGAGATTAGTTGACCAGTTCATATACATAGGCATTTATATCTCATCTACTGAAAGCAATGTAGGTATACGTATCAGGAAGATGTTGACTGCTACAAACAGGTTGTTAATTATATGAAAATCTGATTTCTCTGATAAAATAAAACGGGATTTCTTCCAAGCGGTGGCCGTGTTAGTACTGATGAATAGTTGCACCATTTTGTCTCTTTCAAAACGCTGAGGGAAAAAGCTAGATTTGAACTTCACAAGAATACCTTGTGCTGTTTTCAATAAATCATTGAAGTAACACCTCACAAAACAGCAGCTGTAGGGTCACTTACTTCCCATCTCATAGACCATGTAAGTAAGAGGTTTGGTTTAGTTGGGTTTTATGGCATATCGACCATTGCTGGTATTCAATGAAAAATCCTGTTTTTACATATCTATTAAATATATATGATTTGGTTTGGTTTTATGGCATATCAACCATTGTAGGTTATTTAATGCCAAATCCTGTTTTTACAAATCTATAAAATATATGGTTTCGAAAGTCATTTTGTAGATACGTTTTTAAAACAAGCCTGAGCTCATACTAGTTTGGTTTGGTTTGGTTTCTTTGTTTAATGGCATATCAACCTTTGTAGGTTATTTAATGCCAAAGCTATTCTCCAAGAAGAACAGTAGTGGTACTATTTAACCCATAGCTGGGAGGAGAAGGGAGTTTATACCTTTCCCAATGGGATTTGCCCGAAAGTGAACGTAATAGCGCGACTGGAGTACGAACTCGCATATTAGGATTCCGCAGTCCATCGCTTTAACCATTACACAACGAGGACACCCCCTAGCTCATACTAGTGTATACAATTAAATGGTTTCAAGTATTTCTATCTTATACGAATATTTCTATTTCATATTAAGCATTTGTTTACACAGAATAAAATGGTTTCATGTAATGCCATGCAACAGTAACAATGTAATATCAGTCATTTATCATATTTACCCAACCCCTCCGCTCGGACAGAATATGACACAAGGTAAATTTTTTAAGCGAAGTTTAACAGGTTTGAATTCAGAGTTTTCCTTCTCCTAGACTAGTTGCCTCACCAAGGCTGAAGAAACCAGTCTACCCTACTATTTAACCATAGCTGGAGGGAGAATTATTGGATTCATACCTTTCCCAAGGGTATTAGTGCTATGTGAAATGCAATCAGTCTCGTCCAGGAATTGAACTCGTGTCGCCGTGTCCATTTCCTATGACGATAACCATTACACCACGGGCACCTACTTATCAGTCATTTATTTGCACACATTTAAATGGATATACATGTGATTTCTCTTTCTTTCGTTTCTACACAGCTAAATGGTTCCAAGTCTCGTGTATCACCAACAATTCAATTAAACATCTGTCATTTGTTTGCACACAGTTAAACAGTCAAAGAGTTCTATTTCTAACAATTCAATTAAGCATATGTCATTTGTTTCCATATAGTTTAAATGTTAAACAGCTGTATTTGACCAATAGAATGGATCATAGGTGCTACCACTCGGAGTCAGAGTGGACCTGGTAGTAATGGGAAAGAAGGAGCACTACATATTTCCTAAATTTCCAGGACAAAAGCCTCACCAACGGATTGTTTAATGTCATATCCAGAACACTCGTTGTTGAGGGGGGTCTGACGCTCGGTCGAAATTCAGTTGGTTTATTCTGCAGTCATGGTCATATATATATATATATATATATATATATATATATATATATATATATATATTCAATTATTGGAAATATCAAACATTGTCGGCAGCCTATCCTATTCTAAAAGCATGTTATCCGAAATGTGAAAAGTAATAGAAAAAACGTATAATGAATGTGATTCCCTAACCTCAAGGCATAAAATAACCTTAGATGGGCTGATATCATGTTAAAATCAATAAATAATCAAACAATAGAAAAGTTTATCATTTTAATAATACCTAACAGTTTTCTTACGGTCTATGAAGCACACCATTTGGTCAGCAGAGCTTAGATAACGCTCACTGTATACCCTACAGAGCGGTAATGCACTCCCTCAAAAAAAAAGGTGTCTTTGGTATGACACTACCGTAACTCTCAGCTCCGTACACTCCCATAGTGTTAGTATTTTTGGAATCCTCATCTGAGAGACATGTGAGATATCTTTTTGAAAATTATCAAAATTAGATAGAAATTCTTGAAAGTGATAACTTTTGTTTGTTTGGTTGGCATATCAATCTTTATAGATTATTAAATGCCAAATCTATTTTTATACAAATAAACAGATCCATTTCAAATAATTCAGTACACAGTTTAATTGTCAAAAACATTTCTATTTCAAGCTATTCAGTAAAGTCCAGCAGTTCTAATTCAAACGATTCAGTTTAGTATAAGTACGCAGTTTAAATGTCGAAACAGTCCTATTTCCAACAATTCAATTTAGTACTGTTTAGTTCTATTTAACTCATAGATAGGACCCTATCAGGTGCTGCCACTCCGGGCAATGAAGGAGTACTCCGCATTCTCAAAAGCTCCAGCATTACGAGAGCATCACCATCAGATTGTTTAGTGTCATATGCAGGACACTCGTTGGGGGTAGTCTTACCCTTCTGCAGCGATACGGTTGATGCATTCTACCGCCTCAGTCGACTTAGCAAGAAAGTAGATAACTGTACAAAATAATTTGTATTCTGGTTTCTTTGTTTAATGGCATATCAACTTTCATGAATTATCTAATACCAAAGCCATCCTTTTAGAAAAACAGAAGTGATACTATTTAACCTGTAACTGAGGGATAAGGGAGTTCATACATTTCTCAAGGGTATTAGTCTGAAAGTGAATGTAAAAGTATGACTAGTGTTCGAGCTCGCTTACTAAGATATGCAGTCCTATGCATTAACAAAAGGAACTACTTCTCTCCGTAATGGTCACCAAGTAATAACACCAGCCTCTCCAGACCTTCAGAAATAAAAGCTTATAAGTGGATTCTATTTAGTGCCATATCCAGGAAGCTTATCATTGATGTGGTGCCTGTGGTGTAATGGTTATTGTCGTAGGAAATGGACACGGCGACACGAGTTCAAATCGTGGACGAGACTGATTGCATTTCACATAGCACTAATACCCTTGGGAAAGGTATGAATCCAATTATTCTCCCTCCAACTATGGGTAAATTGTAGGGCAGACTAGGTTCTTCAGCCTTGGTAAGGCAACTCGTCTAGGAGAAGGAAAACTCTGAATTCAAACCTGTTAAACTCCGCTTAAAAATTGACCTTGAGTCATATCCTGCCCGATCGGAGGGGTTGGGTCAATAGGATCATTGATGTGGTGACTATCCAATAAACAATCATTAAAGATGTTTCCAAACTATAACTTACTCTGACACAAAGCGATAAATAGAGAGAATGTGTACTGAGAAGATTATACGTTATAAGCTAATTGGCTCCCCAAGAAGCTTGCAAACAACCATGCTAAGCAAGGCGCCCAATAAACTGACATTAGATACCATAATGCATCCTAAACTATCACAACCTTTAAAGCCTACAGCACAGTGACATCATCTATTTGTACTGTAATAGATTTCCGCACTGATCGACTGCTTTTTGTGTATCAACTGTTCGAAACAACGTGTGGTTTTGTCTTTATTTACCTATGTTACATCTTCATTATCTGAGAATTAAATGAGTATGAAGGACCCCTACATCGTGGCATCGATAATAAATCACGTTTGAATAAATATTCGACAGAATATAATACGTTTGAATGATGCAGACTATTTCCAGCAGAACATAAAAGATGCCGGAAGAAAACCAAAACAGATTACCAATTAATTGGTTTGAAAATACAATTAAAAGGTATATATAAATATCAAAATTCTTCCAAGAGTAAGAGACGCGTGAAATTCGTTTGGATTTTGACATATAAACGGGTCACTTAATCCCAGCCAGATAACCAAACCTTGAGTTAATAATTAAGAGAAAAAAGAAATTGCCATCTCGAGGATTTTGCAGTTCCGGCGAGCCACAGAGTGAAAATAAAAGAAATCGAAAATCTATGAGTTTGCCGTTCAGGCAGACCACAAAGTAAAATTAAAAGAAAGTGAAAAAAGAGATAAATATCTAGACATTGCTAGAGAACTAAAAAAAAATCTAACATGTAATTGGTGCAGTTGGAACGATCCCAAAGGGATTGATAAATGGACTGGAAGACTTAGAAATAAGAAGGAAAGTGGAAACAATCTAGGCTACATTATTCAGATCGGCCAGAATACTTAGATGAGTCCTAGAGACTTGAGGAGACTAGCTATCACCCAACCTCCCGCATCATTTTTGTTGTTTTTTTTTTAAGGAAGGGTGTCTTACCTTTCTGCATGTGCTAAATTTTAAGCCCAATCGACAAAAGGATTAAACCATCATCAAAATGATTAAACCATCATGTGTTTCATCAAACGATTTTGTTCGAAAGTATCAAAACCGGCTGCATATTTGTTTTGTTTTGTTTTGTTTTTTCTTGTTTTTTTCCAATGAACTCTTCCAGTCTTTAAGCAATCAACTGATCATATTAGTTGCCCAGCTAGGCAAACATCTTCATTCAAATTTTAAATTTAAAAATTAAATAAAAATAAACGCCTCGTTCTCGATACTGTTTGTGTCACATCTTGTATTTAGTTGTATTCTAAACTTAATTCAGTTTAAATATCAAACAGTTCTCTTTGACCCATAGATATGACCCTATCAGGTGCTACCTCTACGAGTCAGATTAGACCAGGGAGCAACCGGTAATGAAGGGGCAACTATACTTCCCCCAATGCTCCAAGACTGAAACCTCACCATCAGATCGTTTAATGTCATATCTAGGACACTCGTTTGGAGAATCGTTTCCTTCTCTGTATTCTACAGCCACAGCCGACTGTGCTGGTGGATTCTTTTACGTTTGCCTGTACAAGTAAAGGTTTACGAAGAATGGTGACCAATAAAAGTCCTCATTATTTCGATGGGAGAGGGCTGGCCACTTCAATTTGACTTATTATTGTCCACCTTTAGGCGGAGAAAACTAAGAAATGAAAGAAACAGGAAATGGAAGTGACAACTGTTGCCAAGTTACTGATGGGGAAAACATCTAATCGATCAACGGCGAGGCTGTTGAATCGCACCGGCTCTACAATGGAACGGTGGCCATGTCTGTGAAAACCATCGCATATAACGGCATTTTCCCGCGGCATTTTCCCGCGTCATTTCAAAGTTGGCAATGAATAATCTTATTTGTTTGTTTGTTTACGCATTCTTCCCCACAATTTATCATTGACAATTTCTTCCTTTTTTTTTTTTTTCATGTGCTTTTTTTGTTTTGTTTTGCTTTGTTTCGCTTTGTTTTTGTCTTGTCTTTTTTTCATCAATTTATTTCCGTTTAATTGCTGTCATTGGTTCTTTGTTTTTTCTTCTTTGTTTCTCTTTCATTTTTCTTTCAAGTTAATCTTTTCTTTTATTCTTACAATCTTCGTTCGTAAAGAACCTTTGATTCTGTCTGCAAATCGTGTCAGCAGAGGAGAATATCTTTTATTACGTCACGCAAGTTCTGTCAAACGTTGTAGAAAAATGCTGAATTTTCGTTGTTTGGAGAGCATGTTATGGCATGTCGACTCTTGTGGTAATTTAATACCATATCATGTGTATGCATATATATATATATATATATATATATATAGGTCATTTCAAACAAACACAACACGATCATTAAAGTAGCTTCGCACATGAAATATATAGACATAAAACTAGTTTGTCCAACTACGTATGGTAAGTATAAAATAAAAGAAATTTATATAGATCCTATGTTAAAATGAGAAATTGTGAAAAGATATAGTAACTATAGGGGGGGACAGATATTGTAAATTATTTATGGTAGAAAAATTAACCATAGCTACATAATAAACCCATAAACCAAAGGAATTGCTTCATCAAAGGTCTGAAATATTTGCAGACATAGGAAAACTTGGTTAATTAGTGGATAAAAGGATTGATAAAAATTGTTCAACGGAGAAAAATGAAAAAAAAAATTCATCGGTTTCTAGAATAAAGTGTTTTTACTGCTAAATATGGTATTGGTGAAGGGTCTTCTTAATCAATAAAATGTATTTTATCCTAACCCACTTGGTCAATGCGATCCTGAGGAGCCGTTTAGGTGAAACCTAGGCAGAGTCGCTCAGAGCCATGTAGGAATTATTTTCAGTATATATTCTCGAGGAACTACATATTAGGAACATACAACCCAAAGTTAATAGAATTCATTTTGAAACCAGTGCTAACGTACTTAGCTATGTATTTAGCTACTAACGCTATTTATAGAAACAAATTCGAAAAGTAAACGCTACACAATACTATAGTACAAACGCTCGTTCTTACAAAGTAGTAATGTACATACAAAAGTTATATCCCTTTTGGTTATACATTCTCAAGTGATGATATCCCAAAGTTGGGTAGAAAGTACTTTGGAAATAACTAATTATGGAAGGTTTATCAACCAATTCTCGCCGAATATCATAAGATCAATACGGCAATTCGAAAGGATTCACAAAAAAAATATACAGACAAAATAATGTCTATTATGTTCAATCAAATATATATATATATATATATAAACATATATATATATATATATATGTATATGTATATATATATATATATTGTGTGTGTGTGTGTGTGTGTGTGTGTGTGTGTGTGTGTGTGTGTGTGTGTGTGTGTGTGTGTGTGTGTGATTATAAGCAAATAGTTTATAGTTAACTTTTTTCTTGAACAAGTTAGTGTTAATTTGCTTGGACATCGTTAAATGGTTTCAGTTATTGCTATCTAACACTAATAGTTCTATCTAATATTAACCATTTATTTTTACACGTTTATATGTTTCAATTAGGGCAACTTAGCACCATTAATTATATTTAATATCAGTCATTTGTTTGTACATTTTAAATGGTTTCAAGTATAGCTACGATGATCATTAAATAAGTTTCCAGACTTTTTTCGTATGGGCACTTTTATTGATAGTACACATATGAAATTCAAGTCCCCTTCGAAGTAATCTCCTCCGCCTGCAATGCACATGTTGTACCGTTCCAACAAATTCTGGAAGGCCCCATAGAAGTCCGCTTGTGTGAGCGTGTCAATGACCTTCGTCACAGCCTCTTTCATCTCCTCAATTGTCTCATAACGACAGCCTCTGCGCCTAGGGAATAAGCAAAAGTTACAGGGAGCAAGGTCTGGACTATAGGGAGGTTGAGGAACTGTCTTGATGCCTATCTTTGTCAATGAGTCTGTGACAAGGATGCAGACTGGTGCATTGTCATTGCCACTGACCCGATTTGAAAAGTGCTGGCCTCTTCCGACGTAATCTCTTCCTGACCTCCCTTAAAACCTCAACATAGTAACCCTAACCCTAACCCTTTGGCCAATCAACTCAGATGTATTGACTTCCTTATTACTCCCACACCTGTCATCATCCCTCACAGACTCCCTGCCTTCCTTGAATCTCTTATGCCGCTCAAAAACTGATGCTTGATTCATGCAAGATGCTCGAAAAGCAGTCTGAAGCATCCCATACGTTTCTGTGGCATTTTTTCCTAGTTTAAAACACAATTTTATTGCATATTGTTCTTCTAAAGTGTCCTCACGTCCAAATTGCATTTTTGAAATTCACCAGCTGTGACAATCAGACTTTATTAGGGTGTATTCCAACTGCTGTTGTATCTGTTCATTTGAAGCTGAAATCATAAAAATTGGTCAGTCATCTCATAAGATGTATAGCACGAACATAGTGTATTTTCAAGAGTCTACGCCAATTCTAAACGCCTCAACAAAAAAGTCTGATAACTTATTGAAGGCACCACTTATTTAACATTAGGATTTCTATTTATCCAGTATTCCTATCTAATAGGAACAATTTGCACACATCTGTATGGCTTCAATAATAAATAATAATCCTTTGATTGAACAGTTCCATTAGACCAATAGACTGGACCTTAACACGTACATTCCCTCCGGGTCAGAGTGTACCAGGGAGTAATGGCGATGAATAAGTACTCCACATTCTCTAAACTCCTGGAGTCGATCCTCACCATCAGATGCAGTTTAGTGTCAAAAACAGCGGAGTAGAAGAAAAAAAAGACGGAAAGAAATTGAAACAAATGAGAAATAAATAAATAAAAAGAAAAAATGTAGAATGAAAGAGAGATAAAAGAAAATAGCAACAACAATCCGACCGCAAAAGAAAGAAAGAAAGAAAGAAAGAGAGAAAGAAAGAAAGAAAGAAAGAAAGAAAGAAAGAAAGAAAGAAAGAAAGATAAAAGTAAGGAACAAATAAGAATGCAAAAAAAAAAAATAGAAAAAGTAGCACAAAAAAGGAACAAAAGACAAACGATATCAAAACAGGAAAGAAAGGGAGTAAATAAATAGACAAAAAATGAAATAAAAATGTGAAAAAAGCGTGATAAACATAAGGAAGTCATGAAAATAAAAAGATAAAAACAAAAGAAAGAAAGAAAGAAAGAAAGAAAGAAAGAAAGAAAGGATCTTTGTGAAAATAGACTAGAAAAGAAAGGTGTTGAAAGAAATTGATTAAGAAAAACGCTAAAAGTAAGAAAGAAATTAAATGGAAAAATTTAAAAAGACAGAAAGAGACTGTACAAAAGAAAGAAAGAAAGAAAGAAAGAAAGAAAAGATAGAAAAGTAACAAAAAATCAAAGAAAGGAAGTAAAAAAAAATGAAAACGTTTAGATAGAAAGAAACTAAAAAGCATATGAATAATTGAAAGTAAGGAAGAAATTAAAACGAAATGAAAAGAAACTGTAAAAGAAAGAAATCCTTAAATACATAGGAAAGAAAGACAGTATATAAAAGTTGGCTCCCTTTTCTATCGGTAGTACACTAAGGGGTAGGGAAGGGCGCTACTTTTTTTTCCCTGGATTGTTCCACTTTACCCTTGATCCGTACCTTATAATGTTGAGTGTTAAGCAAGGAGGCATCAAGTACCATTTTTTGAGTATTTGGTATGACTCGCCTTGGGATTGAACCCAGGTTTCCCGGGCCATTGGCGAACAATATAGCTATCATGCCAATGTCTTGTTAATAAATAGACAAAGACAAAAAGAAAAATGTTAAAAGAAAGAAACTAACAGAAGAGAGATAAAAGTGAGTAAGGACTAAAAACGAACATTTAAAGAAAGAAAGAAAGAAAGAAAGAAATAAAGAAAGAAAGAAAGAAAGGGGGAGACTATGTAAGGGATTTTTGTAAAAATATAAATAAATAAGAACCAAATGAAAGAAATAAATAAAATAAATAGGTGAAAAGAATTTCATTAAAAAAAAGAAAGAAAGAAAATTGTCCAAGAAAACGTAAAAAAATGCAAAGGCGAAGAAACGCAAGAAAAAGGGTTCAAAAATTGACGAATAAAAAAAAAAGCAAGAAATGAAAAAACAAAACAATGTACTGAAGAATACGGACGAAAATTGTAAAGAAAAATAAAGAAAAAATAGGGTAATTATGAAATAAACTAAAAGGAATTAGCAAAAAGAATACAATGGAAGGAAATTCTCAAAAAACAAAAAATAATCATGGTAAAAGAAAGAAGAATAAAAGGACCGTGTGAAAAAAAAATCAGATAATTCGATAACGTATTAGACGATAAAGAGAGACTGGGATTTTGCAAATCATTGGTTTCTTTGACAAGAATTTCGAAATACAGAAACTAGGAAGCAGATTCTTCTTAAAGAACCTTTATTCTTATCGTCAAGAATAACCGAAGAATTAAAGTGAAAAATGCAATCCTTCTGGTGGACTCGACTGAAAAAATATTAGTTTTTACTTATGTTGGAAATAAACCTGTCTAGGGAGAAATATAAGCCCGTGTTCACTTATAAGCACCCCACTACTTGGTTTTCCAGGGTCTACCAGACGTTCTTACTAACCGCCTAGTTCCAGAAGGACTTCCTTTTAGACAATACATGCTTTGCAGGTTTGAGTTCATAACTTGGCACCAAAGGCACCCCAATAAGAGGAATACCGAAGGGATCAATCATTTTATTTATATTTTCCGTGAAGTTTTTTTCTTTTTTTTAAGATACGTATCCTTAAAATAGGACAGTCATCGTAAAGACCCCAAAAATTAAAAATATATCACAAAGTGGACAGGATGAGGCTTTAATCTTAGAGAATATTAAATGTATTGCTCTAATAAAAAATTCGCTGTTTTTAGAGCCCACTTGGATAGGGCTGTAGAATGCACCGACTGTAGAGTAAGACATCTCACAACGAGCGTCCGGTATATGATGCGAAACAAACTGTTGGTGAGGCTTAGGGAAATGGGAGTATCCATTCCTTTCTATTACTTCCAGGTCCACTCTGAGTGGTAGCATCTGATTGGGTCTTATCAATCAAAGAGAACAGTTTGGCATTTAAACTATGTGTAAACAAATGAATTGTCCGAAATATAACTTTGATCCTTTAATTGAAAATAAAAAGATGAATGATGTTAAATTGAATTGTTAGTGATACATAGCAATACTTGGAACAATTTAACAGTGTGCAAATAAAACTATTAGTTTGGAATACTTGAAACCTTTTGGTTTGGTTTCTTTGTTTAATGGCATATCAACTCTTTTTAGGTTATTTAATGCCAAAGCCATTCTCCTAGAAGAATAGTAGTGGTGCTATTTAACCCATAGCTGGGAAGATAAGGGGGTTCATACCTTTCCCAAGGGTATTTGCCCGAAAGTGAACGTAATAGCGCGACTGGAGTACGAACTCGTGTACTACGATTCCGCAGTCCATCGCTTTAACCATTACACCACGAGGACACCCCTTGAATCCTTTTGCCCGTATGAAAAGAAAACTATTGGCATTATATAGAAATAATTGGAATCATTTTATTGCGTGTAAATGAATGAATAATGTTGAATGGAATAATTAGTATTAAATAGCAATACTTGTAACTAATTCACTGTCAGCAAACAAATGATTAATAGTAAAAAGAAATATTAGTGTTCTATCACTATAACTGAAACTATTTAATTGTGTTGAAACATTATCAATACTTGTGTGCTAACAAATTAGCTGTAACTCATTTTAAAATAAAATTACCTTCAAACTATTCACTCACAAATAATACATGTATAACCATAACCATTTAATTGTGTGCAAACAAATAATTAATCGTAAATGGAATTATTCGTCTTAGAAATACTTGAAATCATTTAACTGCGTGCAAAAGAATGGGGTAGGACTCGTTTGAATATATATATATATATATATATATATATATATATATATATATATATATATATATATATAAAGAGGATTTGGCATTGAATTGCCAACAACGGTTGATATGCCATAAAACCCAACAAAACCAAATCTTTTTTCTTGGCAGACGATTTTGAACTTGCGAACATTTTGCGAATTTTAACGCTTTTTTTTTTTCTTTTTTTTTTTTTTCACTTTAAACAAGTTTCATTGAAAACTACCGAGAAATTATGTTCGAACAATCTTTTCCCCTTAATCTATATTGTTTTGGTTCAAAATTACGGACACACACACACACACACACACACACACATATATATATATATATATATATATATATATATATATATATATATGTATATATGAAAATAAATATGGATAAAATCCGACAGCATGAAGATAGCAGAAAAAACATAATCCAAATAGGTGAATATATTATGATGTAAAGTCGACGTTAACGTTTCGGTTTCAGTAACCATCATCAGGATTTGGATATCAAAATAGTTCATATAAAGATGGATGTT
The DNA here is from genome assembly GCA_963585895.1 of Sepioteuthis lessoniana. Lineage (NCBI taxonomy): Eukaryota > Metazoa > Mollusca > Cephalopoda > Myopsida > Loliginidae > Sepioteuthis > Sepioteuthis lessoniana. The sequence continues at coordinate 88,760,894 of OY757914.1, read as the reverse complement.
TGCTGAGATGACAGGAGCAAATGAGAAATATACAACGAAAAGATACATAAACGAGCACATAGCGTTCATAATTCAAAAGTCATTAGAACGTGTCTGGCACGTGGAAAAATATTTGAAAATGTTGGATTTCCCAAAGAAACGAGATAGAACCTCCCGTTTATTGAGAAATACGCAACAAAAAAGTTTTCATATTCATAGATCGTTTGGAATCTTATTCATATTTACTTTCATACTGTCTTTTCGGAAAAACAAAAACCATATACAATGTTATATAACATTTAGCAGGGATGATACCTTTGAATCTTTATTTCAGATAAGCTTTTCCCTCCTGCAGTCAATTCCACTCTCCAGGTTTTCATGGTTTTCTCGATAAAGTTTATAATCTGATATTTTATACATTTTGAGACAGATTATTATCCACCTTTGTGAAACCATACCAAATGCCTTTATCATTATAATTACTCATTAGAGTTTTTCACATCAGCGTAAGCTGATGGTCTTTCAGTGGAGATTGAGTGACAGCAAGTCTCCTCGTGTCTCCAGGACTCTTCTCGGTATTCTGGCCGTTTTCAATAATGCTGTTGTTTGGATGGTCTCCACTCAGCCGTCAACTTCTAAATCTTCCAGGCCCTTTAATAATCCTTTACTTACCGTGCCAAAAGCACCAATCACAATTGGTATAATTGTCATCTTCATGTTCCATAGTTTTTCCAATTCTCTGGCAAGGTCGAGGTACTTATCTCTCTTTTCACATTCTTTCAGTTTTATTCTGTGGTCAGCCGGGACAGAAAAGTCGACAGTTTTCCAGATTTTTTCTTATTTTTTTTTTTTTTTTGTTGATTATTACAAGGTCTGGTCTTCGAGCCGAGATTAGGTGATCCGTTTGTATATCAAAGTCCCACAGGAGTTTGTGCGTATCACTTTCTAGGACAGGTGCTGGGTTGTGCATATACCATTTGTTGGCATGGTCAAATTCAAATTTCTTAACTGATGGTTTTCCATTGGAATTTTAGTGACAGGAAGTTTCCTAATGTCTCCAGAACCCTCCTCAGTATTCTGGCCTATCTTAATTGTGCTATAGTCTGAATGACCTTCACACGTACACTTATTTCCAAGTCTTCCTGTCTCTTTACTAATCCTTTGGGGATTGTTCCGAAGGCACCAGTTATAGTCGGTATCATAATAACGTTCACGCTCCATAGAGTATTTAGTTCTCTAGCAAGGTCTAAGTACTTTACTCTTTTTTCACTTTCTTTTAACTTTACTCAGCAGGTGTTCTTTTTTGTTCGTCTGGCCGATTTTATTATTATTATTATTATTATTATTATTGCATTTTGTAACGGAGACCAAGCTTGACAAGAGTTGTCACTTTATTGACAGCACTTCTTCTCGTATAAGTACCCACGTTTCACTTCCAGTCATTTGGTATTATACTCATATGTAATGTTTATCCACGGGCAAGTCTCATAAATTGCTCCTTAATGTATACGTTTCGCTTTTTAATGCTGCTGTAAACGCTGACATTAGGCAAACTATTTATAAACATTGTTAAGAGAGTAACGTTTATAACTTCTTGCTGCTAATTGCTCTTCCTGCAAATATATAAAACCCCATTGTTTTTTAGTCTTGATTTTTCGGTAACAACAATCTAGCAAAAAGCAAAATTTATCAAATGAAAGAAAGTCATAACTTTAGTTTCTGGCAAGCCATAACTTTAGTTTCTGGCAAGCCATAACTTTAGTTTCTGGCAAGAACTTTTAATTCAACGCCTACTTTATACTGTTAATAAAAAGATACAGATTCGGTTTAATTAGACCAGATGGACACAAAGTGACATGTTTAGCTGTAAATTTATAATGTAAATTGAAAACTTCGCTAAAGATTTAAGTAGATGGAGAATTTTCAAGAATAGTATTCCAAAAACATAATCTCTTTTCAGTACTGGAACTTACTTTGGCAAGCCTAAATAATTTACTCAGCTCTCAGTGTATTGTATCTCTTTCAGTGACATGAATAATATTGTATTTCCTTAAGGCTATCTAGTGGAATTAGTTTACTACAAAGATTCTACAAATATTATAACTGCTGTAATTCTTCTGTGTATTAGTATTCTTATTTCCCATTGTAAAACCTAAGACATTTGCACAGTTCCCAATGAATTATGGATCCTTCACTGTGATGACTACTTTTATATTCCCTCTTGTATTCACTTAAAAAATAATTTCCAGTGTCCCTCCCTGCAATGATTAAAGCTGTCATTATTTTTCAATGTATCAATATTTTTACTTCCCATTGTTACACCTATGTCATTTGCATAGTTCCCTGTGAATTATGGTTCCTTTACTCTCATGCTTAGTTTTATATTCTTTAACGACCAGTTTCCTGTAATCTCTTTTGACTTGGTTTATTGTCTCCAACAATGCAAAGATTAAAGCTGCTGTTATTTTTCAATGTATCAATATTTTTACTTCCCATTGTTAAACCTATGCCACTTGCATAGTTCCCTGTGAATTATGCTTCCATCACTCTCATGCTTACTTTTATATTCTCTAACGACCAGTTTCCTGTAATCTCTTTTGACTTGGTTTATCGTCTCCAACAATGCAAAGACTAACGCCGCTGTTATTTTACTATATATAGGTATTTTTTTCACAACAATCTAGCAAAAAGCAAAATTTATCAAATGAAAATAATGTCCTCTTTCGAAATATGATTCCGTAGCAATTCAACCAAAAATGAAAGGCGTTTTGTAAAGAGAAACCTTTTGTGTCGGTTTAATCCATCTCAAGAATTTACTTGGAAATTAATGAAACAGGCTCTTTGTTTTGGTGTGAAGAAATTCGTCAAGGATGAGTAAGTAATCTCTTGAAAGATTATCTTGTCAGGAATCGGGTATCTGGATAAACAATATTTGTCCAGAGTTCGGTGAAGGTTCTGCATGGGGAGGCATGAAGAGAGCATCCATGAATTAATTGTCCATTCCATCCGTAATATTACAGTCACTTAAAAGGTTTCTTTGATGGTCTATTTACCCGGCATTTTCACTCTTATATGTTTATCTATCTATCAAACTCTGTTGCCAATTAGCTGGTGTAATCGCGTGTTTGCTCACAGTGTTTTCAGTCCTGATTAATTGAAAATAAAGGCCATAATTACATGCGCTAGTCTTCTAGACAAAGTCGGTCGTTTACGTTTGAAAGACAAGAGTAACACAATTTTCACCCGCGTTGGCAACTGTAAAATCCATTCAACTTTCTGGATAATGTCCACCTATTTTAGCCTGCTCGCTTTTGTGAGGTTCTTTTGTAATTCTGAAGTTCCGTTTACACATCATTAGGGAAAAAGTAAACCTCAACTCAGAGGCAATTGACCACTCTGTCGGAAGTGTTTCCTCATCTAATTTTTATATTTCCTTGATTCCCTCTCTCTGTCTCTCTGTCTCTCTCAGTCCCTATCAGTTATCGCTTCCAGTAGATCCTCTATACTGCATCCAGAGTCCTTAAAGAGCCAGTATATCTTTGCTGGTCAGTCAACACTGGTGTGTCTATGTGAAGGAGTCCATCAGGGAATGTCGCTTATTAGTTCATCTCTGCTTTTCCAATAGTGTCCAGCATTTCTTGTTCGTCTTACTAAGATGGTTTTTGACATAAAAGGTAGATGGCCTTACAACTTCTGTTTTTTTAGGGGGTGGTATGCTTCCTAAGTTTGCGTGAAAACAGCATTATTTTGTAGTTTTTATCAAGCTTTTTCTCCCCTCGTTTCCTTCAAGTTCAGAAGGTGCATCCATACAGAAGTACTGTCACAGCCACAGCTTGAAAAGAACCTCCTTTTACTTTATCAGAGAGATCAGATTTCCTTATAATAGACAACAGATCACTGGCAGGTAATGGAAAGATAACCCTCTCTATGCTTATGTTGACTTCGCTTTTAGTCGTTGATGATGAGGATGATGATATGAATTAGTCTACTGATTTCAAAGGCTTGCCTCTTAAACTTTAGTTGGCTTAGAATATGTATTTTACACAATTCCTTCGTACGAGCGGCATACGACGCAAAGTCATTTTTTTCAAGCAGAGTTTAACAGGTTTTAATTCGGAATTTTCCTTCTACTATAGAGGTTGCCATATCAGAGTAATATATGCCAGCCTATCGAACTATATGCTTATAGCTGGAATGAGAATAGTTCGATGCATACCTTTCACAAGGGTATTAGCGCTATGTGAAATCCAAACAACTTCCTTCAGGATAGGGACTCTAGTTTCTAACGGCAATAACCGTTACACTCCCAACAGCCTTAGATTAAACAGACTGTATCGTCTGCTGAGAATTTAACCCAACTCTACCCAAAAATCGGGTCCTAATTATGGAAATGAACCATATTATCATTAATACGATTATCATTTTTTTAAATCTCAATATTCAGTTTCGGTACGCACTTCGTTGGTAATATAATTTTATAACTATTATTATCAATGTCAAGGAAAAATTTAAACCATTTTTTATAAAATATCTTGGAATAGTAGCTTGGTATCTGTTTCTTCTTAATTTTAGTGTTGCATATTGACCCTTGACCGAGCTGTCAATCAGAGATCCTCTCCACATGACGCGCTTGCGAAAATGAGCGGAAGCAAGCCCCGTCTTGGACGGAAATTGTGGGCGTTAGGAAATAATATATACAGATGCCCACGTGAGAGTTTCAGTAGGAGTCGTAGTCTGTCAGTCGAGTCCACAGATGGAGAACAGTGGCTGATGGGGGCCAAGCGGCCCTCTGATAAAGACCGGTTAAGTACATCTCCTCGGAAGGCTCAGAAGTTATGGGTCACTATAGCAGTCTGTCTTCGTCTCCATTCGCCTCCAGTCTCCGTCTATTTCTGTCTCTCATTTACCTACAGAAGCTTTAACCCTTTTCGAGAATAAAGTGTGAGAGTTATATATTTACATCCAAAGTGTTATGATCATTCTTCCCCCATGTATATTCACTCATTATGGCTATATAACATTAAATTCAATTTTGTTTAATTTTGTAATGCAGTTTAACTGATTAGGGTTGCAGTAAGGTGCCGTCTATAGATAGGAATCTCTCTGTTGTCAAAGCTTAGAATATACCAATTGTATCCCTGCTTAGGATAAGACCCTACAAAAAAAGCGTGTCCTAAGTATGACACTAAACTGCATGATGTAGGAGGGCTCCAGTTTTGGAGTTCTAGGGACTGTGGAGTACCCCTTAATCGTTATTACTTCCCTAACTCAAAATGGTAGCACATGTCAGAGTCCCATCTATGGGATAAATACATATATTTAAAAATCATTTGATTGAACAATGGGCAAAAAACTATACTAATATGTACGTAAATATAAATCTACAATAAACTTGATTCCCTAACCCCTTGCATCAAATAACCCTAGACGGTTTAAGATACTGTTAAAATCAAATGATCAACCAAATGATATATTTCGGAGATTCGAAATTTAAAAAGTGATATAAAAGGATATATTTGAGGCTCTAGAAAAAAAAAAAAGACTTTTACGGAAGAATTATTTTCAAATTAATTCTTCAAGGTGAATTTAAGTTATTTTTGAAACACAAAGAAAAAAAAAACAAGTCTGTTGAAAATGTGCTGTGGCTGAAAGGAAAAATAAATGAAAAAAAAAAATTTAAATTAAATTAAAACAACTGCCTTGGTCTACTTATTCCAACAAGTTTTCTACTTGTCGAAGCACCTCTGTTACCCTTCTTTTGATATATATGCAAATCTGTATCTATTTTTTATTCTTCACATCCTCGAACTTTACCCCAGAGATTAATTTTTAGGTAGGAAAAAAAAAACTGGCACAGAATTAGATCTGGTGAGTGTTGAGGATAATGCACTTGCACAATCCAGTGTTTCTCCCGAAATCTTCTGAAAATAGATTCCCGCAGCGTAGTTGCTAACGTACTGGACTGCAACATTCTAGTGAGTGAGTTCGAACTCAGTTTGCACAACTAAATCAACTTCCAGGCTAACACATTTGGGAAAGGTATGGACTTCCGTATCCTCCCAGCTATAAGTCAAGTATTACCACTAATATCGCTTTACAAGGATAGCTTTGGCATTAAATAACTTACAAAGGTTGATATGGCATTAAACAAAGAAACTTAAACCTAAACCTTAAACCCTTGGGAAATGTAAAGTCTTTATATCTGAGGTAATGGATACTTGCTAGGTATGGACTATTACCAAGATGAATCGATAGTGTGGATGGTGATTAAAGACAGAGCGAGAACAAACATCTGCTGTTATGCCTGGTACATTCCTTTATTGACCAAATCCCCCGGATGTGGTAGGGGCCGTAACCCCTGTGGCATCAGAGGTTATTTCCCTTTTGTTAGTTAGGATATTACAGGAACCCCATTATTTCTACAGCTATGGGTTAGATATCAGCAATACCGTTCTTTTAAAGAGATAGCTTTGGCATTAGGTAATGCGCAAAAGTTGGTGTGGCATTAAATGAAGAAACCAAAATGAACCAAAACAAAACCTTTTTATCAAACTGTATCGAGACTGATAGTCAAAATGTACTAAAAACTGGAACTGACTCGTTTGGATTTCATCTCAACGTTTAAACTGTTGTCTAAGTGTCTATAAGTCATAACTTTATAAACTAAGTTGCTCAGCTGAAGAGCCCCTGTTTTAGATTAATTTCTAAATTCTAAATTCTTTTAAAACTGGAACCGACTATTTTTGATTTCATCTCGACGTTGAAAACTGTTGTCTAAGTATCTATACATCATAACTTTATAAAGTAAGTAACTCAGCTCAGAAACCCTAGTTTTAATTTGATTTACAAATTATAAATAATAAATTCTTTCAAAAATTAACTGATCATTCCTTATATTTCTGAGAACACCATGTCGGTCAGCACTCATTAATTCCTTGCTGCTGTTATCATAAAACACAGTACAAACAATAGCATTTAAGTAGATATAGAAGCACTTTCGGTGTAACGGTTATCGTTATGGGAAGTAAGATATCAACCCTCAGTGGTTATTCAATGCTGCATCCTATTTATATATACATATATATATATATGTGTGTGTGTGTGTGTGTGTGTGTGTATGTGTGGTCTTCATGTAACTTTATTTTTAAACCAGTTAGAGCTCATTTGTTTGCATACAGTTAAATAGATTCAAGTATTGCTCTATAACACTAATACTTCTATTTAATATTAATAATAATACATTGCAAATTCATTGAACAGTTCTGTTTGACCCAATTTTGGGACCCTAACAGGTACTACCACTCTGATTCAGAGTGGACCTGAGAGTAATATTAATAAAAGGATACTGCACATCCCCTGAACTTTAAGACTAGAGCCTTACCATCAAATGAAGTTTAATACCATAACAAGGACATTAAATGTTTTCAAGTCTAGCAATCTAACTCTGGTAATTCTGTTGAACATTATCCATTTGTTTGCACACTGTTAAATGGCTTCATATTGATATATAATACTAATAATTCAGTTAGACATGAATCATTTGTTTGCACCCTAATAAATAGTTTCAAGTGTCGCAAATGATTAAATACTTCTATTTGACCCATTGGTAGAATTCTCACAACTAGTTTGGGTCAAAGTTGATCTGGGAGTAATGACAATGAAGAGGTACTCAAATTTCCTAAGCATTCAAAATTGGAGCCTCACCATCTGATAGTTTTGTGTCATATCAGGACACTCTTTGTGGGTGGAGGTCGTTTGCTCTTACCCCTCCGCCCAAATGCAGTCAGCATATTCTACAGCTCCAACCGAAGAGTGTTCGGATTACGAAATTGGCGAGAGAGAGAGAGAGAGAGAGAGAGAGAGAGAGAGAGAGAGAGTGACAAATGACTCTGATCAAGTAACCCCAAACTTTAATGTAAGGATATGAAGAGAAACATTCAGAATCACTTCACGGTAACTTAAAACTTAATCAGAAGCCTTGGCGGATCCTAACAAACACTAGAGGGTTGGTTGGTTGGGTTTTATGGCATATCAACCTTAGTAGGTTATTTATCGCCAAATCAATTTTTATGCAAATAGTTCTATTTCAAACAATTCAATTTAGCATGAGTACACAGTTTATATGTCAAAAACATTTCTATTTCAAGTTATAGAGTTTATTCAAACAATTCTAAACAGCTAATTCAGTTTAGTATAAGTACAGATTTTGTTAACACATAGTTAAATGTCAAAAACGGTTGTATATTAAACAATTCAGTTTAGTGAAAGTACAGTTTCAATCTCAGTTCCATTTCAAATAATTCAGTTTAGCATAAGCACGCAGATTAAATGTAAGTACGTTTAATTGTCAGAAACATTTCCATTTTAAGCTATTCAGTTTAGTCGAATAGTTCTAATTCACAAAATTTAATTTAGCATAAGTATGCAGTTAGTTTTATTTAACCCATATATAGGGCCTGCTACTATTCCGGGCCAGAATGGACCTGGGAGCAATGGCAATGAAGGGGTGCTCCGCATTCCCCAAAGCTCCAGCATCAATGAAACCTCACCATCAGATTGTTTAGTAACATATCAGGACACTCATTTGGGGTGGGGTCTTACTCCTCAGCAGCGGTGCAGTTGGTGTATTTTACAGCTCTAGCCGACTGGGCAAACAAATACTAGATGAGTTAAAGATTTTTCTATATTTGTGAACGTGCGCGTATATCACGTGACTAAAGCAGTTAATGCCATGGTTGGTTGCATCAGAAGTTGGTGCGCTAACACGTTATGCATTCTTTCAACGGTGTGTATGATTTGAAAGCTACCTGGAGGAACATGCAACGTAGTCTAATTCGAGAACTTATGATTTACGAGTTTGAACTAGGCCGGAAGCACACAAGAACTTTCGTTGCACGAAAGGTGAAGACACAGATGATCAGTAAACAGATGACTGAAGAAAATGCGAGTTTCCAGTGCGTATATCACGTGACTAAAGCAGCTCATGTCATGGCAGGTAGTACGCGTGAGATATGACCACGATGATTGGGTGGACGCTTGGAAAATTATATAAACCAGGAAAGATTTCAACCTGGGAGAACGAAGCAGAATGGCAGAGAGGCTTCTCAGAAAAAAAACCACCCTCATCCCTGTATTTGTGGGCATTTTAGCCATCTCCGACTCTCTCTTACTCTACCCATACGTACATTTCGAGTAATAAAAAAGGAAAAGAAAAGAAGCCGATTATATTTTTATACATCTGTGTCTTTCGTTGCTGAATACAATGTTACAAGGTTGCAAGTTAGCGGAACCTGGTGAGAATCATGATCAACTCTCACTCGTTAAGGGACCATCAGACAAACTGTTTAGTGTAACAGTAAATGGAATCGGTAAACCCGAGTTCAAATCTTGAACGAGACTCTTTGCCTTTCACTTCACTTGCCCTTGTGAAACGTATCAATCCATCTGTTTTTACCTAGCTATGGGTAAATTGTAGGGAAGACTGGGTTCTTTAACCTTGGTGATGCAACCAATCAAGGGGAAGAAAAGTTCGAAGGAAATTCAAAACGCCTGTATTCCGCTTAAAAATTAACTTTGTGTAACATCACGCCCGTACATACAATTCGGCAAGGTACTTCAATTCAGCAGTGTTTTTTGAAGGATTTTGAAGGATTATGAAATGTCTTTGGACAATCTCTAAAATACACGACTGGCTAATACTCGGTGATTCAAAGAATGAAGTAACGGTTGACTCTATTAATAAAATTATCGTTTCTCGTTATCTGAATCGTCAGTGAACGGGTTCAGGTCCATCGGAAAAAATACTGTAATGACTTCAAATGCACCAGAAATGCTGAGAGCAAACAACTCTACAGTGTTTGCTTTGCCGAGTAGACGACTAATTGATGTTTTTAATTGAAACTAGACGTTAGTATCATCAGCTGTTGCTTCCATCTTGATTTGCTCAGTAATGTTACGTTATAGATTGAAGTGAAATTGCATGAAATTAGCAAAAGCGTCATGATGGGCGTTTTAATGGTAGTGACAAATATTTCAATTGGTTGATGAAAGGTAAGAAGGAAAAAAACAAAGCAACAGAAAGAAAAAAAGAAAGAAAGAAAGAAAGAAAGAAAAGCAGGAATGCTGTGAAGATAGAAGAAAATCGGGGTTTAGAAGAATATGCTTAAAAGAGAAAAGCGAAAAGAAAGATGGCGAAATTTCAGGAAAGAAGAGATGCACAATGAACGAAAAGAGGAAGAGTTATAAAGATCGGAAAGAAAGAAAGAAAGAAAGAAAGAAAGAAAGAAAGAAAGAAAGAAAGAAAGAAAGAACGGAAAACGAAAAGAGGAAGAGAAATAAAGATCGGGAAGAAAGAAAGAAAGAAAGAAAGAAAGAAAGAAAGAAAGAAAGAAAGAAAGAAAGAAAGAAAACGAAAAGAGGAAGAGAAATAAAGATCGAGAAGAAGGATGGGAAAAGAGGAAGGAAATCAAGAAGAGAACTAATAAGTGGGAAAAATTTAAACAATTTTGTGGGATAGGACAAAGAAATGTCAGTGAGGAAACAGGAAAGAGGATAAAGAATAGAAAATGGGATAAAAGGATATAAGAGAAAAAAAGGAAAGAAAAGAAAAGTAGTAAAAGAAGTGAAAGAAAGAAAGAAAAAAAACGAAAAGAGGAAGAGAGACTGATAGAATGAAAACGAGTGAAATAGAGAAAAGAAAGGAAAGAAGGTAAATAAGGGAAGGAAAAAGAGAGCTTAAAAAAGAAAAGGGATGAGGTAACAAGAAACAAAAGGAAAAAAATTCAAGAAATTAAAGAAGGAAAGAAGTGATGAAGAAGAAAAAAGAGAGAGAAAAGAAAAAAGAGATGAAGGAAGGAAAGTTGAAAAAGAAAGACTCATGGCTGACTACTTAGTCATTACAGGCACTGAAAGTAACCTGAGGACTATGTGCCAGTCAAAATAAAGCTCAAAAAATAATAATAGTCTCAAATAATTTACGGTCTTTTCTCACAGAAAGCCCCGGTTTCCAATAATTTTGACTGAAAATAATTAATTAAGAGGTAGATAAACCTCATCAAATTTGAAATTAAAGAGAACTCTTCATGCTAAGGTACCGAAATAGCTCAGACAACAATTCTGACATAAAAAAAGCATCTCTTATAAAAAAAATATAGAATATAAGGAAATAAGCACAAAGATATATAGAAATCGATTTCATTTACGAGTTCCCAGGCGTCAGTTTAGGTCCTGGATTTTTTGATTGGGTAGGAGAAGTTTGGCTTTGTCTTATTTTATGAAATACTCAAACGAGCGATGCATAAAAAGTGATGAAAAGTGGCTGATACATTTGATAAAAACAATTAAAAGACCCGTTCATTCGATCGGCATAAATTATCTTGCTTCTCTTATGTACAATGTAGAATTGTTTTAGCTGATAAATTCATTGGTTTGCAGATGATGCTAGACATCTAGTAAAAAGACAATTCGATTTTTACAACCCTAAAAAGATACGGACATTTTACGAGAGATCTGGGATGCTGCCTCCAGGACTAGTTCAATATAGCTCATAGCATTCTTGGTTGTTGCCGTCAAGCCTTTTTCCATACGTTTAGTTAGCGTCAATGTAGTGCATCCATACAGCAGTATCAATATGACCGCTGCTTAGAAAAAACCGTATTTTATTTTATCGGTCAGGTGTGACTGCCATATGACTGATAGTCGATCAATAGCTGTCCATGCTTTTCTAGTCGCATGTTGATGTCTGTCTGGGTTGATGAGACACTGCTTCCGAGGTAGGTGAACTTGTCTACTGGTTTCAGAGAGCTACCGTTTAGTATGGAGATGTCCCCTGTTTGATTAAAGTACATATATTCCGTCTTGTGTGCATTGACGTGGAGGCCTATGCATTCAGCAGCTCGTTCCATACTATGTAGCAAGGTTTCGGCTTGTGCGGGTGCATTTGCCAGAAGCACGATAATAATAATAATAATAATACTGAAAGAATGTGAAAAGAAGGATAAGTACCTCGACCTTGCTAGGGAATTGAAAAAACTATGGAACATGCAAGTGACAATTATACCAATTGTAATTGGTGCGTTTGGAACAGTAACAAAAGGATTACTAAAGGCACTGGAGGACTTGGAAGTTGGCAGACGAGTGGAGACCATCCAAACTACTAAATTATTGAGAACAGCCAGAATACTGAGAAGAGTCCTGGAGACTTGAGGAGATTTGCTGTCACTCAGACTCCAGTGAAAAACTATCAGCTAACGCTGATGTGAAAAACTCTTATGAGTAAATAATAATAATAATAATAGATAGATAGATAGATAGATAAGAAAGTCAAAAAGAGTTCGGTAGCTATGTGTATTTACCAATCCCTCTGCAAGAGCAGGATGTGACACATGGTCCAGCGGAGCTTAACCGGTTTTAATGTAGTTTTCCTTCTCCTGGATCAGTTGCTATTCCAGGGTTACTGAGCCCATTCTACCCAACTATTTATGGAGCATAATTGTTGCATACCTTTGGATGGAGAATAGTTATTTGCATACCTTTCGCAAGGTTGTGTGAAATGCAAATAGCCTTATCCAGGATTTGAACTCGGGGAGCCATATCCATTTTCAACACCCATTACACCACGAGCGCCTTTTAGAGTTCAATAGAGATAGATAGATTGACAGTCAGTCAGATAGACTTTCATGGGGACAGTTTAATGGATTTCAATTGTTATTTGTTCATAGATAGATAGATAGATAGATATTGTATCTAGCAATGGAAGATATTTTACTACTGTGTACTAAGCTTCATCATCAGTGGATTCTCTAAATTAATGTCTTGGTATCAAATTAAAGTAAATAGATAGATAGATAGAGAGAGAGAGAGAGAGAGAGAGAGAGAGAGAGAGAGAAATAGAGTATCTAGCAATGGAAGATATTTTACTACAATGTACTAAGCTTCATCATCAGTGGATTCTCTAAATTAATGTCCTGGTATCAAATTAAAGTAAATATATATATATATATATATATATATATATATATAGAGAGAGAGAGAGAGAGAGAGAGAAATAGAGTATCTAGCAATGGAAGATATTTTACTACTATGTACTAAGCTTAATCATCAGTGGATTCTCAGTATTAATATCCTGGTATCAAATTAAAGTAGATAGATAGATAGATAGATAGATAGATGGAAACAAACCGAGATGGATAGATAGATAGATAGATAGATAGATAGATAGATAGATTTATTTATTTATTTACTGATGTACGCTTAAAGACAAAACTTTAGTAGTGGATATATGTTGTTTTTTTAATGCTAACAGCATTGAAATAAGGAAATGGCGACAGTTAAGAAAGAAATCAATATATATTAATAATTTTCTTAAAATGCTTAAAGCATTGCTTTCTAAATTGTTCTTTGAGGTAAAATGTTTGTTGGTATAAACGAAGCATGCGTACATTAATAAAGATGACCGAACTTCGAAAAATCGTTAAAAAGAAGAAAAAAACAACATATACAATGAAAACGTAAGTGAAGAAAGGAAATCAATTGAATTCTTTGTTTTAAGTTGGTTACTGGTCGACCGATTTAAATCATGCCTCAAATAGGATACGTTGGTTTTGTTCTTGCTCTTGTTCTCTTTCAATGTATGTGTGCCTATTTGTCTCTTAGTGTGTGTGTGTGCGTCTGTTTGAGTATTGTGTGCGTCTATGTATATTTTTGTGTGTATCGGTGTTGTATATGTCCATTTACACAAGGTCAATTTTTAAGCAGGGTCTCTCAGGTTTGAATTCAGAGTTTTCCTTCTCCTAGACTGGTTAACTAACCAAGGCTAAAGAACCCAGTCTGACCTATAACTTACCCATAGCTGGAGGAAGAATAATTGGATTAATACCTATGTGAAATGCAGTCATACTCATCCAGGATTCGAACTCGGTCAGCCGTATCCATTTCCTATGATGATAACCATTACACCACTAGCACCTCTCTGTGCTTTGTATGTGCCTTTTTTTGTATATATGTATATTATGTGTGATGTGTATATGTGTGTTTTATGTGTATATGTGTTGTGTGTGTGAGTTTGTATGCCTTGTTTGTGTATGTATATATATCATTCATGCAAGTAGTGTGAGTATATGTGTTTTGCGTGTATTGTATTTGTATATACGATGTGTTGTGTGTGTTTTGTGTGTGCTGTGTCCTACGTACGTTTTTGCGTATGTAACATATGTGCTTTATGTGTATTTGAGTTTTGTGTATGTGTTTTGCGTGTATGTTTGTGTGTGTATATGTGCTGTGTTGTATTTCGATTCTGTACAACTCTCCCACTTATATTTTTACGTTTTCTTCATCTACATACCCTTACCTTTTGTTCTCTCTTTCTCTCTCTCTCTCTCTCTCTCTCTCTCTCTTTCTCTCTCTCTTTGTATATAAGTTGTCGTTGTTGTTGGCGACCGTAGTCGAGGGCGACCAGAAGGCTCCCTTTTCAATAGCTACTACATCGAGGTGTAGGGGAGGGCGCTACTCCTTTCCCTGGATTGTTCCACTTTACCCTCGATACGTACCTTATATTGCTGAGTGTTAAGCAAGGAGGTATCAAGTACTATTTTTAAAGTCTTTAGTATGTCGTGACCTGGGATTGAACCCGGATCATTGACGAACACTCTACCCACTGGTCCAATGAGCTGGTATATATATATATATATATACTTTAAAATGAATAGGTCGGCAAGTGAATTTGCTTTCAGGTTATTTATTGCAGAAGACGACTCTAAAAGTCAAAAATATGTGTAGAAGCAAAAAATAAATAAATAAATAAATAACCCGATACCAGATTCACTTGCGAACCTATTCATTTTGAAGTATTTACTTTTTTGTCTCATTGGACCCATGAAAAAAAGAAATATATATATATATATATATATATATATATATATATATACGCGCAACGATTATCGTTGTAAAAAATTGACTTCGTGCAAATACTCTTGTGAAAGGGAGGAATATATCTATTTTTTTCCATCTATGGGTAAATACTAGAGCAGACTCGGTTCGATCACCTTGGTATAGCTACCGATCTAGGAAAAAAAACTCTAAATTCAAACTTAAAAATTGTTTAAATACAATCTAATGAAAAAGATAAATGCTAATGAGAACTTGTTTTGGTTTCTTTGTTTGATGGCATATCAACCTTCATGGGTTATTTAATATCAACGCCATCATTGTAGAAGAACAATAGTGCTTTATTTGACCTATACATCGTTGGGGGATAAGGCGATTCACCCCACAAAAAATACGTGCAAATGAGAAATATTTGCAAGAAAAAGTGCTCAACGCCGCTATACAATCAAGAAAAAAAAATCAAATTATAATCTCGAGAGGTACACTAACTTAGTTTTCTGCTTGTGTGCACAATCGTCAGACGGAAAAGTGATAAAAGTTTGGTTTGATGGCATGTCAACCATCATTGGTTATTTAATGCAAAATCCTCTTTTTACATACATATTAAATATATGATTTGTAAACACATTTTGTTGATACACACCGTTAAATAATCCAACAGTTTTATTTCTAACCATTCAATTCAATTTTGCATGAGTCATTTGTTTACGTTAAGTTTAAATATCAAACAGTTGATTTGACTCTATCCATATTTACCAACCCCTCCGCTCGAGCAGGGTATGACACAAGGTCAATTTTTAAGCGGAGTTTAACAGGTTTGAATTCAAAGTTTTCCTTCTCCTAGACTAGTTGCCTCACCAAGGCTGAAGAACCTAGTCTGCCCTACTATTTACCCATAGCTGGAGGGAGAATAATTGGATTCATGCCTTTCCCAAAGGTATTAGTGCAATGTGAAATGCAATCAGTCTCGTCCAGGATTTGAACTCGTGTCGCCGTGTCCATTTCATACGACGATAACCATTACACCACAGGCACCTTTGACCCAATCAGGTGCTACCACTGAGGGCCAGAGTGGATCTGGGAGCGATTGCAATGAAGGGGTACTCCGCATTGTCCAAAGCTCCTGCATTACTGGAGACTCACCGTCAAATGCAATTTATTGACATATCCAGGACACTCGTTGGGACAGTCTTACTCCTCTGTCGAGATGCAGTAGGTGTATTCTACGGCCCCAGTTGACAGGGCCAGAGATAAAAGTGGCCAATCAATCATAATTATATAGTAGTGTGAAGTCATATATTAAGATGTAAGTTGACGTGGTGCATATTATAACATCGGTTTTTGAAACCAGCTCGGCCATTTTTGGCATTGAGCAAGACTTTTTGTAACACGTTTTTCCTTTAAGGAACAATTATTTTAATATCATAATATAGTCGTACATTTTGCAGTTGAGCACTTTATGGAAAAATCTTTTCCAAAAAGGCTCTTCCTACAAACTAATTGTTTGGATGGGGGCAGCTTCTTTATAAATATATCTAATATTGATAATATGACTCCAGCAATAAAGGTAGTTGAGCATTTTTAGAAAAGCTACAATTAATATCTACCCGTCTGAACAGTGTAGAAAAATGAAACCCAAGGATAGAGAGAGAGAGAGAGAGAGAGAGAGAGAGAGAGAGAGAGAGAGAGAGAGAGAGAGAGAAATGTCCAAATAAAAATTGATAGATGTGGAATTAGTTTGGTGGTAAATGACACATAAGAAATTTATTGGTATGTCTACACTTTGATGTCAATTCCGTTCTTTTGTTTACCAATTTGTTTTATCTATGTTATAGTATGCATTACCTTTCCTTCAGACACAATCTGCAACAATCGTTACCTCGTTATATATATAATAATATATATCCCCTTCTTTCTCCTCCCCCACCTCTCTCTCTCTCTCTCTCTCTCTCTCTCTCTCTCTCTCTCTCTCTCTCTCTCTCTCTTGCCTTTCACCGCATTTGGCATGACGTTTCTGAGGTTCGTTTAACCTTCGAGAAAAATTCATTATAACAAAAGGAAAGAGCCAGTTGAAAGAAAAGAAAAATCATTAGACAGATTCAAAACACTCCTTAAGAAAGAAAGAAAGAAAGAAAGAAAGAAAGAAAGAAAGAATGAAGCGAGGAAGATGCAAAGAGAAGAAAGAAACGAAAAAAGAATAAAGAAAAACTAATAACTTTAAACTGAAGATAATACAAAAAACACTAAGATTATGAGAAAGAAAGAAAGAAAGAAAGAAAGAAAGAAAGGAAAGAGCAAAAAGGATAAGAAGAGGAGATGAAGATCAAAGTGAGAAACTAAGAATTTAAGAAGAAAGGAAGAAAAAACGGTAAAAAATTTTCAACGAAATTTTAAAGCTCTAAAAAGAATAAACAAAAGCGAGGATAAAGACAACAAAAACAGAAATTTTGTTTATTTGTTATTTCCAAGAAAAAAAAAACGAAAACATTAGTTAAAAAGAGAGAATATGTTAGAAGTTTCAGAAAAAAGTTGCTGTTCACTAAGTTCGGCAAAAGGCTAAATTTATTAAGCATACAATCACGAAACAAAATAACAATTACTTACTAACAAAGTCTTTGTTATCCTTACATCAAAAAAAAAAGTTACTAGATTGATTGAATTTAATGGCATGTCAATCTGTCTTGGGCTATTACATTACAAGATTTGACCAGTCGGCTGGGGCTGTAGAATATACCGACTGCTTTTCTGCAGAGGGGTAAGACTCCCATAACGAGTGTCCTAGATATGATACTAAATAATCTGATGGTGAGGTTCCAGTAATGCTGGAGCATTGGGGAATGCAGAGCACCCCTTTATTGCCATTGTTCCCAGGTCCACTCTGGCCCGGAATGGTAGCACCTGATAGGGCCCTATCTATGGGTTAAATAGAACTAACGGCATACTTATGAAAAACTGAATTGTTGGATTAAACTGCGTATTTATGCTAAACTGAATGGTTTAAAAAAGAACTGTTCTTGACATTGAAACTGTACTTTGACTAAACTGAATTGTTTAATATAGAACTGTTTTGATATTTAACTGTAAACAAAATCTGCACTGAATCTAAACTGGATTAGCTAAATTAGAACGATTTGAATAAACTGAATAACTTGAAATAGAAATGTTTTTGACAAACTTTGTATAATTGCTAAACTGAATTATTTGAAATAGAACTGATTATTTGTTTAAAGATGGATTTTGCGTTAAATAACCTACAAACCAACCAAACAACTATTTCATTCCTAGACGCTGAGCAATCTCGTTCATTGTATTATTGTATTTATATTTCTTGCGTTGTTTCTTAATGTTCATCTTCTTTTTTTGTTTTGTTTTCGAATACGAACAATTTTCAAACAGATCTATTTGGCCTGAAGATGAGATCTTAAAAGGTATTACCTCTCGCAACAGAGTGGACTCGTGAGTAATGGCAATAAAGGAGTACTCCATATCCTTCAGATCTCTAGAACCGGAACCTCACCATCAGATACAGCTTAGTGTTATTACAAGGACACTAGGAACGTTGGTGTGATTGAAAAACGTCTAATAAAATCATTGGATTGAATATAGTGCTTTGGGAGAAGAGAAAGAAAAAAGAAAGAAGACCAACAAAGGAAAAAAGATGAATGGCTTTCGAAAGAAGATGAACGAGCAAACGATGAAAAAATAAATAATTAATTTCTTTTTTAATTAAAAAAAAGGAGAAGACAATGTATAACTAGAAATTAAACAAATAAATGAAGAACAGGGAATTCTTAAATCAATTGAAGAATATCCGTATTAATCCTGTGGGTCTGTAGCCTTACAGAGAGAGAGAGCGAGAGAGAGAGAGAGAGAGAGAGACTGACAGAGAGAGAGAGGGGGAGGGAGGGAGAGAGAGAGAGATAAAAAATGAGGCATAAGAGGAAGCTGATGCAAAGCAGTTAGATGATTTAAGGAAGAATCGACCCGTGCGAAGGCAGCCCAAAATGCTGATAATCGGATAGCAGATTCAATACTTTTAATCGTTTCATATCTTGTAATTCTATTTCTTCCTTTAGCTTCCTCTTCTCTTTTATTTATTCTAATCTTAAATTGATTTCTTTCAATAATTCAGAGCTTATCTGCTTGATTTTATGTTGACATATTTGTCTTCGCCATTTTAAGACTTAAAAGTTAGAGTGACTTTAAGAACGTCTCCCTCTCTCTCTCTAGATAGATAGATAGATCGAGAGAGAGAGAGAGAGAGGGTGAGATTGGGAGAACCCCCGTACTTTAATGGCTAAAATGCTGAACTGCGACCTCATAATAAGTGAGTTCGAACTCCAGTCACGGCATTACGTTTACTTTCGGATCAATGCCCTTGGGAAAGATATGAATCTCCTTATCCTCCCAGTAATCTGTTAAAAAGTAATAGAACTCTTCTTCAATAAGATTGGTTGAGGCATTAAATAACCCACGAAGTTTGATATGCCATTAAACAAACAAAACCAAAGCAATGCCACATGAAACTTAATGATCTCCATCTCTTTCTCTCTTTATATATATATATATATATATGCATGCAGATACATAAACACACTCACACACATATATAGGTGCTTGTGTATATATATATATATATTATGAAAGTGTTGGTCGTCAGTAAATCACTATATGGTTATGTGTCGAACCAAGTGCAATATAATATGGAGAGTGCTCAATATCTATGATAGAGCTCTCTGGCCCAACATACACTTTTACAAATCAGATTCTCACTCATTACCCCCAACTTGCAGCGATGATAATTTGTCCCACATCCACTGTCAACGAAAGAATATATTGCAACAAATGTACACACATTTGTAACCTATTTCTGTTATAACCAACGCTTTACGTTCCTGGCCTGACTTAACTTAAAAACATGCATACACCCACGCCCATATACACTCACACACTTACAACCACACATAAACAAAATCTTAACGGCTTTTTGTCAGCATGTTGTCGAATATTCGATTTTGTCTGTATTTTGTCGCATTTTCAACTTTCAATTTCATTCCATCTTCTTAACTGCCTGATGAATGCTGTTATAAACTTCATGAAACCTTAGGTTGCAGGACAATATTTTCCATGGATTAAATATATATATGATATATATCTATTTATTATCATTATTATATATATATATATATATACCAAGTATGATTAAATCATAAAGACATATTTTGTCTATATAATCTGTTCAAATTTACAGATAAGTTTTTTGGTCTTAGTTTAGAGTTAGTAAACGAAAATGCCGAAATTGTTCCGAGTACTTTCGGACCAGTCATAGCCCATCATCAGAGGTTGTTTTTCATGTGTAAATATTGTTTTTTTTTAGTTTTTGAAAAATAACAAACTTATTGTTGGATTAAAGTAAGGTGCTAATGGCATCGAACGAATTTTAAACGGAAATATAATATTATCAATAGAAATAGAATATTCTATTTCTCGTGATAATATTCTATTTCCGTTGATAGCGTTCTGTTTTAAATTCGTTCGATGTCATCATCATACTGTTTAATCAAACTATACGTTAACATTAATTTTGCAATTTTATAAAAAACATTTTTAAAAAATAATCTTTACACTTGCATAACAACTTCTGATGATAGCTAGTGAAAGATCTGAAAGCGATCGGGTGAATTTCGGTAAATTCGTCAACCAACTACAACGTAAAATCCAAACAATTTTTCTGGAAACTTGAAAGATCCTGATAAAATTATATAAACCAAATCTATCTTTATCATTTAATCAAATATGCTTAAATGAAGGACTACTGCCTAACTAAACACACACATACGCACACACACACACATATATATAAATATATATAATATTATATATTAGCTCAATTAATGAGTTAATGGAGGACCATATGTTGCAGTATTATAAAATAGTGCTCAATATCAATGATAGAGCTTTTACACACAGACACACACACAGACACACACACACACACACACACACACATATATATATATATATATATATATATATATATATATATATATATTACCCAAAACTTAACACCATTTTTATTACCGGCCCATAAATTCTATTACCTGGTCATAAATATAACCCTTGACAACACAATCATTGTATATGTGTACAAAATTAATAAGAAAATTAATTAATAAATAAATAGATCATCCGAAAACAAGTAACGTGATGAGGATTTATATACACACACACACACACACACACATATATATATATATATATATATATATATATATATATATATATATATATGAGCTCTATTTTTCACATTATTGCATTGTAAGCACCCATCAGTATTCTCAAAGACCATTATGATCATAATCGTTACATTTTTTTACTATCACGAAAGCTACTCAAAACTTAACATCATTTTTGTTTCCTGTCCATAAATATTGTACCATATTACCCTTCATAACACAATCAATATATATTTAAAAAATCTAGCTAAAAAAGTAACGTGATGATGATTTCAATTTTAATCATCATCATCATCACTGAAAAAATTCACCACAAAACAGACATTTCATATTCAAATCAAATAAACATTTATCTCGGTCCAGATACTTAATTTACATAAAGTTAGAACGGATTAAAAGAGAAAAATAAAACATTCTGATTGCAACAATCCATTTTCCACCCTCTCTTCATCTACTCTTACTTTCTCCCACTCTCTTCTTTCGTCTCACTCTTTCCCAACAACAGACGGTAGAAACATGTGTATATATATATATGTAAATACGCATGCCAGTATATACGCAAATATACGTATATATGTACTCGCGAGCAACGGCACATACACAAACATACTAACATTCAAAAGCAAACAGACTTAGACTCACATGCACATAAATAACTCCCCCGCCTTTTCGAACAAAAAATTAACCATATTAATCAGTTGTTTTTTTTTTTTTAAACCTTCACTCTGTCTAACGAATGCGATTAGCATGAAACCCAGGGTCACAAAACTACCATGTAATATATATATATATATATATATATATATATATATATATATAAATCGACTCAATGGTCAAGTGGGTAGAGTGTTCGCCAATGATCCGGGAGACTGGTGTTCAATCTCAGGTCGTATCATACCAAAGACTTTTAAAATGGTACTTGATACCTACTTGCTGAACACTCAGCGTTACAAGGTGCGTATCAAGGGTAAAGTGGAGCAATCCAAGGAAAGGAGTAGCGCCCTCCACGATACCTCAGTGTTGTAAGTAAAGTAAAGTTGGCGACCATAGTCGAGGGTGACCCGAAGGCTCCCTTTTCGATAGCTTACTACACCAAGGTGTAGGGGAGGGCGCAACTCCTTTCCCTGGATTGCTCCACTTTACCCTTGATCCGTACCTTATAATGCTGAGTGTTAGGCAAGGAGGCATCAAGTACCATTTTTTGAGTCTTTGGTATGACTCGACCTGGGATTGAACCCAGGTCTCCCGGGACATTGGCGAACACTCTAACCGCTAGGCCAATGTCCGGTATCTTTGGTGTTGTAGCTATTGAAAAGGGAGCCTTCGGAAGAATGCAAAAACATTCCTTGATTTCAAACATATAAAGAATGTAACTGTATTGAAATATTCTACATTAACTGGCCGCAGTTGAATGATCTCATAAAGTTCCATGTGATATCGGATCGTATCACTGACGCTCGAAATGCTAACCGGCCATGCCGCCAAACGTGGATGTGATAATCTAACTCGGTCCAGATACACAGCAGCCTATCCGACGTGATCTCGGGTAATGCTTCAGTGATGTATTCCAGCAATTTCTACCTTGTCATTTTATCTATTTGTTTTTACAAGAGCTTATTGAGAAATGGAATGGTAAACCGAGATTCTGCTGACGAGAAAAGATATATTTGACTTATTAAGGACGAGCTCATAAGTGATGTATAAACCTATGGACCCCCGCATATGGCCAAGCAAAAGCAGGACGACCAGCTCGAACATACATACAGCAGCTATATGAGGATACGGGATGTAGCCCTGAAGACCTGCCAGAGGCGATGAATGATAGGGAGAAGTGGCGAGAGAGGGTCAGGGATATCCGTGCAAGCGGCACGACATGATGATGATGATGACGTATGTGATGCCACCATATCTATAAGCGTATTCTCATAAGTTTTAATGCTATGACTACTTAAAATTTAGTAATGTTTTTCTGTCTACAATATATATATATATATATATATATATATATATATATATATAGTAAAACAATAAAATTCATTACTCTGAGTTTCATGTGGAAGATCCTCAGTCTCATAGAGAACACTACCGATTTAAAATGCTTTTAATGTTACATTCCATTATAATAGTATTGTATAGTGGCTCGTACTACGTTCCTTCCGGTATCGCGGAAGTATAAAGATGCCGTGTCTCGAGAAGCTAGGGAGAAGCGAGACAGAAGCAGAAGCAGAGACAGAGGAGCTCTGTATGACGTCGGTCAGTAGAAGATGAACTTCGGTCGTAACACCCACAGCGAGAGACTTATAATACTAGTCGAACTGTACCACTTGAGTTAATAAATAATTAACTCTCTTTCACTGTGTATCAGTTCCTTACCACGATACAAATGTTACATAGCCATATACACGAATATGGCCATGTGCGAAATGATTGAAATGGACATCGAATGTTGATTACGATATAAAATATAAATCTCGAAATTCGGAAACATGTAACGACTTCTTGTTCATGTACGAAACCTTTTTATTAACTTTGAGTTAAAGGTTTCGACGTAAGGAGGAGAGACACAATCTTCTATGCTGTCTTATTCATTTGGCCCCCATCTCGAGCGGCCCCCATAGGGCGCAAGTTCTCCTCGCGCCTGTGAGCTCCAAAAGTCGATCCTTCTCGTTTGGCGTCTAGTACCCGACTCTTATTTTCTTCAAAATTCTCACACAAACCTCTGCGCGCTTCCGGTGCGTGACGTCACCCACACCCTGTCACCCAGTATCGTCTCGGACTATTATGACATCTGAGTGACACCTCCATCCGCCCGCGCGCACCCGCGTTAACACATACTTCAATGTTGCACCTAACTAACCCATGAGCTGAGCCGAAAGGTTCTCAGCCTAACTAAACTCAAAGGCATGAACCGAAATCCCTCGGCTATTTTATAACACAAATATATATATATATATATATATTTGAACGTCGGTTATTGAACATAATTTGTTCCAAAATGATTTTGGACTACCAATTTGTTTGAAAATTGAAACAATATTTCTGCTCGGGTAGATTCGCCAGCTGTTCGATCGAGTTCGGTTTACTTCGGCAGTCATTCGCCCACATATCGTTTTCGTCGGCCCGACTCGTGTGTTCGAACTCCAAACACTTTTTAATAACAGAAGCATTTTTGCTCAAATATTTTGGGTGAACGCTACATCCTTCCATAAGCGATCTTCCAATATATATATATATATATATATATATGGGGGATTAAGCATAAAGTCAAAGTGACTTTAAAATCTCTCTCTATTTCAATACAGGTATTTAACCAGCCTCTCTCCCACGGGAAGGATGTGACACAAATTTCAAATTTTAGCGGGTACACCTGGTTCGAATTCGGAGTTTTCTTTATCCTTGACCAGAGAC
The DNA here is from genome assembly GCA_963585895.1 of Sepioteuthis lessoniana. Lineage (NCBI taxonomy): Eukaryota > Metazoa > Mollusca > Cephalopoda > Myopsida > Loliginidae > Sepioteuthis > Sepioteuthis lessoniana. Next base: position 88,736,388 of record OY757914.1, on the reverse strand, counting down.
CAAACGAAAGATGAAGAATGCAGTCTGCTCTACTATCTACCCAAAGCCATAATGATAAACAGATTGATTCTTGCTTTTTCCAAAGAGAATGCAAAGTTAGCAGCCATGTCCAGTATTTGAACTCAGGTTATGTTTTGCCTTGTGTAACATTTCTGACGGTCCAGTTACTTCTACAATGATTCCCTAGATTAATTTCTAATTTATCGCTTGATCTGCAAAAGAAATTTTTATTACACCAAACAGTTCTATGTTGTCTATTATTCTTATAGCAGCCATCGTTTTTGTGGTATTAATTTTAGCCGGTATCGGATGTTACAAAACGTATTTGCATACCCCTCAGTGTTTTCAGCAGTCCTAAGATTTTAATGATAGTGAAGTAAGACCTATCGAAACATTACTTTTCGATTATCGTTTATTTAAACCTGCATACACAAGCACATGCTTGTGTGTGTGTGTGTGTGTTAGATGCGTAAGAACATAACGTTAGCCTGAGGGCATTCGCGTAAATTGCAGGAATAAATGTACTAATAAAAGGGGCTTCTTGTTTTTGTCAGATGTGTAAGAAAGAAAGAAAGAAAGAAAGAAAGAAAGAAAGAACGACAAGACAAAACAAAATGGAATAAAAGAAAAATTATTGACGAAAAGAAAGAAAGAAAGAAAGATGAAATGAAAGAAAAATTATTGACGATAAAAAACAAAGAAACAAAGAAAGAAACAAACAAGATGAAACGAAAGAAAATTTATAGACGTTAAGTCAGAAAGAGTTGGCCGTTTAATCAGTAAATCAGCGTTTGTTTTTAAAATTACATCATGTGACTTGTTGCAAATTTTTAAAAACACCTTATGTGTTCCATTTGTTCAAAGAGAAAATTTTTGAATCAAAAGGAGGAAGAGATAGAAGAAGACAAAGAGAAGAAGAAAGAAGAAAGAAAGGTGAGGAAAATGGAAGAAATTAGAGGCAAGAGGATAGAAGATTGTGTGGGGGAGGATAAAGAATGGGAGAAGATAAAACAAGAGAAACAAAAAATGAATTGAAGATTGACAAAATGATATAAGTAACAGAAATAAAATTAAGTAAATTGATATTACATAAAAATAAAAAGTTAAAAAGAGAATAAACGGTCGATGTGGGACAAAAAAGAGAAGCTGAAATATTAATTCGACGTTGGGCCCGAAAACAACTGGAAAAATACACCTTCCTGAATTCATTCCATTAAAAAATCAAAGAACTCATACTAAGACTTAAATGGATCAAATATGAAATAAGCAAACACACAGTGTCTGTCTTATTTAATCCAACATGTTTAAAATTATATGCCTTAGGTAGGAATTTATAAACCATATGTTGCATACATATATATACTGGATACATACCGACGCAATGATAACAGACGCATGATAAACGACAGACGCACGAATAAAGGACGCATGAAGGAAGACGCAGGAAGACTTCTTTACAATTATATTTACCTCTCACTTTATTGCAAGGGTTCGAAAGGGTTGTTTAAGGTTTGCCTGTTAGAGGATGCTGGAGACCGAACATAAACTTCATATTTTGACCCCACTGTTATGACCGTCACGTTGTGTCTTTCTTGTTCTCCTGATATTGGGGTCCACTCCATCGGGGGTTTCCGAGGGCCCCCTCGGTCGGGTGTGGCCTTTCCTACCACATCTGGTCTCTAGCTGTCTGGAATTCTGCTGGCAACTGCTTTGGCACCCCAAACTCAACTGAGTTAAATAATAACTCAACGCCCACACGATCGCCTACTGGATCTTTGAATCGGATGTTTAATCGTCATCAAGCGGAAATAACTGTCATGCAGTTCAGAGGTTACTCTCTTCCGGTGCATCACTGTTAGTGGCACAATGGAACCTTCACCATGTCCCACCTCATAAGCCTTAATCCGCCCACGCGATCTCTTTCGATTACTGGCCATTGGAATGTGTCACTTCCTTCCGGTGTATTACCTTGGAATAGTATTTTGGACCGGGTCGAAGGTCAAAATATAACACATATATCTTTGTGCAAAATGTTTTAGATAGTAATAATCAAAACCATATAACTATATAAGTCTATGCAAATTATATTTATTTAATAAAAATACTTAAAAACATAAAATTGTTAAGGTATCATATGTCATCATCATCATCATGTCGCGCCGCCAGCGCGGATATCCCTGACCCTCTCTCGCCATTTCTCCCTATCATTCATCGCATCCGGCAGGTCTTCAGGGTTACATCCTGTGTCCTCACATAGTTGCTGTATGTAGGTTCGTGCTGGTCGTCCCACTCTTGCACATCCATATGTGGGGGTCCACAGGAGTACATCGCTTATGAGCTCGTCCTTGCTTCTCCAGCAGTGTCCTGCGTGTCTGGTTCGTCGAACTTGTATAGTTTTCGTGATGGGGGGCAAGTGTCCGTATAGTTGGTGTCTCGTGGGGTGTTGTCGCCAGGACTTGTTTAATACTGCTCTCAACATTCTTGTGTAATTTCCGTCCAGCCTCCTCTCCAGCCGCTTCGTAAGCGTCCATGTGGTGCATCCATATAGCAGTATCGACACAACCGCTGCCTGGAAGAAACTGCGTTTCATTTTATCAGTTAGGTCCGACTTCCATATGATCGAGAGCCTATCGATAGCTGTCCATGCCTTCGTCAGTCGTGTGTCGATGTCTTTTTCGGTTGATGAGACGCTACTTCCTAGGTAGGTGAATTTGTCGACTAGTTTCAGAGAGGCTCCGTCTAGTGTGGCAATGTTGCCTGTTTGGTTGTAACACATATATTCAGTTTTGTTTGCATTGACATGGAGGCCAATGCCAGCTGCGGCTCGTTCCAGACTATGTAGTAGTGTCTCTGCTTGATTAGGCGTATTCGCTAGTATCGCCAAGTCATCAGCGTAGTCGGCGTCCGTGATTGTTTTTGCGGGGTACCTTTTGCTTCTTCTCTTAGTCAGCTCGAAGCCATTTTCTCTGATTTTGTCGATCGAAGTCCTAAGCACATAGTCTAGACAGATGATAAAGAGGTACGGGGCTAGTGTGTCTCCTTGTAGTACTCCTGCAACAATGTCGAAGTATTCCGTGTCTCCATCTGGTGAACGTACTTTCACTTTGGTGTTTCTGTAGAGAATCATTATCGCTGCTACGGTTTCTTTTGGTAGGCCGTATGCTAGTAGGATTTGCTCCATCTTCCCTCTGTGTATGGAATCGAAGGCCTTGGTAAAGTCGACAAATAGTAATGTCGCCTCTAAGTTTTTTGCCCGAACGCCTTCCAGGATTCTACGGATGGTCAGTATTTGTGAGGTTGTGGATCTATTTCTCCCGAAGGCATTTTGGTTTTTCCTAAGGATGTTGTCTATTTTGGGTTCTATGCGGTTTCGTAGTAGGGCATTGTAGATTTTGGCTGCTATGGATGTAAGTGTTATCCCTCGGTAGTTCTTGGCTAGTCCGAGGTCGCCTTTTTTAGGGAATGGAAGGATGCATCCCTTCGTCCATCTCTCTATCCTATTTTGACTATAGACTGCGTTGCATTGCCGCAGCAGTATATCGTCGAATTGTCTAGTCTTCCACACTTCTGGGGGGATCTCGTCTAGCCCTGCTGCTTTCCTATTTTTAATTGAGTCGAGTTCTTCTTTGGTGAAAGGACCTAGTTTTACGTCTAATTGCTTGCTAATAATTCTGGTGATCGGTTCATCCGTTATTTCCGGTGGGTTTCCTAGTAGATTTTTGAAATGCTGTTCCCACAGTTTTACTCTTTCTTGTTGGCTTGCAGCTTTCAATTTTGCTTTGGCTGTGCTCTTCCTTCCACTTACTTTGTTTATTGTTTGCCAGGCTATCCTGGATTGTCTGTCTTAGGGAGGAATAATTAAAATCGTAAACCTGTGCGCAAAATATGTCTGAGAAAGGAAAACTTAAAATCATATAACTGAGTCCGGAATAGATGTCTTAAGAATAGTTACTTGAAGCTATAATTGTTTACAGATATTGTTATTGTTAGTTACTTAAAACTATATGATTGCTTGAAATACTTAAAACCATATAAACCTGTGTAAATTATTAGTATTAGGAAAGCGTATAACAGCATGGAAATTACTAATATTAGGGAGGAATACATATGTTGGGGAACTAAACATAGTGGTATCCCTTTTGGGGAGCTGTTGGCGGGGCTTCCGAGAATCACGTGACTGTTAGTTATGTGACATTTTGAGAAGCGAGTTCTATCCCTTTTTGGTACCAGACACCATATGAAGCGGACGGCTCTCTCTTTCGTGTCCGCTTTTACGACCAGCACATACGTGCAAATTGTCCTGCATGGACTATTTCCCTACACCAGAAGTTTTTAACTGCTGCTATCAGCCCGTTGGCTTTGTGGAACAACTTATGTGCCTTTTTTTACACTTTGGGACAGTATGTCATACTTCTTAGTTATATGCCCTATGCATGTTATATTTCTTAATTATATATACTATGTATGAATATAAAATTCATGTCGTTGTAATAAAAAAGGATTTCGTTTTACTTTACCCAGATATTGTTGTATACTTCTCACAGACCCAACCAAGAATATAATAAATGATAATGAACGAACTTCAATGAACGAAACGAAATAAACTTCTTTATAAAAACATATATCTCTCATTTTATTCTCCAAAGGGGCACAAAGTCTGTTGTAATTTTGAGAGATTGATGGAGAGACATATACTCAGAAAAGGGACTTCTTCTTGTTCCATCTCTTTTCCCTGGAGCCAGGCGGTACCAACATTTGCACCCCCTTGCAAGCCATCTCGTCAAAGACGACACTAACGCCTCTGATCGGCTGCGTGTCCCCAACTCTAATCTCGATTCTGTCTGGACTGACTGTCTAAATCTGACCGCGTGGTTCTCATATCATGTGGTCTCCTTACGGTTACGCACTTGCTAGACCGGCCTACACCGACACACTGCCATCCCCCTGTTTACTAATGACAACGTGACAGTTTGTCAGTGCACACGAGGTCACCAAGAACGACTCCAAAATCCATGTCAACTGTCATTATATAACAATATTCTGTTATATCCCTTAGATAGATGAATGCATTATAGGAATAGGGTGGTGGTAGTCTCAATGAATACCATCATCATTATGTCGTGCCGGTAGCACGGATATCCCTGACCCTCTCTCGCCACTTTTCCCTATCGTTCATCGCTTCTGGCAGGTCTTCTGGACTACATCCCATATCCTTACATAGTTACTGAATGTATGTTCGTGCTGGTCGTCCGGCTTTTGCTCGGCCATATGTGGGGGTCCATAAGAGTACATCAGTTATGAGCTCGTCCCTGCTTCTCCAGCAGTGTCCTGCATGTCTGGTTCGTCAAACTTGAATAGTTTTCGTAATAGTAGGCAGGTGGCCGTACAGTTGGTGTCTTGTGGGGTGTTGCCGCCAGGACTTGTTCAAGATTGCTCGCAGCATTCTTGTGTAATTGCCGTCTAGCTTCTTCTCCAGCCGTTTTGTTAGAGTCCATGTGGTGCATCCATATAGCAGTATCGATGCGACCGCTGCCTGGAAGAAACTGCGTTTCATTTTATCGGTTAGGTCTGATTTCCATATAATCGATAGCCTATTGATAGCTGTCCATGCCTTCGTTAACCTCGTGTCGATGTCCTTTTCGGTTGATGAGACACTGCTTCCTTGGTAAGTGAATTTGTCAACTAGTTTAAGAGGGGTTCCGTCTAGAGTGGAGATGTCACCCGTTTGATTATAGCACATATATTCCGTTTTGTGTGCATTGACATAGAGGCCTATGCCTGTGGCTGCTCGTTCCACACGTCCATAAATTCCTATACATGAAACCACGTAACTACGTTCAAATTATTTGTATTAAGAATCGTTACTTGAAACTAAAATTGTTTCTTATGGCTAATTTATTAAATTACTTGAAACCTGATGAAAGAAAAGGTAAACGTCAGCATTCAGAAACTAAACAAAAGTTTCCATGCCGTAAAAAATCCACCCAACAAACCAACGTCCTAATTAAGCAACTCAGGTATCTGTATCACTTTGATATTTAAATCTAAATATGATAATTAATCATTAAATATGATAATTAATATGATAATTTATCATCCGATTAAACAAAACTGCTAAGATAGCTTAGATATGTTACATGCTGCAAGGGATAAATGATAATTTGTGTCAAAAACGACCATTCACGGATGTCAGCGGCTATTATTTTCACAACACAACATATAAGTAGACGTACATATACATTCAACTATATATATCATGTGACTCCTCACCAACACACACACACACACACACACACACACACACACATATATATATATGTATATAAATATATGTTTTTATATATATATATGTGTGTGTGTGTATATATATATATGTGTGTATATATATATATGTGTGTGTATATATATATATATATATATATATAAATATATATATATGTGTATATATATATATATATATATATATGTGTGTGTATATATATATATATATGTGTGTATATGTATATATATATATATGTGTATATATATATATATATATATATATATGCATATATATATATGTGTGTGTGTGTGTGTGTGTGTGTATATATAGGCAATTATTCTGAAATAATTGAAATAATTTTTATCGTATTTCGGTGAAAAGATTAAAATCTTTATAAGTGATGAAGTGACGTCTGCTAAGTATATCCAGCTGTGCAACCACAAAAAGCATATTTTAAAAAAAAAAGACAAGAAGAAGACATATAAATAATATAAATGACAAGTAATTCTTCTTATGCATGCTTAAATATCCAAGTATGTATATAAAAGTACGCGTGTCTATATACAAGGAACGCTGAGTTTATTTACGCCCCAGGAACTAAGGAATTCAAAGGAATCATAAACCCAAAACTCATGCAAACGTCGAAAATATCACTTCTACCCCATTATAGAAGTGACTTCATAAGTTAAGCCTGGCATAAGGGCATCGGGTTACTTACAAGCGTACTTAGCGTAACGGTTATTAACGTAAAAATCGAACCAACGATCCGAGATAAAGTCGTAGACGAGGCTATTTGTATTTCACTTCGATCGAATGCACATGGGGAGGCATTAACCCATTTGTTCCACTCCATCCCAAGCTAAAGGCAAATAAAAGGGAAGACTAGGTTTCTTTGCCTACGTTTAGTAACCAACATAGGTAAAAAAAAGATTCCGAGATATTAATCTTGTGTCACATTTTCACTGGGGTGGAGAGGTTGGATAAATACATACTTGACTTCAGCATTAAATAACCCATTCGGTTGGGGCTGAAGAATATGCAGACTGTATTTCTGCAGAGGTATAAGATTTCTGCCCCAACGGATATCCTGGATATAATACTAAACTCTCTGAGGCTCTAGCTCTGGGATATGTAAAGTTCATCTTCATTGCTATTACTTCCAGGTCCACTCTGACTCGGAGCGGTAGAATTTGATAGGGTCAGATATGGATTAAATAGAACTGTGTACAACCAGATGACTGATGTTGATTTGAATTGTTAGTATTACTAATTCAACTGTGTGCAAACAAATAACTAATGTTGAATAGAATTATTGAAACCGTTTAATTGTGAGCAAAACATGAATTATTTGTTTCACATAGCAATACTTGAAACTTTTTAATTCTTTGCAAACGAATGAGTAATGTTGAATAGAATTATCAGTATCGAATAACAGTTCTTGAAGTCGTTTAACTGTGAGCAAAAATTGAATTGTTTTACATAACAATACTTGAATCCACTTAACTGTGTGCAAACAATAACAATACTTGTATGCATTTCTTTGAAATAAATTTACCTAAAAACTATTCCCTTACAAATCATCAGTGTATAACCATTAAACTTTGCAAAGAAATGAGTTCTGGATCGTTTAAAAATGTTACCAACAAATTATCATTTTTACAAATCGTATATGTTTAATATATATCTGGATAGGGTTTGGCATTAAATAACCTGCAACGGTTGATATGCCATAAAACTTAACCCACCCACCTTAATAACGCAACAGGAGTTGACATGCCGTTAAATCGAGCAACCGTCAAACCACTTGGTTTCCTATATTTTTGGTTTTATGATAAACTAATCTAAGATTAAGAAATTCCAGAAAGTAGAGTTTTTTATTCAATTCAATCCAATCCAGCTGTACTCTTCCAAAAGATTGAATTTGTTTCATATGCTGTTCATGGTGGGGTTGGGGAATACATACATACAGACAGACAGACATACATACCATTCTTTCTGTTTGAAAGTGGTTTTCCAATTTCAAAACTGAACAGGCTCATCGTTGCTTAAATTCAAAGATCCATCAGGAAACGGTAGTTTCAGTGACCTGTTGTCACATCGAGGCTCGTTGTGGAAGATTTAGATAAATGCAAAAACAAAATTATCAAGGCATAACAAAAATGTTTATTTTAGAGACAACGTTATCGTCATTTTGTCGTGCCATCAGCACGGATATCCCTGATTCTCTCTCGCCACCCCTGCCTATCGTTCATCGTTTCCGGTAGGTCCCCAGGGCTAAAGTCCGTATCCCCACAGAGCTGCTGTGTGTAGGTTCGAGCTGGCCGCCCTGCTTTTGAACGGCCATGTGATGGGGTCCATAGGAGTACATCACTTATGAGTTCGTCCCAACTTATCCAGCAGTGTCCAGCATATCTGGTTCGTCTAACTTGGATAGTTTTCGTGATGGGTGGTAAGTGGCCGTACGACTGCTGCTTTGTGGGGTGCTGTCTCCAGGACTTGTTCAATATTGCTCTTAGCATTCTTATGTAGTTGCTGTCAAGCTTTTTCTCAGTGCATTAAGTTAGCGCCCATGTAGTGCATCCATATAGCAATATCGACACGATCGCTGCTTGGAAGAAACTGCGTTTCATTTTATCGGTCAGATCTGACTTCCATATGACCGATAGTCTATGTATAGCTGTCCATGCCTTTGTTAGTCGCGTGTCGATGTCTGTCTCAGTCGATGAGATAGTGCTTCCTAGGTAGGTGAACTTGTCTACTAGTTTCAGAGAGTTACCGTTTAGTGTGGAAATGTCGCCTGTTTGATTAAAGCACATATATTCCGCCTTGTGTGCATTGACATGGAGGCCAATGCCGGCAGCAGCTCATTCCAGACTGTGCCGTAAGGTTTCGACTTCAGCGGGTGCATTTACCACAATCGCTATGTTATCGGCGTAGTCGGCGTCGGTAATTGTTTTTGCGGGGTACCTTCGGCTTCTTTTCTTTGTCAGCTCGATACCGTTTTCTTTGATTTTATCGATCGATGTTCTAAGCCCGTAGTGTAGACAGATGATAAAGAGGTATGGGGCAAGTGTGTCTCCTTGCAGTACTCCAGCTACAATGTCGAAATATTCTGTGTCTCCATCTGGAGAATGTACTTTCACTTTGGTGTTTCTATAGAGGATCATTATGGCTACGACGGTTTCTTTCGGTCGGCGGTCGGCCGTATGCAAGTAGAATTTGCACCATCTACCCTCTGTGAATGGAATCAAAGGCTTTGGTAAAGCCGACAAATCATATTGTTTCCTGTAATTTTTTTGCCCGTGCGCCTTCAAGAATTCCACGGAGAGTTAATATTTATGAGGTCGTGGATCTATTTCTCCGGAAGCAATTTTGGTTCTTCCTAAGAATGTTAAAAAGCAAGGTTTCTAGACGTTTAAAAGTAAACTATATATATATACTTAACATTTAGTAATATGCATATGCATAAAAGTTGATAATATACATACACACACACAAATACATATATATCTGTGTGGGTGGGTGTATAGATAGATAGATAAATAGATAATGAAAAAAAGAAAAGTTTGCGAGAAAAAGTGCTCGACACCACTTCAGCAGAGCAGGTGTTCAACTCAGAAAAATATCAAATTATGGACATGATGTCCATCGCTTTAGGTTTTATGCGTAAAATCATGAGACGTTTCTGTCGGATGATTGTTCACACAACAAGAAAGTTAGAGTAAGGTATTTCATATACATAATTTGATATTTTCTATGTTTTATATATATATATATATATATATTGGTTGTGTAACGCAGAAATATAAACCACATATTGTATGTTTCCTCTTCCATCGTTAAATATTAAATTCTGACTAATCTCAGCTTTAAAAGATGATTACTAAGCAGAACTGAATATCCATTAATGAAATTTGAAGAAAAGCCCTGAAGAAAAATAAATTGAAACAAAGATATATTCGGTAAAATTCAATGAGTAATTTTATTAATTAAAAAGTTCAGAAATCATTAAATTCAAAGTACTTTTTTATGTTACTTTTTGTTTGCTTATTTTTTACAAATTTTACTTTTTATGCACAACCATATTTTGTTGTGTTAGATTCATTTTTATGGAGTTGATTTTTCGTATCGTAATATTTTTCTGTATCGTTGCTGTTCGAAATCAAACTCTAAAAATACTAAATTTTGAATTATTAAATTATGTAATTTTGAATTATGCGAATTTTTATCAATGGTTATTTAAAGTTCAGTTACGATGGTGTGTATTTTGAGACAAATTCTAATCCCACATTCTGAGCATACATACATACAGACATAGATTCATTATTGTCCCAGTAAGAAGTGTGTTCACCAATGGCCCGGAAGACAGGGTTTCAATTCCTGGTTAAGTCATACAAAAGACTCCAAAAATGGTACTTGATACCTCTTTGCTTAACACTCTGCATTATAAGGTACGTATCAAGAGTAAAGTGGAGTAATTCAATGAAAGGAGTAGCACTTCCCTTCACATCAGTGTGGCAGTTAATGAAAAACGAGCATTCGGATCACCAAGAGAACGGTTGCCAATATAACTTGTTTTATATACGTCAGTAGGTACCGACATATATATATATATATATACTAATCTAATATCTACCAGTATTCACGGTATCAGAAAAAAAAAAACCTGCTAGTAACAAGAGATAAAAGTATCTCGAATCACCGCCCAGGGGAAACAGGAAAAAGTTTTGGGTCAAAAAGAAAGAAAAGGCCAACCTCGTCCGACCCCTTGAAAAAAAATCAAAGGAAACGCAGTCAGTGGTCAAAAGAAAACCAAAAACCCTCCGTGAATCCTGCAATGCTTCAATTACTAAAGTGCTCAACACAACACAAGTGGAGCCAATTATAAGATTAACCTAAATCGCGAGTCGAAAATCTCCTAAAGTTTCACCTTATCTGATCATCAGGAAGCCTAACTTCGAAATTAGGCTTTCTGATGATCCGATAAGATGAAACTTTTGTAGAAGATTTTCGACTCGCGATTTGAGTTAATTATATATACATACCGGACATTGGCCTAGCAGTTAGAGTGTTCGCCAGTGACCCGGGAGACCTGGGTTCAATCCCAGGTCGAGTCATACCAAAGACTTTAAAAATGGTACTTGATGCCTCCTTGCTTAACACTCAGCATTATAAGGTACGGATCAAGGGTAAAGTGGAGTAGTCTAGGGAAAGGAGTTGCACCCTCCCCTACACCTTGGTGTAGTAGCTATCGAAAAGGGAGCTTTCGGGTCACCCTCGACTATGGTCGCCAACTTTACTTACTTACTTATATATATATATGTCGACAATATATATGTATATATATATATATATATAAGCTATATTAAGACTTTTTCTCTAAAATATGTTTCATTTTGTCCTAATGACTAAGGTTGCCAACTTTACTTATTTTACTTATAAAAGGGTTTGAAGTGATATATAATAAAATTCTAAAAATTATTAGAATTTCATTGTCTTAGGGTTTTTCTAAGCTGGTCACCCAACCCTTGCTCGTCCGTGTAAAGAGTTCCCCAGGAGTACATCGCTTATGAGTCCGTCCTTACTTCTCCAACCGTGTCCCACATAAAAAAGGAAAAATATATATAGGGAGTATATATATATATATATATATTCATCATCATCATGTCGCTCCGTCAGCACAGATATCCCTGACTCTTTCTCACCACCAGTCTCTATTGCCCATCGCTTCCGTTAGGTCTTAAAGCCTACATCTTGTATCAGCACAGAGTTGTATTTAGGTTCTAACTGGTCGTACTGCTTTTGCTCGTCTATGTGAAGGGGTCCACAGGAGTTTGACGCTTATGAGTGCGTCCTTACTTCTCCAGCATTGTCCTGCATAGTTTTCGTGATGGGTGGAAGGTGGCCGTACAACTGTTGCTTTGTCAGGTGCTGCCTCCAGGACTTGTTCAATATTCCTCGCAGCATTCTTGCGTAATTGCCGTCAAGCTTTTTCTCAATGCGTTTTGTTAGCGTTCATGTGGCGCATCCATATAGTAGTATCGACATGACCGCTGCTTGGAAAAGACTGAGTTTTATTTTATCGGTCAGGTCTGACTTCCATATGACCGATACCCTATCGATATCTGCCCATGCTTTGTTAATACAATATGCTTCTCGCTCTTTTGCTCATAGCTCATTCAGTATATCTAGTCAAATTACTTTTCAGATAGACCTCATATGATCTGTTTAATATATATATATATATATATATATATAAGGAGTGTGAATATCGAAAGAAAAAGTGCTCGATGCACGGCTCGATCCATGGGCCTTGCGGTTAGAATGTTTGCCAAAGGTTCGGGAGACCGGGGTACAATCCTAGGTTGAGTCATACCAAAGACTCAAAAAATGCCTCCTTGATGTCTCCTTGCTAAACACTTAGCATCATAATGTATGGATCAAGGGTGCTTTGGAGCAAGCCAGGGAAACTAGTAGCGGCCTTCCCTACACCTCAGTGTTGTAGCTATTGAAAAAGGAGCCATCTGGTCACCCTAGACTACGATCGCCAATTTGACTTTCTTTATACTTGCAGAGCAAAATATATTTTTTTGTTAAAAAAAACAAGAAATTTAGAAATAGTATTCCATTTCCAAAATAAATCTATCATGGAAATGGAATACTATTTCAAACTTTCTTGTTTTTTAACAACACACACACACACACACACACACATATATATATATCATCATCATCATCATCATGTCGTGCCGCCAGCACGGATATCCCTGACACTCTCTCGCCACTTCTCCCTATCATTCATCGCCTCCGGCAGGTCTTCAGGGTTACATCCTATGTCCTCACATAGTTGCTGTATGTAAGTTCGAGCTGGTCGTCCTGCTTTTGCACGGCCATATGTGGGGGTCCACAGGAGTACATCACTTATGAGCTCGTCCCTGCTTCTCCAGCAGTGTCCCGCGTGTCTGGTTCGTCTAACTTGTATAGTTTTCGTGATGTGGGGCAAGTGTCCGTATAGTTGGTGTCTCGTGGGGTGTTATCGCCAGGACTTGTTCAATACTGCTCTCAGGATTCTTGTGTAATTTCCGTCTAGTTTCTTCTCCGGCCATATTGTTAAAACAGATATAAAGAGAGACAGGGAGTTGAGGGAGGGAAGAAAAAGTTAATATATTTAAAGTTTTACTTTTTTACAGCCATTACTGCCTAGAGGCGGGTTATGATTTAGTTGTAAACTTCCTCTTCTCACTCACCTAATTCTCGTCAACCAACGCAGCAAGTTTTAGACAATATATTTCTTGTCAAGATAACTGGCGACGAGACGGACCGTCGACATGGGGATTCCTACTTCTGGTGCTAAATAAACATAACTTTTCCACTTCGTACTATCGCCTTTGGCGGATTCCGAAAAACATAGACGATGTCATTTATAAATACGTAAATAACTCCTAAAAGGGCATAATCATATAGTTATATACCAAACCTTTGCAAGGAACATAAGCAGAGATGAATGAACTGAAATAGATAGATCTGAGTAGACTGAGAAAATATGAGCAGAATGGGATTGAATGAGAGAATAGGAGTAGATTGATTTGGTTTGATTTCTTCGTTTTAATGGCATATCAACCTTTTGAGGTTATTTAATGCCAAAGCCATCCTTCTAGAACAAGAGTGGTCCTATTTAACCCATAGCTACGAGGGTAAGGGGGTTCATGCTTTTCCCAAAAGTATTTTCCGAAAGTGAACGTAATAACACGACTGGAATTCAAACTCGCTTATTACGATTCCGTGGTCCAGCGCTTTAACTATTACACCACGAGGACACCACGAGGACACCCCCAAGTAAAACGAGATAGATAGATAGATAGATAGATATATAGATAGATAGTGAGACAGAGTAACGGTTAAGTTACTTTAGGTAATGTATATTGGTATATCAATCCTTGAGGGTTATTTAATAGACATGGTTTGGTATTAAATATGTGTTTACTCTTCCCATCCTCACGAGCAGGATGTGAAACAAGATATATCTTTAAAGTGTTGGAAATAAGAGTTTTTATTCTCCTAGTTAGGTTGCTATTCCAAGGTTAAAGATCTCAACCTGCCCTACTATTTACGCATAGCAGAGGGTAGAATAAATGGATTCATACCTCTCTCAAAAGTATTAACGTATTATGAAATAATATTAACGTAATATGTAACAACTTCGTCGAGTATTGGAACTCGGATTACTGTCTTCATTTCTTAAGATGGTTGTTATTATATCACTAGCGCATGCGCGTGTGTCTGATTTTGGTTTGGTTTGGCTTGGTTTTATGGTATATCAACCATTGTAGGTTATTTAATACCAAATTCATTCTTATTCATTATAAACAGTTCTATTTTAAACAATTCAGTTTAGCATAAGAACGTAGTTTAAATGTCAAACCAATTCTATTTCAAGCAATTCAATTGAACATAAGTACACTGTTTAGTTCTATTTAACTCATAGATATGACCCTCTCTGGTGCAACCACTCTGGGCAAGAGTCGACCATGGAGCGATGGCAATGAAGGAGTACTCTGCATGTCCCAAAGCTCCAGCATTACAGTAGCCTCACTAACAGGACATAACCAGGACACTCGTTGGAGGGATCTTACCCTTCTGCAGTAGGTGTATTCTGCAGTGAGTGTGCCTCTGTGTGTGTGTGTGTGTGTGTGTGTGTGTGTGTGTATGTGTGTGTGTAAATTTTAAGCAAATACTAGGTTGATATTTTTGCTTTTAATCGAATTGTCAGAGATCGAAACAAAGGCTATTAAAAAAGTTTGCTTCTCAGATGAATGCCTTTTACATGATATTATTACATATAGATATCTTGGGGTTTGGGGGGGGGGCTTTTTTTGTAATTATATATATTTACTTACATGAGGTTTGCAATTATATTGTCAGTTTCAATATATATACTTTCAAAACTTGGATATATTTAGGGTTTTGATTTTATTTTCTCATGGCTGAAGGTAGACCAATTGGAATAATTCTACTCCCAAGAGTATTAATGCAATATGAAATGCAAACAGTTTCGTCTAGGATTTGAACTCGGATTGCCGTCTTCATTTCTTGAAATGGTAACTGTTATACCACAAGCACGTGTGTGTGTGTGTGTGTATTTTAAGCAAATATTTGATTGATATTTTTGTTTTGAAACGAATTGTTAGAGCGCAAGACAAAGGCGATTAGAAAGTGTTGCTTTACTTGTGAATGCTTTTTAAATGATATAATTTCATACAGATATCTAGGGGTGGGGATTGTATTTATATATATATTAACTGTTATGGCTCTGGAAGGGGTCACTAAGAGAACAGAACACCATGGTAATAGTATAGGTATATATTTACCAGAACAAAGGATGATTACAAGAACATAGGACGGTAAGCTAGTTCGCCTAACCGCTCAGGGGCGAGGTTAGCTTCCGGATCTTGACTGACTTCATATTGCTGCGTCTTCCGGTATTATGGAGAGTGATTGAGTCCATTTATAGGTGATCCTGTCACATTTACTTAATTAAGGTTTGGAGAAATGGTATATTTTGGTGAATCTGGCAAAGTTCTTCTGTTAATAAAGAACGAAATATTACCAATAAACCCGTTATAAGTCTTTGAATTATCCACTTTTCCACTACTTTGAGATTTGCTATTATGTTGTCAGTTGCAATATCTATTCTTTTAATCATCATCATCATCATCATCATCATGTCACGCTATCAGCACGGATCTCCCTGACCCTCTCTCGCTATCCCTCCCTATCGTCCATTGATTCTGGCGCAAAGCTGCTGTATGTCGGTTCACGCTGGTCGTCTTGCCTTTGCTCGTCATGAGAAGGGGTCCACAGGAGTACGTTACTTATGAGCTCGTCTCTACTTCTCCAGCAGTGTCCCGCATGTCTGGTTCGTCTAATTTTGATGGTTTTCGTGATGAATGGTGAGTGGCCGGACAGCTGCTGCTTTGAGGGATGCTGCTTCCTGGACTTGTTCACTATTGCTCTCAGCATTCTTGTGTAGTTGCCGTCAAGCTTTTTCTCCATACGTTTAATTAGCGCCCATGTATATATTTCGGATTTTGATTTTGTTGTGCTTTGTTGTTGAGAGCGACATTGTTTTGATTTGTTAGTCTGGTTTCTCATTAATTTATTTTTTCTTTTTTGCTTTTTTATTTCTTTTTTGTTTAGTGTTTTTTTTGGGTTTTTTTCTTCCAATGTTCAAGGTTCTTTAGATTAAGATAATGAGGAGTTTGATATTTTCATTCGTTTTTGTTTAGTTGCTGCTTGGGTAAACTCTCAAAGAACTAAAATAATAATAAACGAATGCAGCAAACGAACATAAGAAAAGTCCTACACTAAACCTGACTGGGTGGAGAATATGATCCTCAGGGAACTGCGCAAGAAATTGAAAATTGACCCTACTACCAAAAGATATATACACAACCAAGAATCCATCCTGGAGAATGAGACAGACAAAATTCACAGGGATTTTGATATACAAACATAACACCAAATCCTGGACGGAAGACCGGACAAAGATAATAAACAATAAAAAGAGAACCTGCCGAATAAAGGACTTTGACGTCCCGGCAGATCACAGAGTAAAAATCGAAGAAAATGAAAAGAGGGACAAGTACTCAGACCTTAGCAGGGAACTAAAAAGTCATGGAACATGAAAGTGACGGTGATACCAATTGTAAATGGTGCACTTGAACGGTCCCCAAAGGCTTCGTAAAGGGGCGAGAAGTGTTAGAAATCGGCGGACCTGCCGAAACCATCCAAACTATGGGATTGTTGATATCGGCCAAAATACTAGAAACTTGAAGAGACTTGCTGTCGCCTAGATTCGAGTAAAAACATCAGCTAACGCTGGTGAGAAAAAACTGCAAGGACTAATATTTTAAGTAAGTAAAGTTGCCGACCGTAGTCGAAGCAACCAGATGGCTCCCTTTTCAATAGCTACTACACCGAGGGGTTGGGGAAGGTGCTACTCCATTCCCTGGATTGATCCGCTTTGCCCTTGATCCCAACCTTATAATGCTGAGTGTTAAGCAAAGCGGTATCAAGTATCGTTTTTTTAAGTCTTTGGTATGAGTCGACCTGGGATTGAACCCCGGTCTCCCGGACCACTGACGAATAATAATAATAATAATAATAATAATAATAAGAAGAAGAAGAAGAAGAAGAAGAAGAAGAAGAAGAAGAAGAAGAAGAAGAAGAAGAATCCTTACTAGAACTAGCGCTTATTAACAAAAAAAGAGAATTTGTCATCAAGTGGATTTTAATGATCTAGTTCTTCACTGCAAAACAAATACTTGTATGTTGCCAGAGAACAAAAAATTGAGCGACATAAGTTTGACGGTGATACCAACCGTACCTGGTGTACTTGGAACGGTCCCCATCGGATGGGAAAAAAGATTGGAAGAACAGGAAATCAGAGAAAAAAAACGAGACCATCCAGTCTACAGCATTGTTTAGATCAACCAGAATACTGAGAAGATTCCTGGTGACCCGAGGACACTTGCTGTCACGCAAGCTCCTGTGGAAGACCGTCAGCTAACATTGGTAGAAAAAAACTCACAAGTAAGAAGGGGGATTATTCGCCAGCATTAAAGATTGGGTATATGCAACAGACCGACCATTGGTCGAATGAGTTAAGTGTTCGCCAATAGTCCGGGAGACCGGGGTTCCGTCCCAGGTCGTGTCATACCAAAGACTCAAAAAATGGTACTTGATGCTTCCTTGCTTAACACTCAGAATTATAAGGTACGTATCAAGGGTAAAGTGGAGCAATCCAGGGAAAGGAGTAGCGCCCCCCCCAAAACCTTGGTGTAGTAGCTATTGAAAAGGGAGCCTTCTGGTCGCCCTCGACTAAGGTCACCAAATTTACTTACTTTATATGCATCAAAACAAGGACTAGAAAACTACATCAAAAAGATCAGAGAAAGATGAATAACCACTGCCGATAACATCATTGGCAAAGTGAGTACAGACAGAAACGCAATAAAACTAGGAAACAGAAAAGATAAGAAAAACAACAGTATGAATATTTCAAACAAGAAACTGGCGAGATTGCACATGAGAAGACATGGACATGGTAGCAAAAGGAAAATCTCAAAAGATAAATTGAATCTTCTAATAGCAGCCCAAAACAACGTCATAATGACCAATTATGTTAAAGTAAAAATCGATAATACTCAGCAGAATAGCAGGTGTTGATTATACAAAGAAAGAGATGAAACAAATAATTACCTTGTAAACCAATGCTGCAAACGGACACAGAAGGAATCCAAAACTAGGCACGACTGGATGGGAAAGGTGATCTATTGTGAATTTTGCAAGAAATTGAAATTTGACAATAGTACCAAATGGTATGCTCAAACCAGAACCCGTCCTAGAAAATGAGACACATAAAATTATCTGGGACTTTTAGATACAAACGGACTCTCTAATCCTGGCCAGGAGACCTGACATAGTCATAATTAACAAAAAAAACAAAAAAAACAAAAACAGGACTTACCATCTTTTGAATTTTAGCGCTCCGGTAGACTACTGGGCGAAAATAAATAGAAAGCAAAAAGATAGACTAATTCTTGGATATTGCTAGAGAACTTAGAAAGCCGTGGAACATGAGGGTGACGTTGATACCTATTGTAGTTGCTGCGATCGTAACGGTTCTCGTTGAGTTGGAAAGTGAACGAAGAATTGAAATCAAAAAAAGAATCGTGACCAACCAAGCCACGGCATTGTTGAGGTCAGCCAGAATACTTTAAAAACTTGGGGACTTGAGGAGATTTGTTGTCACTCAATCTCCAGTGAAAGACCATCAAATAACGCTAATGTGAAAAACTCGCGAGGAATAATAATAATAATAATAATAATAATAATAATAATAATAATTGTCGACTTTGCTGTCCCGGCGGACCACAGAATAAATCTGAAGGAAAAAGAAAAGAAGTATAAGTACTTCGACCTTGCTAGAGAATTGAAAAAGCTTTGGAACATGAAAGTAACGATTTTGCCAATTGTGATTGGTGCCTTAGGCACAATAACTAAAGGATTATTAAAAGGCCTAGAGGACTTGGAAGTTGACGGACGGGTAGAGACTATCCAAACGACAGCATTGCTAAGAACGGTCAGAATCCTGAGACGAGTCCTGGAGACTTGAGGAGACTTGCTGTCACTCAAACTCCAGTGAAAAGCCATCAGCGTTAGCTGATGTGAAAAACTCTAATGAGTAAAATAAAAAAAAAAATTAAAAAATAATAATATAATAATAATAATAAAACGACTGGGTGGGCAAAGTGATCAACTGGGAATTTTGCAAGAAATTTAAATTTAACCATACGAACAAATGTTATTTGCACAACCTAAAATCAGTCCTAGAGAATGACACACACAAGCTCCGCTGGGATGTTGACATTTAATTGGATCACTCACTTTTGGCCAGACGACTAGACCTTATAATAATCAACAAAAAAAGAGAACTTGCGAAATTGCGGTCTTTACTGACCAAGCTGACCACAGTATAAAATTAAAAGAAAGTAAAAAAAAGGATAAATACCTCGACCTTACAATGGAATTGAAAAACTGTGGAACATGAAAGTGACGTGTAAGTAATTATAACTGGTGCTCTTGGTACAGTCACCAAAGGATAATAAAGAGACTGGTGGACTTTAAGAGGACGAGTGGAGACTATCTAAATTACAGCATTGTTAAGATCGGCCAGAATACAGAGAATAGTCCTTTAAGACTTGAGGAGACTTGCTATCGCTCAAACACCAGTGAAAGATCATCAGCAAATACTGATTTGAAAAACTCTCAAGGAGTAAATAATAATAATAATAATAATAATAATAGTAATAATGGAATTAAAACTATGGAACATGAAGGTGAACATTATACAAATTGTGATTGGTGCTTTTGGTACTGTAACTAAAGGATTATGAAAGGGACTGGAGGACTTGGAAGTTGGAGGACGGTCAGAATACTGAGAAGAGCCCTGGAGATTTAAGGGGACTTGTTGTCACTCAAACTCCAGTGAAAGACCATCAGCTAAAACTGTTGTGAAAAACGCTAATGAGTAAATAATAATAATATGGGGGTTTTAAACGACTAATAAACAACATGTCACACGACAAAACCTGGACCTGGCTAAAAAAAGGAAACTTTAAGAGAGAAACAGAATCTCTCCTAATAGCAGCACAGGTCAGCGCCATAAGAACCAATCATATCAAAGCGAGAATAGATAAGACTCAACAAAATAACAAATGCAGGCTATGTGGTGACAGAGACGAAACCATCAATCAAATAATAAAAGAATACAGCAAATTAGCTCAGAAGGAGTATAAGACTAGACACGACTGGGTAGACAAGGTTATCCACTGGGAAATGTGCAAGAAATTTAAATTTGACCATACGAACAAATGGTATATAAACAACCCAGCACTTGTCCTAGAAACTGATACACATAAACTCCAATGGAACTTTGATATACACACGGATCACTTAATCTCGGCCAGAAAACCAGACCTTATAATAATCAACAAAAAAAAAAAAAAAAAAAAGAGAATGTGCAAAATAGTCGACTTTGCTGTCCCGGTTGACCACAGAATAAAACTGAAAGAAAGTAAAAAGAAAGATAAGTAGCTCGACCTTGCTTGAGAATTGAATAAACTATGGAACATGAAGGTGAAGATTATACCAATTGTAATTGGTGCTTTTGGTACAGTAACTAAAGGATTATTAAAGGGACTGGATGATTGGAAGTTGGCGGACGAGTGGAGACCATTCAAACGACAGCATTATTTTGAACGTACAAAATACTGAGAAGAGTCCTGAAGACTTGAGGAGACTTGCTGTCCCTCAAACTCCAGTGAAAAACTATCAGCTAACACTGATGTGAAAAACTCTAAAGGGTAACAATAATAATAATAATAATAATATAAGTTGGCGACTGTAGTCGAGGGCGACCAGAAGGCTCCCTTTTCAATAGCTACAACACTGAGGCGTAAGGGAGGGTGCTACTCCTTTCCCTGAATTGCCCCACTTTACCCTTGATACATACATTATAATGCTGAGTGTTAAGGAAGGAGGTATCAAGTAGCATTTTTAAAGTCTTTGGTATGACGCGATCTGGGATTGAAGCCAGGGCTCCCAGTCCATTGGCGAACACTCTACCCACTTGGCCAATGAGCCGGTATAATAATAATAATAATAATAATAATAATAATAATAATGTGTAATGGTTATCGTCGTAGGAATTGGACACGACGACACGAGTTCAATTCCTGGACGAGACTGATTGCATTTCACATAGCACTAATACCCTTGGGAAAGGTATGAATCCAATTATTCTCCCTCCAGCTATGGGTAAATAGTAGGGCAGACTAAGTTCTTCAGCCTTGGTGAGGCAACTTGTATAGGAGAAGGAAAACTCTGAATTCAAACCTGTTAAACTCCGCTTAAAAGATTGACCTTGTGTCATATCCTGCCCGAGCGGAGGGGTTGGGTAAATATGATAATAATAATAATAATAATAATAATAATAATAATAATAATAATAATACAAGAGGCCATTTTGTGAAATAGATTGGACCGTAATTTACAGCAGCCTCGAATCACACGAAAAGAACAAATAGTCAGTTAGGATGAAAAATGTACTCACTGAAAAGCAATCATAAGTATATATAATGCAGAAAATTTATTGGTGATGAGTTAAAAATATTCATGGGACCGGGCAACTTGAAAATTTTTTTAAAAGCCTGTATTAAAATGGTTCATGATTTAGCCTAGCTGAACACCATTACTGCAGTGAATACAATTAGGGGTTTATTATTGCAATAAGTGATTAAAACAAACAACCTATTGAGGGCTCTGAGTTCAAATTGAGTTTAGAATTTCGAGGGAGGTATTCCTTATGGCATCAATAAGGTAATTGTTTTATGATATTCTGATTCAAGCGACTGTAAGTGTTGCCTAGTTAATTCATTGATGACTCCTTGAAAAAATAGTATTTATTTACCATTCTACTTATTTTGGTTTATTTTTGTCTTTCTTTGGAAAGGAAAAAAGACCTTCATTATTTATTCTGATGAAATATGACTAGAAAAAAATTGATTCATGATAAGATAAAGGAGAGTCTGTAAAAATATGATCCACACGGCCTCTAACAAAAATAAATTTTCAAAAACGAAAAAAAGTAAACGAAATAGAAAGAAAGAAAGAAAGAAAGAAAGAAAGAAAGAAAGAAAAATGAGAAATAAAATATGATAAAAAGGTTAAGAAAGAAAAATGAAGCCAAATAATGAGAAAGAAAGAAAGAAAGAAAGAAAGAAAGAAAGAAAGAAAGAAAGAAAAATGAGAAATAAAATATGACAAAAAAGTTAACAAAGAAAAAATAAAGCCAAATAATGAGAAAGAAAGAAAGAAAGAAAGTAAGAAAGAAAAATGAGATTTCGAAAAAAAAAGAAAATATGAGAAAAAGGTTAAGAAAGAAAGACGATAAAGACAAAGAAAGAAAGAAAGAAAGAAAGAAAGAAAGAAAGAAAGAAAAAAAAGAGTTGAGGAAGTAAGGAAATGAGGTAAAACACTTTTTTAAGAAATGAAAGAAAGAAAGGAAAATGATGAAAAGGCGAAAATAAAAATAAAATAGAAGTTTATAAAACCGTTTCCTTAGAGATCAACAATTAATTTGCTCTAATCTTTGGGATACAACAAGAGTCTTGATGTTTTCTTCTTGAATGGATAATGCACATGCTTATCCAGTTCTCTCAGTTTGTAATGTTTGCATTAATTTCTGACCAATGAAAATCCTCTTTTCCTAGATCCTCATTATCTAAGAGAAATGACAGACATGAAATCCCATTTGGTGGATTCTTCATATAATTATAATAACGTTATCTTCTATACGAGCTGAATCAGGTCCTGATTTGGAAAATATTCTAAGTTCTTGAGAAATACCCGTAACATCTGGATATAAGATTGTTATAGCAATGTAAATAGGAAGGCCGACCGTTATGAAACTTTAAAAAGTAAGGAATTTTTTTTTAAATGGTGATTATGTTCGTTATTTAAGATATGGATTGATTAAAAGATTTGAAATTATTACTGATGCGTGTTAAGTGGAATGTTTTTAACTCGCTATCAAATCGAGTTTCACATTTAATTTCTCTTCGAGTCGGTCGGATATTTTATATATCATATTTTCATTACACAATATATTGACTGAGGACCAGAACTTAAACCATGGGTCTCCAACTCGTGACCGCGGGTCACGTGCAACCCTCAAGGCCCATACATACGACGCCAAACCCAACTGTCAAAGTTTTCTCTTCGCCTTTTGATGTTGACTGACGAAGTATCCTTACAACCACTGATGGAACTCATTGATCTTCAGCGTTCACAAGAATTGAAGTCCAACATCCATGCTTGATACATCTTCGATTTCTATAAGAATCACCTAGACGATTCTTTTACCTTATCACCCATATCCAGCAAGTAGTGGGTATGCTTGTATCTGCTTACTCTGTAAACAGTGGTTTTCCGATATGAATCATCCCGATAGTACGATGCATTTGCAACTACCAAATCATCATTTGTCTGTTGTGCTCTTCAATCAATTTGGGAATTTAGCTATTTTTTTAAGATCGCAACCTTCATGGAATGGCAAGCCTCATTGGCCTAGTGGGTAGAGTGTTCGCCAATGGTCCGGGAGACCGGGGTTCAATCCCAGGTCGAGTCATAACAAAAACATTTAAAAAAAACGGTACTTGATACCTCCTTGCTTAACACTCAGCATTATAAGGTAGGTATCAAGGGTAAAGTGGAGCAATCCAGGAAAAGGAGTAGCACCTTCCCCTATACCTTGGCGTAGTAGCTATTGAGAAAGGGTCACCCTCGACTACAGTCGCCAACTTACTTCATAAACCTCAGTAATAATATCTCATCTACAGAAATAGATATCAATATGCGCATTGGTAAAGTAAGGTCAGATTATCAACAATATAAAAATCTGATCTCTGATGAAAATAAAACGAGATTTTTTTCAGGCTTTAGCCGTGTCAGTACTACAGTATGGTTATACTACTGAGACTCTAATGAAAGGCTCACAGAAAAAGCTAGATGAGAACTACAAAAGAATGCTGCGGGCTGTTTTGACCAAATGATGGAATCAGCAGACTACAAAACAACAGCTGTATGGCCACTCACCCCCGATCTCACAAACTATCCAAATAAGTCGAGCAAGACATGCCAGGCACTGCTGGAGAAGTAAAGACGGACTCATATGCGATGTTTTCCGATGGAATCCTACACATGGACTCATAAATGATAGCCGAACAGCAAAGATTTACATTCATCAGCTCTGTGAGGATACTGGATGCCAACAAGAGATCAAGTGAAATGGACAATAGGGACGGATGGTGAGAGAGAGAGAGAGAGAGAGAGAGAGAGAGAGAAAGTCGAAGGGATCCCTGCTGTTGATACGCCCTTAATAGGATAATAAAGATTGTCGTATCGTGGTAAGGAAGAGATAAATAGTGAAATAAAGAATTAATTATCAGCTGAAGTGATACAGTCCAACAAATATTATAAGTCTCGCGCTGTGGGTGTTACGTCCGAAGTTGGTCTTACTACTGACAGAGATCTTTCAGTACCCGCGTGCTTAAGAAATAAGACGCCTTTTATACCTCTGAGATACCGGAAGTCACGCGTTACGAGCCACTATACAACAAAGATGACGAACGATATTTAAAGATTGTCTTTATTGAAATATGTAACAATTTTCTATTTCTTCTAAATGTAATTTAATTGGCAGAATTGCTGGGGAAAAGAGACGAAAATATGAAATAATCCTGACATTTTAGAAAAATTCAAATACAAAGTGTTGATTAGCTATAAGGAATGAAGGATTGACGACACTTGCTTATGAAGATAAAACCCTCACACTTTATTCTCGAAAGCGGTAAAAGCTTCTGTGGCGGGAGAAAGACAGACGGAGACTTGGAGACGAATGGAGACTGTCACATTAACCTATAACTTATTCTTCTCTAGACTATACTACGCTATGTTGACTCAAGGCCCCACTTAACAATTCTTCTGCTTCACAGCTTGGAAGTACTCAACCAGAGGCCTGCTGTAAGCTACTGCACCAACATGGCGCTCTCCCTAACTGACCGAATCTCTTCTTGCTGCAAGCTGAGACAGACTCAAGACTGACCGTATCTCTCGTGGGCATCTGCATATATCACTTCATAATACCCACTCATTTCCGTTCCACCACCTGACTGCTTCCGCTTATTTTCTTATGTATGTCCTGTACAGAGAATCTCTGATTGACAGCTCGGTCAAAGGACAATATGCAACAAAAGAAACGAGAATTCGTCATAAATGCAAATTACATTTTTAAAAAAGCGTATTAGATACTGAGGGTCTTTTTCTATCGAAAATTTCTGGTTCTTTCAACTTTAGTAGTCATTTTTTACAACTTATACTTGAACATCTAACATACGAAACTCAGTCGGCTGGAGCTATAGAAAAGGATGATTGCATCTCTGCAGAAGGGTAAGACCCCGCCTCCATCTAGTGTCCTGCGTATGACACTAAACCATCTGATGGCAAGGCTCCAGTGATGGAGTTTTGACGAATGTGGAGTACCCTTCATTGTCTCTACAACCAGATCCATTCTGATCCAGTCATAGAACCTGTTAAGGTCCCATCTACGGGTCAAACAGAACAATTAAACCATTAACTATACTTGAAACCATTTAGTTGTGCAAAAACAAATGATTTAAGTTAAATTCAATTATTAGTATCACATAGCAATACTTAAAAACAGTTAAATCTGTGCAAACAAATGAGCTCTAGCTTGTTTTAAAATAAAGCTGCCTACAAACCATTCGTTTGCAAATCAGATACATATATAAGTTAAGATAAAGTTACCGGCCGTAGTCGATGGCGACTAGAAGGCTACCTTTTCAATAGCTACTACATCGAGATGAAGGGGAGAGCGCTACTCCTTTCCTCGGATTGCTCCATTTACCCTTGATCCCGACATTATAAGGCTGAGTGTTAAGAAAGGCGGCTTCTAGTGGCATTTTTGAGGCTTTGGTAGGACTCGACCTGGGATTGAACACCAGCCTCCCAAGACATTGGCAAAGGGCCAGCTTATATATATATATTTTATTGAATACCCAAAAGTGTCGATATGCCATAAAACACAACCAAACCAACATACGAGAAAAATTATAGATCTGACTATTCATTAAATAATTCTTAAAGATCGATATTCTTCGATCTTCATTATATGCATGAATTTCGCAATTAATATCAAAGTACAAAAAAGAGATATTTTGATGACCTTATTGGTATGCTTAGTGGTAAGCAAGATATTTAGTCATGTTCATATTCATCAAGGATCAATTTTAGCATTAAAGTATGCATGATATTCAGACTCTAAAAACAAAACAGAAGCAAAACCAGAATAAATTCATTTACTCATACAAACATCATTTATGCGTTTGTACACGTAACGTAGCAAGGATACCCGGCGTTATCCATGCATGATAACAAATTAACAGTAAAGTACAAATCTTATTATTTTAAAAATCAGAAAGTGGTTGAATGCTGAACAACATTTATTTCAGTTTAATTTTTGCCCCATTTCACCAAATGAATATATTGTCTATGTTTTCTATCAAATCAACCCCAATAACGTCGAAATCTTTTTTAAATCATAGAATTCGTGTTGGGTTGACTATAACTTTTATAATTTATCAATATTTATTACATTACAATCTTATGCGATTCAGTTTTTTGCCACTGCTTAGTAAAAAATATACATTAAAGATAAAAACAATTTCAGGTTTTATTTACGATTAATTTGGTAAGTTACGTAAAAAAGGAATCAATTTATAAATGTTAAAATTCATAAAATAAGTAAATGTTATAATAAACAATACATATACATATATATATATATATATATATAGTCATCCACATGAACAGATCTGTTTCTATCTATCTATCTATATATATATATATATATATATATATATATATATCATGGGTAATAAAAAGAAACAATACGTAAACGTGTCTCATGGTAGAATTATGCCCATATCGTTCCTTGACCAAACAGTATAGTAAAGAGGGTACCAAATAAAAAAAAGGGTTACTTGGCAGGTATAGGTGATACAGCTATATGGGTCCACCGCTTCCTGGTAGAGTCAGACACGATGTTTTCACTGTTCAAAGAAAAATGTTCGTGAATGAGTTTCTGGACTGTCTTCAGACAACCTACGAGCCCCAAATGGACTTGCGAATTATTTGAAGGAGATAATTATTTCTTATTTCCATAGATCCTTCAAAAAAGAGTTGACTCATTATAAGTCCCTGAAAGCCTCTTGGTATGTACTAATTTTGTTCTTTCATCTTTTTTCGAGTATTTGTTGAACTAAGTAAAATAAAGTTGGTGAACTTAGTTGAGGGTGACCCGAAGGCACCCTTTTCAATAGCTACTACACTGAGATGAAGAGAAGGGTGCTGATCCCTTCCCTGGATTGCTCCACTTTAACCTTGACCCTTACATTATAATACTAAGGGTTACGCAAGGTGACATCAAGTACCATTTTTTGAGTCTTTGGTATGACTCGACCTAGGATTAAACCCCGATCTCCTGGACCATTGGCAAACACTCTACTCAGTAGACCAATAATCCGGTACAAATGCAATTTGTTGAACTACTTACACTTTAATATCCAACATACGCAAAAAAAGTTGTTGACTGATTCATTCCATTATTTTAACGGCATGTTAACCCATCTGAGATTATTTTTTGCGTAGAGGTGAAGGAACGACGTACATTGTATGTTTCATATATTGTGGTGTAGTTTTTGAAATAATTTTTCGCGCCATTATATCAAGTATTCCTAGCATATACAGATAACTTACAAACAAATTTATTTGACCGATGGATGTGACACAAACAATTACTGTCACTCCGAGTCAGAGAGGACCTGGAAGTAATGGCAAAAAATGATGTATTCCACTCTTCATATGTCCAGATCAAGAGCCTCACTATGGGATGAAGTTTGATATCATAGGATACCCCTTTTTTTATTAGGGTCTTATTCCTCTTCATAGAATACAGTCAGTGCATGGATCTGACCTTTTATGAAGTAATTTTCTTGAAGACTGATCTTCGATCTTCATCATAACAATGTATTTTACTATTAATGTCAAATGTATGAAAACGTGACATTTTGTATGACCTCATCACTGGAGTGAATAAATATAAAGAGTAATCAAAGTAAGCAACATTTAAGCCAAACATTTACAAACATTACAAAAAAAAAAAAAGGAATTATAAGTTAATCTATTCATCCCTCTTAAAATTACTCAATGAATAAATATGAAATCTTATCAATTTATTGAATAATTCAGCTGTTAATTGTACAGTCTCATTATTTGTTAATAATGTTTTCGTAATTCCATTCAAAGCCTCTATGCCACTCGATACGGTAACAATGACATATTTTGCCATCTTATAACATACAGTAACTAGAAGGTCAAAGGTCAAACTTGCATTGTCTATTTTAAAACGCCGGGTCAACTCAGTATCCATGTATAGAATAGAATTTTCCGATACACACATACACATATACATACATCTGGACGAGCTTTTGGTTTTATGGTTATTCCCGTAGGAGATTGACACAGCGATCCGAGTTCAAAACCTGGACAGGGCTGTTTGCATTTCACATAGCACTTATTGTTTTGGGGAAGGTATCTATCAAATTATTGTACCTCTAGGTTTGGTTAAATAGTAGAACATACTGGTTTCGTTAACATTGGTATGGCAATCAGTCTAAGAGAAGGAAATCTTTGAATTCAAACCTGTTAAACTTTGATTAAAGATTGAACATGTGTCGTATCCTGCTCTTAGTGGAGGGTTTGAGTAAATAAACACACGTACACAATAAAAAAATTTAAAAAAAACCAGAGAGAAAATCGGACCGCGGATGTGAATGATGTCATGCCCGGAAG
Organism: Sepioteuthis lessoniana; assembly: GCA_963585895.1. Classification (NCBI taxonomy): domain Eukaryota; kingdom Metazoa; phylum Mollusca; class Cephalopoda; order Myopsida; family Loliginidae; genus Sepioteuthis; species Sepioteuthis lessoniana. The sequence goes on along the minus strand of OY757914.1, from coordinate 88,707,071 downwards.
CGCTAAGGATTTTCGGGATTTGAAAAAAAGCAGTTAGTTGAGATTCGAGTCTAGAGGAAGGAAGACGATTTTCGGAGCTCGCCGAGGTCAGACCAATAGTTTGCGGCGGGGGTGCCGCACGTGGTGGGGTTCAGATGGAAAAGTCAGCATAGTAAGAAATTGTGTTTCTCTCTCCTGATGTCGAAAAACCTTAAACTCAAAAAGGTAATAAAAAGTTTCGTACCGGAACCAATTTCGAGTGTTTTCGGATTCCTATATGTGTATGAACATTATGTATGTTTTATGCATGTGAATATCTTGGTCGTATTTTTGGACGTGGATATGTTATAATATTATGTAATTTCTTAATGAACACTACCAGGGATATTATGGTTTGATTTAGTTTCTTCGTTTGATGGCATATCAACTTCGTGGGTTATTTAATGCCAAAGCCATCCTTGTTGATGAACAACAGTGATACTATAAAACCAATAATTGGAGGGATACGGCGTTTCATGCCTTTCACAAGGGTATTAGTCCGAAAGTGAAAATAACAGAACGACTGGGTTCAAACTCGATTACTTCGAAACTGCAGTCAAACACTTTAGCTAATTCGCCAGCTATTATAGTTTACAGTGACGAGACAATCAGCAAACCTGTTTGGTTCCGTTTTAACTGTGGTTCAATATGATAATATTTCTGTTTAGAAATGTATGAAATGTTCCAATCAAATTTTCATGATTACCGCCTTCGTAACGATGTTAAAAGACCTCTAGCGGGAATGCAGACACCAGAAAATATTCATTCTGTTTAAAGTTGTATTAGGAATTGCTTTATTCTCTAATTCAGATTCTTTTAACTGCACTTAATAATTGTGTTTATAAGTAAAAGTAAAGTTGGCAACCGCACTCGATGGCGACCCGGAGGCTCCCTTTTTATTAGCTACTACACCGAGGTGTAGGGAGGGCGCAACTCCTATCGCTGAATTGCTTCTTTGCCCTTGATACATACCTTAAAATCCTGAGTGTTAAGCAAGGCGGTATCAAGCACCATTTATACACACACACACACAGACACAAATATATATATATATATATTGAAGAGGTTTACAAACAACATTCAGCGTGAATGGAAATCCCACATATTCTTATTCAATCAACAATTTGACTGGTATTTGCCTTATTCTTTAATTTCATACATTTTAAGCAGCATGTGAAACGTGGCCAATTTTTAAGCGTAGGAAAGCTTGTTTAAGCCAAGAGTTTTCCTTCTCCGAGACATGTTATCTAACCAAGGCTAAAGAACCCAATCTGCACAGATAGATTCATGCATTTCCCAAGGGTATTAGGGCGACGTGAATTGCAAACATTCTTTTCGATTTTGTTTCTAACGATGACATCCATTATGTTAAGCGCGATTCCGATTAAGTCTATTGCTCTTTTAAATATATCGCTATAATGTGATGTCTTGACGCGATTCAGTTGCAAACATATTGTAAAGTTGTCTCCCTTTAGTCGAGGGTGACCCAAAGGCTCCCTTTTCAATAGCTACTACACCAAGGAGTAGGGGAGGGCGCTAGTCTATTCCCTGGATTGCTCCACTTCACCCTTGATCCTTACCTTATAATGCTGAGTGCTAAGCAAGGTGACATAAAGTACCATTTTTTGAGTCTTTGGTATGACTCAACTTGGAATTGAACCCCGGTCACCCGAACCATTGGCGAACACCCAACCCATTAGCCAACAGCCTGGTTGTTACATCCATAAATATTCAAATCTTATGAAAATCTTGATAATACACTAGACTATCCGTAAGCACGTTCGATTCCTATTGTTAAAATTGTCCATGGACTGATTGCATTTCACATAGCACCAATACCCTTGGGAAAGGTATGAATCCAATTATTCTCCCTCCGGCTATGGGTAAATAGTAGGGCAGACTAGGTTCTTCAGCCTTGGTGAGGCAACTAGTCTAGGAGAAGGAAAACTCTGAATTCAAACCTGTTAAACTTCGCTTAAAAAATCGACCTTGTGTCATATCCTGCACGAGCGGAGGGGTTGGGTAAATATGATGATGATATTGATACATCTATTTAGGAATGAGTGAAGGATTCTAATTCACATTATATCGAGAAATTGTATGATGTAAAATATGGCTTGGCTTCGTTTGGTTTGGTTTTATGGCTTATCAACCATTGTAGCTTATTTAATGTTAAATCCGGTGTATACATATATAATAGATATGTATGAATTGTTAACATAAGTCAACAAAGTTAAATGGTTCCAAGTGTTGGTATGTATCACTAATAATTCAATTAGATGTCAGTCGTTTGTTTACACACAGTTATATGATCAAACAGTTTAGTTCTAAAAAATTCTCTTTTGCATAAGTCAACAAAGTTAAATGGTTCCAAATATTGCTATGTATCACATACAATTCAATTAGATATCAGTCGTTTGTTTACACACAGTTATATGATCAAACAGTTTATTTCTAAAAAATTCTCTTTTGCATAATTCAACAAAGTTAAATAGTTCCAAATATTGCTATGTATCACATACAATTCAATTAGATATCAGTCGTTTGTTTACACACAGTTACATGATCAAACAGTTTATTTCTAAAAATTCTGTTTTGCATAAGTCATCAAAGTTAAATGGTTCTGAGTATTGTTATGTATCACTACCAATTCTGCTAAACATCAGCCATTTGTTTACACACGGTTATATGATCAAACAGTTCTATTTCCATCAAATCAATTTAGCATAAGTCATTTGTTTAGAACTAAGTTTCAATGTCAAACAGTTCTATTTGACCCACAGATGCAACCCTATCAGGTACTAACACTCTGGGCAAGGGTGAACCTGCGAGCGATGGCAGTGAAGGAATACTCCGCACTCCCCAAAGCTCCAGCACGACTGGAGCCCCACCATCAAATTGTTCAGTGTCATATCTAGTACACTCTTGTGGGATGTCTTAACCCTCTGAAAAGATACAGTCATTGTATTCTAAAGCCCCTGCTGACTAGGCTGTAAAATATGGCGTTCAATGCAAACAAAATAATCATTCTGAAGTAAACTGAAGCGGAAACTATAATAATTCAATAATTTAGACCATTTTAATTTTATTGCACGGATAAAAATCTCACAAGGATATGCTGTTTTCTCAAATTTACGGTTAAAAACAATTTTAGTAATATATGAATAAAACAGATATTTTACTGAGAATTAATTTTTTTTTTTATTTATTGCGGACTTTTTGTCCTCATCTTGGTAGTTTTTGTTTTTTTTTCGTTTTTTTTCTTATTTTTGTGTTGTTTCTTCTTCACTACGATTCGGCCAAATTTCACCTCTGGCCTTCTTCAGGTGATTAACCGTGACCTTGGATAGGAATGCCGAGTCTTGTAACCGTATCCCCAGTATCCGAGGTCGCGGTTAATCACCTTAAGAAGGCCAGAGGTGAAATTTGGCCGAAACGTGGTGAAGAAGAAACAACACAAAAATAAAATTAAAAAAAAAAACTACCAAGATGAGAACAAAAAGTCCGCAATAAATAAAAAAAATCAATTCTCAGATTAAGAAGCCTCATCTCAAAATGCTTCCAATTAAATTAGATATTTTACTCTTTTCTATAAAACAACTGTGAGTGGACTGTAACTCGGAAGTGATGTGGGAATCATTATGTCCTGTCTGCTATTTCGGTCTTAGTTAGGATTCATAGTACCCTTGAGGGGTACTTTTTGTGGTACTGAATGACATGATTTGCTGATTTTGTTCTGAATTGTTTCCAGATGTTGTTTATCAGAGAATTTTTAAATTCCTGTAGATCAAAGTATTTAGCTTTTTGCTTATTCTCAAATGCACCATTAAAATAGGTTCAGTCATGATTGTCTGCTAATATATATATATATATCAAATAAATCAGGGCTGTGAATATCCAAAGAATGAATGCTCAATGCACGGCTGTTTAACACAAAATATACATGCAGAGCAAAATATATATTTTTGGATTAAAAAAACAAGAAATTTAGAAATTGTATTCCGCAATAAATTCATTTCACTCATTAAAGCACATCAGATGGACTTCAGATTTGAAATCCATCTGATGAGCTATAATGAGCGAAATAAATTTATTTCGGAATACAATTCCTAAATTTCTTGTTTTTTTAAAAACAACAACAATATATATATATATATATATATATATATTAATTTACCACACTGAGCTTAACTCACCACAGACTCACAAGCGCAGGTCACTCAGTGAGGATTTAACTCACAACTATAATAAGGCCATAGGAACTTAAATTGCAGGCTATGACCCAACAATGTGTAGATAGAGACTTTTGGATTTGATTCAGTCAAAGACTTAACGTACAGAGTCTTATTGTTTGTGATAATGTTGAGATCTAATTGGAACTCATGTGAGGAACTGAACCCGTACTGATAAGCACGCATAGAATTATAATCATATAAATTTTAGCTGCAATTTCAGCGTGTGTGGCCCGGTTAACCAGATCGTGTCACGTGGCCAAGCTGGCCCCTAGCAGATGAAAACTTCATCTGCTTCCAGGTAGCAATGGTCCACCCAAGTGTCCCGACAAGAACAGGTCATCACTTGGAAGAGAAAGAGACAGAGGAAGAGAGAAAAAGAAAAGAAAGGATTAAGAATGAGAGAGAGAGAGAGAGAGAAGGAGTTATAAGATAGAAAAAAGAAGAGATAAGAGTAACTTAAGAGGTAGCATCTTATAGAGTTATCAAATAAAGCAAGATAGTTTGTTTGCATTCATTTTCAGTGCGGTATGTGTGTTTAGAATTTTTTTTAAATGAATGATAAAAATATAGCGTTCTTAAGATACGAAAGAACATTTGTGGCACTAGCACAAGAACAAGACTATTAAACAGGTGATTAAGAGGTATAGGATTATTTCTCTTACGTGGGGTACGACACCAAAAATAACGTTGCATGAAGGACGCTTATTCTCATCAGTTAACCCTTTTTAGAGAGAAGTAAAGAAATAGTGTCTTACTCGTCTGTGGTTGAGAAAAGAATGAAATATTCCAACCAATTATTATTCACTCCACCCCATTCTACAAAAATACCATTTTCCTCGGGGGAGTCTCGGTGGCGTAATGGTTAACGAGCTGGACAGCTGCCTCGAAAGAAGAGAAGGGTGTTAACCCTCTTATTCGACCAGCTATGGGTTAACTAGTACCACTGCTGTTTTTCTTCAAGAATAGCTTTGGCATTAAATAACACACAAAAGTTGAACTGTCCATAAGCAGATAACAAACTGAAACATTTTTAAGGGAGATATTTGTTTGATTGCATAACAAACCTTCCTGGGTAATTTGATGCTGAAGATATCCTTGTAGAAAAACAGCAGTGATAGTAGTTGACCTATAGCTGGAGGGTGGACTGGCAAGTTCATGCCTTTCCTAAGGGTATTAGTTCGAAAGTGAACGCAATAAAGCGAATAGAGTTTGAACTTACGTAATTCATGGCCGCAGTCCAGCACCTAAGTCATTTCCCGACAAGATATCCCCTTTCATTATTCTTTCAAAAACATTCTAGATTCGATAACGAGGCAGCACAGTAACTGTCTAAATGTGGTTTTACTTGAAGTTGCTCAAGCACCCTGTAGGAATCACACAGAAACGAAAGAATTTTTTTTTTTTTTTTTTTGCGGTGGGGGACGGTTGCCTGGTCGTTCATCTAGTGGTGTGGACCCCGTTGTTTCTTCTCGCATCCGGCCGTGTGGGTATTTCACAGGTTGAACAAAAGAAAACATAGACCAAACAACAAACAGAGGGTGGAAGGAAAATTATTTGTTCGGTTAGTTGGGTTTTATGGCATATCAACCTTTGTCGGTTATTTAACGCCAAATCCATTTTTATGGAAATAATCAATTCTATTTGAAACAATTTACTTTAGCATGAGTACACAGTTTAACTGTCAAAAATATTTCGATTTCAAACTATTCGGTTTATTCAAACAGTTCTAATTCAGTTAATTCGGTTTAGTATACGTACAGATTTTGTTTACACAAAGTTAAATGTCAAAACAGGTCTATATTAAACAATTCCGTTTAGTGTAAGTACACTTTCAATGTCAAAAACAGTTCCATTTCAAACAATTCAGTTTAGCATAAGCTCACAGTTTTAATGTAAGTACAGTTTAATTGTCAAAAACATTTCTATTTCAAACTATTCAGTTTAGTCAAAATGTCATAATTCAAACAATTCCGTTTAACATAAGTATACAGTTAGTTCGCTTTAACCCCCAGATGAGGCCTGATCAGATGGGGCAAGAATGAACCTTGGAGCAATGGCAATGAAGGGGTGCTCTATATTCCCCAAAGCTCCTGCATCACTGGAACCTCAACATCAGATTGTTTAGTGTCATATCAGGACACTCATTTGGTGGTAGTCTTACCCCTCTGCAGAGGCGTAGTCGGTCTATACCAAACCCACAGCCGACTGAGCAATGTGGAAGGAAGAAACCGACAAACACGGATTTAGAACTCCAAAACTTTGGAGGTGAAGTCTGGCACCTTGAAGCATTCTAGCATGTATTTGTTATGCCTAACACGAGAACTCTGCAAATGTCTTACACAGCCACGAAAAATGCTGACTCATCTGGCCGTCGTCTTCATTGCTCTGTGTTTGACTCCATGCTTCGGCCTGACTGCTTCGTGGTCTCACTCCTAACTGACTAACTCTCTGCTTCGGACTGACTGTTTCAGTGTCTCACTCCTAACTGACTAACTCTCTGTGCCGGACTGACTGCTTCGGGGTTTCACTCCTGACTAACTCTGCTTCGGAATGACCGCTTCGTGGTCTCACTCCTGACTAACTCTCTGTTTCGAATTGACTGCTTCGGGGTCTTACCCCTAACTGACAAACTCTCTGCTTCGAACGAACTGCTTTTCTACCGGTCTTGCAGGTTTTCGCGGGCACAGCTCTTTGTGAGGTCTTCGCGCTAAAGTAGACAAAGAAAGTTCTTCTGGACACTCCGGCGCTTCTTTAAAGATCCCGGAGATAAGATCCCCTCCTTGGCCACCCAACCACGAGCACACACAGAGACGTGCAGGTACACATCCATATGTATATACATACACACATGAATACTCATTATCGTGCCACACCTGTCGGTGGAGCTTAGAATACACTGACTGTATCCCTTGCAAAGGGGTAAGACACACTCAACAAAAACGTGTTCTGGCTACGACATTTAATAGCATCAGTGAGTGAGTGCTCAATTCTGGAGATATGAGGAGTGTGGAGCACCCCTTCATTGTCATTATCCCCGATTTCACTCGGATCCAGAGTGGAAGATCATTCTGCCAGACTCGATATAACATATCTAATATTTTGCGTTGCTTCTGTTTGTTTTTTTCCAACTAGATAAAGTCTTTGAAATAAAATATATAATGCTATGTTTGGCATTAGATTGTTCGCCATTTCAAGCGATCTCTAAAGTCTGATTTTTTTTGTTTTGTTTTGTTTTGCTTTTTTTTTTTTTTCATTCTCTGTGATTGACTGTCTGAATTCCATCTCCTCAATGTTATGACTGCTTGTCTCCGGGTCTACCACAACTACTGCTACTCACATCCGCTCTTCTATGCTTTGCAATAACTTCTCCTGTCTAAACTTTCAACATCAAATATGTACATAACTTGTGTCTTACATGCCTTCCAAGTGGAAAACATGACATGGTCTGATGAAATATTTATATGAAGAAAATTCCACTTAAACTTTTATATATATATAAGCTTAAGTGAAATTTTCTTCATCTATATATATATATATATATATATATCAGTGTTTACAATCTTACCCTGTCAGTCACCTGCTGTAAACACACTTTCTTTATCATGAAAGCATTTTTACAATACCAGCTGAAGTCGTCATTATACAGAATTTGACAGAATGGTCTCTCGGTTTGTAAATGTAAATTGTCATCACTTGATGTCAGATTATAGAGTTTGATATATTGCTGGATTATATCGTCTAAATTCTTGCTCCCACGTACTATACTCACCTGAGGTCTAATGCAAAAGTTAGTACATGGTCCGACTGGATGATGTGTTTGGAACAAAAAAAAAGGCAATATAGATCCTATTCGAAATTTAATTTTACAAGAAAGAAAAATATGTGCCATTTTGTTTTGTTTTTATTACTTTGTTTTAAAAATTATATCCTCGAAGTGCTTATCCTTCACATACATTTCAATCCCAAATGCACGATGTTCCACATCATGTAAGCAACTAGATTGCATTTTTGAAATTCACCAGCTGTGGCAATCAGACTTAAGTAGGGTGTATTCCAATTGCTGCTATAGCTGTTTATTTGAACCTGGAATCATAAGAATTGACCAGTCATATCATATGATGTTTTGCAATAACATACATAATTTTCAAGAGACTACGACAATGTTAAATGGCTGTACAAAAAAAGTCTAGAAACGTGTTGAATGCAACGTATATATATAATGCATAGTGTATGTGCTTGATCAATTATGATTGTTCATCTTTTTCTTTCGATCCCAAAAAATCAATTCGGCTGTTCTACTCACTTTAACTATCTCTGTCTGTCTGTCTATTTGTCTCTCTCTCTCTCTATATATATATATATATATATATATATGTGTGTGTGTGTGGCTAATCCAGAGGAGACTACTATAGTTGAATTCATCATAGAGTTAAAAGTGGGGAACGGAGTCAAGCTACCGAATTGATTTTTTTTTTGTTGGGGGTGGAAAGAAAAAGATTAACAATCAAAAATGATCAAGCACCTACATGATTTTGTTTAACAGATCCTCTAAACGATTGCGCAAATATATTTCCTGGGGCCAAACGGAAATTATTTAATAAATTACGTCGAGTTGTGCGTAGGCATTAGCAGGAAGCCTATTCATGTCTGAGGCCGAAGTTTCATTGTAAAATCGACCTCAGTGTGTCTGATTCCAGATTGCTGCTGTTTTTTTGTTTCAATAATAGTTATATCGATTTATTTATCATACACACTTTAAATATGTGCGTACATACACAAACATACATGCACACGCACAAAACCACACACACACACACACACAAAATACGCAATCAAATTTTTATATATATATACACACACACACACACACACATATATATATATATATATTTATCAATATATATATATATATATATATATATATATATATATTTTATCCATAAGATCTGAAGAAGTCCTGTTAAATTTGTTAACTTTTTTTTTTTCGTGTTTTTGATTTATATGAAAAACACATAACAGGATGGAGATAAATTTATAACCCTAATGTGACCGGTTTTGTTTTTATTTTCTGAAAGAAAGTATATACATATACATATATACATATACTTATATATATATATATATATATACACACACATATATATATATATATATAGAGTATTCTTTGGTCCAGTTAAACCGGAGTTGGGAGTAATTCCATCAGGACATTCGTGTTTCTGGAAATTTCAAAAATGCGTAACAGGATGGAAGTAAATATATAATCCTATGTGACCGGTTTTGTTGTTTTTCTTAAAAAATATATATACATATATATATGTACATATATATATATATATATACTTTGATACCATTTTGAAACGATGATATCAAGGATAGATTGATTGGTTGATTTTACCATGTCAACCGGTCTGGGGTTATTTAATGCCAAGTTTTAGGTACGGTGATCATTTAAAGTTCATATTTACATTTTATTTAGAGAGCATTTGGGGGTATCCTCGTGGTGTATTGGTTAAAGCGTTGGACAGCGGAATCATAGTAAAGGAGTTTGAACTTTAGTGACTTTATTACGTCCACTTTCAGTCAAATACATTTACGAAAGGTGTGAACCCCCTTATTCTTGCCAGCTATGGGTTAAATTGCCCCACTACTATTCTTCTAGAATGATTGAGTTTGCATTAAATAACCCATGAAGGTTGATATGCCAAAAACCAAACCAAAGAGTTTTTTTTCTTGTACACGGTTATGGGATATCAAATATTTCAATATAATACAAATATTTTGTACAGCGTTGTATTATTTAATGTAACTAATAATGATAATAATCGTCAGAAAATTGAGGTGCCCGTGGTGTAATGGTTATCGTCGTAGGAAATGGACACGACGACACGAGTTCAAATCCTGGACGAGATTGATTGCATTTCAAATAGCACTAATACCCTTGGGAAAGGTATGAATCCAATTATTCTCCCTCCAGCTATGGGTAAATAGTAGGACAGAGTGGGTTCTTCAGCCTTGGTGAGGCAACTAGTCTAGGAGAAGGAATACTCTGAATTCAAACCTCAGCTTAAAAAATTGACCTTGTGTCATATCCTGCCCGAGTGGAGGGGTTGGGTAAATAGGATAATCGTCAGAAAATGATTGAACAGATCTATTTTTGCCCAGTCGGCTAGGGCTGTAGAATACACCGACTGCATATCTTCAGAGGGGTAAGCACCCCACCAACTAGTGTCCTAAATATGACACTAAACAATCTAATTGTGAGGTTCTAGTAATGCTGGGGAATGCAGAGTACTCCTTCATGGCCATCGCTCGCAGATCCACTCAGTCCTGGAGTGGTAGCATCTGTTAGGGTCCTATCTATGGGTCAAATAGAACTAAATTGAGTAATTATGCTAAACTGAATTGTTTGAAGTAGAACTGTTTTATATTTAAACTACGAACTTATTCTAAACTGAATTGTTTGAAATTGAACTGTTTTTGATATTGGAACTGTACTTACGCTGAACTGACTTGTTTGAAATAGAACTGTTTTGACAAAAACTATACTTATACTAAACTGAATTGTTTGAATTAATACTGTTTGACTAACCTGAATAACTGGAAATGGAAATGTTTTTGACGATTAAACTGTGTACTTATGCAAAACTGAATTGTCTGAAATAGAATTGTTTATTTTTTATAAAATGGATTTGGCATGAAATAACCTACAAAGGTTTATATGACATAAAACCCAAACAAACAAACAAACCGTTCTATTTGGACCATAGATATACCCCTAACAAATAATACTACTCCATGCTTCACCATCAAATGCAGTTTAGTGCCATACCTAAGTCGCTTCTTTTGGTGGGGGTGTAATGATATCAAGCTATACAGGTGCCTAAAGCTTTTTTTTTCATAAGGAAAGACTGGGCACAAGATAAATCCCATTTAGAAAGATTCAATAATATGTATCTAGAAAGAAGTGTCAGTCTGCATCTTTGGATTCAGTTGAAGATTCACGTTTTACAGCTGTTACATCTGCGGGTGTCGAAACACCAGAACTAATAATGTGTCTTACAGATCTATCCGAAGACGAATGTGTGTGTGTATGTGTGTGTAACTCATCGATGACAGACATAGTAGAAAAATGAATAGAGTATTCCCAGTTGACTTGACTAGAACATTTATTTACAAGGATAAACACAATTGGATGGTACACAATACATTTATCAATATGGGTTGAGCTGTGTGTCACAGTTCCCTCGGGAAAAGGTAAATTTCACATTTGTTTCCGGATTTTAAATCATCCCTCGTTCTCGCTGCCACTCATAATCTCGTCCCGTTCTTGTATATTTACACGAGAACTCAAAACAGTAGGGGGTCAAAAGGGAGGAGGTAACTCCGCCTGAAACAGAAAAGGGTTTAGCTCCCTTTGACCGTTAGATCGTCCTAACAACAGCAAAAAGCCATTCTCTTAACCAAGCGTTCTCAAAACTTTTCATTTTGAAGGCCACAAAGCTTATCTCAGATACAATCTTAAAAGGACAGAAAAGAACTGCTCTGTTCCCAAGGTAACAATCATAATTTGTTAATAAGATATCTGATGTTTTCAATCACAAAAAGACGTAACACTAAACTTAAATGATGAGATTGACTGAAGGGGTAATGCAAACTAGTGATGATTTATCAGTTACGAACTCATCCTATTCTTTGGCAGGCTTCATTTTGGAGAACATCTGTTACATAGCCATACATGAATATGTGAAATAGACATATTCATACCGGTACGCAAAACGTTCATGATGTCCATAACGCACATAGATAACATAGGAATCCCGAAACAAGAAAAACACTTACGACTTCTTAGTTCAGGTTCGAAAATTTTTATTAAAGGTTTTTCAACATAAGGCGAGAGATACCATCTTTCTATGCTGACTTTTCCATCTGCCCCAAACCACGTTCGGCACCCGCCGCAAAGACTCGGCGAGCTCCGAAAGTCAACCGTCTTCTTCGGACGCTAGAACTCAACTCACTCTGACTTTTCTCAAATCCCCAAAATCCTCCGCGCGAAAGGCAAGATATATAAAACGAAATCCCTCTGCTATTATATTACACATCTGTTGCTGGGTATTGGTTATAGGATAGAGTAATTGTCCAGATGTAAACTGGTTGTTCACATTGAGATCAATTAGGTGTCGAGAAAGAAAATTCAATATTCTAAAGACTGAAGTTTATTAAGATTTATTTGCTGTTGTAATGGTACGGTAATATAATGGCTGAGGGATTTCGTTTTATATATCTTGCCTTTCGGTTTAATTAGGCTGAGAATCCTTTGCTTAGCGCATGGGTTAGTTAGGTGCAACATGAGTGCAGGTGTTCACGCCAGCACGGGAAGGATGCGTCATTCAGAGATGTCAAAATAAAAATACCAGATAGAAAATATGACCGGAGGATGTGAATGACGTCACGCACCGGAAGCGTGTGCGGAGGATTTGGGGGATTTAAGAAAAGTGAGTTAGTTGAGTTCCCGCCACGGAAGAAGAAGGTTGATTTTCAGAGCTGGGCGAAGCCAGATGACTTTGTACGCTATGGGCGCCGCGCGTTGGTTGGGTTGAGAGCTGACGATATAAAAACAGTCAGCATAGAAAGATTGCGTCTCTCTCTCCTCATGTGGAAAAACCTTTAAACTCAAAAACGTGAATAAAAGCTTCGTACCTGAACCAATTTCGTGAATTTTGTATTTTCGGGATTTCTATGTTTATGAACAACGTTTTTCCGCATCGTGGACCCTGTATATGTAACAGTACTTCTCTTCAGTCAACATGAAAAGCGGAAGAGAAAATGTTTAAAGTTTAGCGTAGGGCCGTATGGATGGTTTTCGAGGGCCGAATGTGGCCCACAGGCCAAGGGTTTGTAACCTCTGTACTAAACTGGTACCTTGATAAAAACTAGGGGCCTATCATAAACAGTTTTATATCGGGGTGTTTTTCTCCTCGACCTAGGACTTATGAAAATCTCCGCATCTCTCACGCCATGAATGTGCTAGAATCGACCAGCTAAATGTACGTTGAAACCCATAATCAAGTGAAACTTAATAATCAAAGATCCCTCTCCCAGGTAGTACATTCATACTCCACAAAGACAGGGGAGAGCTGATTATACTTCCTGATGTCTACAGTAATGACCTAGAGCAGTGAAACGCAATAAAAGATCTGAGTTATACAGGAAAAAAAGACAAGATTATCGATATTTGTCTTTGCGCTGCTTTTGTTGTTTCTTCCGTATTTACAGCTAATCCAGTCAACCACGTTCTTGGGACGAGCAATCTGTAAAGAACTATCTATAAAGAAAGACAAAGGTCGCTGAAGAATAAAGACATTGTCGCTAATATACAGAATAGCTTGGCTGATTTCCAGTAAAGGAAGCCATACAGACGAAACCATTCTCAGCAAACCGTGTAACACAGGCGATTTATTGTTTACAGACGGGCAAATTTTTCAATTCTCTTCTTGTTTGCTAAACAAAAACAGCATGAATTCACAAAGGCCTAACTTACACGTTATTTTGACAGGCTAATATGTGGGCATCTTTAGATTTTTCTCACTTAGTTTGACCTAAAGTAAAACTGCAATATGCTGCTAAATTAAACACACTCCAGTACTGAATGGGTCGGATCGATCGATCGATTCTATGGCCTTGTTTTAGTGTAATGTGTCACGAATACCAATGAAAGATCTATGAGTACAATTTTTTAAAGAATTTTATTCACTAAGCTAAACAATTTAGAGGTGGCAAATAAAATAGGTGCATTTGTATACAACCAAATTTCATCATATCAATTGTACGCATATATTTGCTGAACCCTCCGTCAGAGGCAAGATGCGACACAAAGTCAATCCAGAGTTTTCTTTCTCCTAGATTGGTTGGTTAACCAAGTTTGTAGAAAAATATCTACACTACTATTTGCTCATACCTTAGAGAGAACAAATTGATTCATTCCCTTAGCAAAGTGTATTAGCGCGAAGTGAAAGCCAAACTGACTCGTCCAGGATTTGAACTCGATTTTGTTTCCCACGGCGAAAACCATTACGAGAAGTCGACCTTCTTTGCATGTTTTACGGCATGTCAACTCTTGCTAGGTTATTTTATGCCGAAATAAGTTTAACAATTATAGAGTCCGATTAGAGACGGTGCAAATAGGTATTTCCCAAGTTTTTTAAACCGGGGATCATTTCATACTTAGTTACACAAAGAATATTTTAAGAGCCAACATATTAATGCTATTCGTAAATGATATATAACTTCAAGTAACAATTCTTAATACGAATAGTTTAAAGTTATATTACATAAAGTATTGCTGTAAAATGTGAATAATTTTTAAACATGTCTACTACAACCATTAATGGAACTCTATTAGGTACTGCCACTCCGGGTCAGAGTGGACCTGAGAGTAATGGCAATGAATGGCGTGCTACAAACTGTCCAAAGATCAAGAACTAAAGTCTCACCAGCAGACGTCATTTAGTGTTATTGTAATCATCAAGTCGTATTCATGTTACAGTCCTCTCTCTCTCTCTCTCTCTCTCACACACACACACACACATACATTCCAACTAGTCTGATCGCCCATCGCTCCTTGAAGGTTCTCTAAACAGCATCCAGTGTCCGCACATTGCTGATGTTCGTAAATATTTTCTGGACTGGCAACACTGGTGTATCCATGTGTAGTAGTACATAAGATATCTTTATATTAGATTACATCCGAGGCCAAATCAATAAAATCAGAAATTCGGTAAAAAAAAAAATAGGCAATCATGACTAGCGTGAGTGGGAGTAAAGCCACCTGGTGAGCAAACCCCAAAACTGTCAGCCAAGAAGAAAGGAAAATAAGTGGAAAGAACATTACATGAGTCTGGTGGGAAACCCTCCAAAATCACGAATAAACCTACAAAAGAAATTATTTACGGCTAAATAGACATCAAACTTGCACAGTCTCCGGAAAATTGATGTGGTTTCTTTGTTTTAATGCAATATCAACCCTCATAAATTATTGCATGCCAAAGCCATCTTTCGGAAAGAACAGTCGTGGTACTCTCTAACCCATAGCTGGAAGGATATGGGGTGCCATACTTTTCCTATGGGCATATGTCCGAAAATGAACGTAATAGCACGACTGGAGTTTGAACTCGCTTACTACGATTCCGCACGCCAACGCTTTTACTATTACACCACAAAGACACACGTTTACGGATGGAAGATACAACACGGAAAAAAATTATGACAGAAAAGCCGCAGGCCTCGACGATATTCCTTCTGAAGTATGAAAGATAAGAAGATTTGTAAGGCTGTGTATACACAAAACACAACAAAGAAGTGGACCAAAGCCTGCACCACACTTTCTCAAATAAGTTTACCTCGGGATCTCAAGGAACTACAGAGGAATAACTCTTATTGCTACGGTTGGTAAGGTTTGAAATGCTCTGCTTTGCAATCGTATTAGTGTTATACTCCTGTAAAATATTTTTTTTAAATACTCTGATCTGGCGTAGGTAGAATAATCTGTCCATTTTCTTTTCTAAATTTCAGCTTTCGACCGTTTATAAATTTTTTTTCTGACTCTTAGGCACTTATCGATTTCTTGTAACCCTCCTCCTACCTCAGGATGTGATATCAATCAATTGTCACGAAATCAATGATTTATGAATTAATTTTTGAAGCCATAGGTTGTTGCTATTTCTTTCCATTAAGTTCAAATTTTGAAATATTGTAAGAGAATTGTTGAGGTTGCGAATAAGTTATTTAAAAAGAAAAAAAAAAACAGCAGCTTAAAAAAAACGAGTGATCGATCGAAGTTAAGAATCTCGTCTTGTGACTTACTTTTACAAAATATGCTTGATCTAGCGTCCAGTGTTGTAAGCAGCGGTTAACCAGGACTTGTTAAGGTAACCAGACTCAATCGACCATATACAGAGTGTCTCAAATTAGATGCAACCCATTAATATGACAGATTTATTACTGAGACACGCTCAATGTGAGTCATTCGGAATACATCCGGTAAAAATGTATCCTTTGAGCAAGAGACATCAATTTTTTTAATTGTTATTATATCAGCTTTCAGAACATGCAATGTTTTTTTTGGCGGGGGGTCTTTTCTCTGTCATAAATCATCATCCTATTTTTGGGTTGCATCTATTTTGAGACAGTTTTCAATGATTTTGTCAACAAATAAGTAATGATGCAAAATATTTTTCTCTCTTAACCAAGGCATTGTGGTCAACGAATATTAGTTGTTATAGTATACAAGGTTCAAATCTGAAACATTAATATTAGTAGAGTTATTAGCAGTCACATGGGTCCCATATATAGAGAGACATCCTATATATATATATATATATATATATATATATATATATATATATATATATATATATATCCCTCCGCACAACCAGGATGCGACTCAAGGTCCAGCAAAATTTAACAGGTTTGAATTCAGTGTTTTCCTTCTCCCAGATTGGTTGCCATACCAAGGTTAAAGAGTCAACTCAGCCCTACCATTTACCAATACCTAGAGGGAAAATAATTAGATTCATATCTTTTTCCAAGATTATTAGCGCTATGAAAAATGCAAATTATCTCATCTAGGATTTGAACTCGTGTCACCGTTTCCAGAAAACTGTTTACAGAAAATGACGAGACTATACCACGCAAGGCAAAAGTATGGATCCGATGTTCTGTATTCCTCAATAAAAGAAGGTGGGTTTCACGATTGTCTTTCTTTGGTGTCTGGGGATACGAGTGAGACAAGTGTAGCGTGGACGGACAGTGACTGAACCATTTAAAGATAGTTAGTTCCGAATAAAATGAAAAATCTACGCTGTAACTTATCGATTTCTGAATATTTCCTCGGCCTCAGAAATTAAACTGAGAGAAGAAAAAAAAACGAAGGGTCATACATTTGAAGTGAGTTTCCTTTTTCTGTTTCTCCTCTCCCAACAGAAAACCAGTTATCACAGGCGCTGCAGTCATCAGTGACAACGCGATACTTTCAACTTTACAAAATAAGTAATAATATATTGGTAGACATATTTTTTACCACAAATTTGTCTTTAAATGTACAACGATAAAAGAGTAAATACGCTATATATATATATATATATATATATATATATATATATATATATATATATATATATATATATATATACCGCACAAGCAGAAAGTGACACATTGTCAATTTTAAGCTATGAGTAAATAGTAGGGCAGACTGACTCTTCAAACTTGTTATAGCAACCGGTCTCAAAGGAGGAAAATTCTGAATTTAAACCTGTTAAATTGACCTAGGGTCGAATTCTGCTCGTACGGAGGGGTTAGATAGATAGATATGAATAGACTGAAACACATAGATAGATAGATATTTCGGATGGCCGAAAATAAGTTATAACTATAGTCCAAACTAATGTGTTTCATATAATTTCAGAGAATTATCCACGGGAATGGATGCTTGTTTTCAATTATGTTTCTCCTAAAGTGAGCTTATTTTTGCCCTGGGCTTGTTGCATTTTTGTGAGAACATGTCCGTATGTTTTGTCTCCTAAGACAATGTAAACTATTTATTTTTATTTTTCATCAGTTTGAACTGATAAAAAGCTGAACAAATGCGAAACTTAGGTTAAATTTAGGAGTTAGAAATTCTAAAAAGTCAGTGCATATTATACACGAGAATTTTTATTCCCTGAAATTCATATTCGAAAGTAAGGGGTGCATGTAATACATAAGTGTGTGTTATACACAAATAATTAGTTTGGTTTGGTTTGGTTTTATGGCATATTTACACTTGTATGTTTCTTAATGCCAAATCTTCTTTATATATACATACTGAATATATATGATTTGTAAACACATTTTGTTGATAACATTTTAAAACGAGCCTGAGATCGTTTTTTTTTCTTTGCCCACAGTTAAATTGTTCCAAGTATTTCTATCCCGTATGAATAATTCTAACTATTAAATAATTATTTGTTTACACACAGTTAAATGATTTCAAATGTTGCTATATATCTCTAACAATTCAATTAAACACCAGTCTTTTGTTTACAGACAGCTAATTGATCAAACAATGTTTTCAGACAATTAGCAAAAGTCATTTGTTTTAATATATTTGAAATAGTAAAACAGTTCGATTTGATCCATTGATATAACCCTATCGTATGCTACTACTCCGGGCCAGAGTGGACCTGGGAGTGATGGCAATGAAGGGGTACTCTACACACACACCCAAAGCTCCAGCATTACTAGAGCCTCACCATCAAATTGTTTAGTGTCACATCCAGGACACTTGTTGAGGTGGGAGGTCTTACCCGTCAACAGAGATGCTGTTGGTGTATTCTGTAGCCCCTGCCGACTGGACTAACAAATAATTACTGTCGTTGACTACAATAATATAAGGTCATTTTTTTCTTCTTTTTTGTGTGTGAAGCATTCAAAAAGAACAATATATAATAAAACAAAACAAAAAATATTAACAACCACACAAATCATTTGTTAATGGCTGACAATAAACAAAACCATTCTTCGAAAAATGAAAACTCGAAAGCAAGCGTGGGAGAAATACGATTTATGGCTGTTGTTATCAATAATAAAAATGAAGACCTGTTTTAATATGCATTGTCTTTATTTAGATAGAATTCACTACCGGAAATTCTCTGTCCGTCTCTAACTCACCTGGTTCTACGATTTTCTCTGGCTTGAACCTCATAAAATAACCAAGGAAAAAAATTCTCAGTGGTAGGTAATATTTGTTTCAACGACAAGTTCTAAAAATACGTCCTACGTAGACATTAATAACTTCTGATTTGTCGCCTTGGTTTTATATATATATATATATATTAGCAGTAAAAGTGTTGTGTTCTGGTTAATGAACACAAGTAGAAGTAATAATAAGACAAACCACGATATGTGAGGAAAAGTTATATTTACATGAAAGAGTATTTACAAGAGAGAGAGACTGTTAGTAATAAGAACATGGATTAGTGACAGAGTATGATATACTTCAACAATAGGAACGGCTCTTCTGGTCTGACTCGTAGGCTTATTTTATTCCGTTGTGCTTACAACGAAGGCACAAGGCCTTGAGATTTTGGGGGAAAGGAAGGGAGCGGTCATGCTTTTCTATATATTCTAAGGGGAACTAGCTAGCCACATTCGCCGACCCATTCAACAGTACAATATATAACCATTCATCCATCGCTGTGCGCGCAGCTATTACCAAAATACCACATTTACTCAATGAAGAATACCTACTTAAAATCCCAAAGTGGTGTGTGATTTTATTTACAATATATGGTTTATCTACAATGGATATGATAGAAATGGGAGAAAAAACCCGAAAAATATATATACATGAAAAGCAAGGAAAAATCCCCCGTTTGGTTGCCCTCCCATCCCACCGTCTATAAAATTGGAGGCCGACTGTTTTCCGGGCCGAAAGAACCGGAAACAAGCCGGGCCTACCCTAGGTGGGACGGGAATCCTAATCTACAGGGGTAAAAGAAATAAAGGCTCGGGCGCGGTATGGGTCGATAGAAGCTGGTAATATGATTTTTTACATATGAATGTTCAAGATCTTCAATAAAAGCGGACTGGGATACGGGTTGAGGTACAAAAATAATGGGGATGGGGAAGATCTTGAGAAACTAACGACTAGATGACGGGGACAATGACTCACAGTATACTGCTAACTAGGTTTCAAGAGGAAAAAACAATTCTACTTACCAGGGATGGGGTCCCTAAGGACCCGTACCGTAGACGCCATGGGCCGGCAGAGGAGGGAAGGATGACTCCTAAATTGCCCCCTTTCTTACGACCAGGCTCGCTGCATTCACCCACCTTTTGCTGAATGTTATGCGATCCAAGCGTTTTCTATCGCATCAGATTTTGACCCTCAGCTGATGCCGAAAATACAAAACCAGATCACGATGGGAAAAGTTTGCATCGTCATACAATCCCTTGTTTCACGTCGTCCAAATCACCATTCGGGCTGCAGCTAAGATCGCGAGAAACACCATACGCTTCTGACCCTGAAACGGAGGAAGAACGTTGTCTACGACGTAACCAACGTCGAGCAGCACAAGCTGTTTGAGTTCGATGTGAGCCGTCCACTCCCCGACGTGATCCCAAAACGGGCGAACTCGCTCGCAGTAGTAGAAGGCGTGCTCAGCCGTTTCTTCCAACCCACTGCCGCAGCGAGGGAAATCGGGCATGTCTGCCAGGCCCACCTTGTTGTTCAAGCCGCGAAGGGGTAACACATTCCGAACAAATAGCCTGGTGAGCGAGAACTTGGAGTTGTTCAAGAAGCTCGATCCTGACGCCCAAATCCAATGAGAGCGGATCTCCTCCACCGTCCAGCCGTGCCGCTCACTAAGAGGATCAGAAGAGGAACCCACCACTAACTCCCGATACAGTTCTTTCCGAGGCCATAAAAGATCACTGGACCCAAGAAGGTTACGAAGGGCCTTTCGGCACTCGCAGACAAACAGTGCTTCGTCCAAAGGTTTACGTCGACCTTCAGCCTTTGGGTCTGAGTTGAAGCGAGGAAAAGTCCGACTCGTCTTTCGTCTCCACACTGCGTACCCCGTCAAGGATCGGCCAAGGTATGCAATTCTTTCAGCAAGCCAGTGGCTCTCCAGATCAGGAATACCTAGCCCCTTGTTGCGTGTACGTTGGATACAGACCTGCCTACCGACCATCGGCCTTGCACCTCCCCAGTGCAATCTGGAGAGGGATCGTTGAAGCGCCAACCGACGTTCCTTAGGCAGGGGAAGTACAGCCAATCGGTAAAGGATCAAGGGGAAGACGTACACGGCGCACGCCTCCGCCCTGCTCTTTAAGGACAACCTCCTTGAAAGCCAGATTCCCACCTGAGCATTCACCTTGGCTTGTATTTCCGGCCAATTTCGCTCCAGTTGGAGGTCGGGCCAGGACCACACCCCGGGGATGCGGATGGGTCCGTCACTCCAGCGGAAGGACCCTGGAAGAGTATTGCTACCCGTCCAAGCACCGAGCCGCAAACCTTCGCTTTTGTTAAAATTGACCTTGGCTCTTGCAATCCGCTCGCACTCGACAACCGCCTCTTTCACAGCCTCTATATCTAGCCGGCGGGATACAAAGTCTGTGAGGTCATCAGCGAAAGCGGAAACCCTTGCTGCAAGGCGGTCAGCAAAAGAGACACAGCGCAGGGCCGGACTTGTCCCCTCATCCCTAAGCCTGCGCAGGAGGGGCTCCAACGCGAGGACATACAGAAGAGGAGATAGAGGGCAGCCCTGCCTGACCGAATGTTCGATCGCGAACGCCCTCGAACGCCTTCCGTTCACCTGCACCACTGCCTGAGGGTTGTGGGACATCATGCTAATCCATCTGCGGAACTCCGGTTCGAATCCGGCAGTCTCCAAAACAGTCGCCAAAAACCGATGGTCAACCCTATCGAAGGCCTTGGACTGATCTAAACTGATCAGCGCGGCTTCAGTGTCGTCTTTTATCCCCTCTAGAACCTCACGAATAAAGTGCAGGTTGTTCTGGATCGATCTTCCCTTCACAGCAAAGGTCTGTTCAAGGCCGATCAGATTGCTAATGACAAGCTGTAAACGATTCGCTAAGACCCGAGCCAAAATCTTTAACTCTGTGTTAAGCAGAGTTATGGGCCTGTAATCGTCTAAACCCTCCCAAACATGCCTGCCACCTTTCTTCAGCAATGTGATCACGCCCTTGGTAACGCTACCAAGGATGGCTCCCTGGGCGAACCAATGGTTGAACACATCCGTCAGAATAGGTACAAACATGTGCGACATCCTCAAGTACGCTTCATAGGGTAAACCATTTAGTCCCGGCGACTTGTTGAGGCCGACCTGCTTCAACACATCACGGACTTCGCATTCAGTAATCACACCCTCGCAACTAGCCGCTTCAGACGCCCCAAGGCGGGGGAAGTCGGCGAGATAGCTGCAAAACTCCCGGAGCGGGAGATCAGTGCAGCGGGCAAAGCGATCCCGAAAGTGCGCCCGAAAGGCATCACGTCACCCGTCCGGGGTCTTGACAGAAGCGATGTACCGATCGGGAAACTTTCGCACTTCTTCACGCGCATTCGCGTTCGATTTCACACCTTCGTTGAGAACTCTCTTTAACCTAGATCTAACTACTGATCTCTTGTAGCGCTCGCTACTCTCACGCTCAAGGTCCCTCCGAGCTAGTTCTACACCTAGGGAGTCCCCCCCCCAGCCACTGCCCGGGAAAGTCTATCATCTATAGATTTCGCCTCCTTGGTCCTATCTAAATTGAGCTATCGACCGTACTTGGTGGCGAAATATCTAATCCTATGTTTAAGAGAAACCCACCACCTATTCCCGGTAACCGCCCCCCTAACACCCGCTTGATTAGGGATTCTAGCCGATCCCGGAAGTCCCGTATCTCCAGTAAGGAGGTATTGAACTTCCAGTAGCCGGGTAGACTAGGCCTATTAGCTAATCGCTGACTGACCCTAATAAGTTTATGGTCAGTCCACGCTATCAAGTGGAACGTGGGACAACTAACGAAATCAATATCAGCTCTTCTCGCTAACACTCTGTCCAAGTAGGAACCTACTTTGGCAGAGGGCGATCTATCTAGCCACGTCCACATCTCCCGCCCTGGGTGATCCAGACGAAACCTGTCGATCAAATCATGACGAGTCATGAAGCCGACAAGGCAGCTTTCACACCTTCCCAATCTGTTAGCTCTCCGCCCGACGTTATCTATCTTGGGATCAAGGATCGCATTTCAATCACCCATTAAGACTAGCCGCTTTGAATCGTCCAGGAACGGCGCCAACCGACGAAAAAAGGAAACCCTCTCCGCAGTGATATTGGACGCATAAACCGCAACTAGACGGAACTTGAAACTTTTAACGGCAACATCGGCCACAACCAGCCGGCCCCCATCACCTGCAAAAACAACGTCAACATCAGCATCAAGGCTGCGTCCAACTAGCAAGGAGACCCTAGCGCTGGTGCGGCTGCCGTATGCTGAGAAAACGTTAAAATCGCTTTCCAGCACCCGACAGACGGCACCGCGAGTGAAGTGGGTCTCTTGCACTGCTGCAATATCTACTCCAGGGTTCTTGACTTCACCAAGCAAGCGCGTACACTTGCTTGAATCCCTCAGTCCCCTCACATTCAAACTGGCAAGGTTTAGAGATCATTTCAACTTACCTTACTCAGTGTCAACTACGGGCCGTAAATCCTCGGGGGTAAGGATGCCGACCGCCTGTCTCAAGGAGCCGGTGCCGAGCTCAGTGTTTACTCGGCCATCCCTGGACACTCCGCCAACATCCAACGGGAACCGCACTTTTAATGGCCTGTAAAAGGAGGGATTAACTAAAATGGGGACACTCCCTGAACAGAATTGTAGGCATTTTTTTAAGGAGGAGTGCTCCAACTCCGCCAGCTATACACCCGCGTCGGTCTGAAGCCGAACGGATGAAAGTGGTAACCATGGCCACATTCTTAAAATTTAACGGGTTACCAATTTTCTTCTTGTTTACTTTTTCTAGCTGTATTAACTGTTTTAGCATTTTCCGGAGTTGATGGTCTCTCAATGAATCTGGTTCTATAGAGCATAACTCCATTGATTGTCAGCATTGGTCTTGGTCGGCACTGTTTACCGCCTTTGTTTGCTGCCGGGAAGACTTAGTTGGGGGATCTGCTGCTGTTGTTGCTGGTGTAGGAATTCGTTCTGGGAATAGTTCTGGTGAAGAGGATGGATTCAGGGATGGTAGAGATAGAGTTCTGATGAATTTTGGGGATGGCTGCCCCTCCAGGGAGTGGGACCTCGCCACGCGTAAAATTTGGTGGGGACGAACTTTTGGCAGCTGGCGAGAATGTTGAGAATGTTCTTGATCTATTGGTTGGGGAGGTTGTGGTGGTTGTGGTGGTGGTAATGGGGGTTGTGGTTGTTGTTGGGGTTGTAAATATTGTGGGGGTTGTAGGGGTTCAAGGGTAGCATTCTGTGGAATGCAGTATTGAGGGAAAGGCAGTGTCGGAAGTGGTAGAGGAGGTGGTGGTAAAGACAGTGGTGGAAAATGAGGCAGGAGTGGTACATGTAGTGGAACTTGTTGGGGGAGAGACTGCTTTTTGGGGGTAAACGTTGGAGGTTATGGTTATGGATGCTGCCTTCGCTGCCTGTTGATTGGTGTGGTAGCAGGACGTCCCAAGTCGCAAAACTTCTGCGACAAAAGTATTGGCAGGGGACGCCTGCTTTCCGGAGAAGGTCCTCAAAACCTTCCTTCTTTAGCCCAACCAGCCGTCTTGTTTTTAAGTCGGTTATTACTAGTGATAATATTCTCGGTTCCAGCTTCTCTATTACTTCCGGTAGGGGCAAAATTTCATTGCCCTTAAAATACTGGGCATATTTGACCACCCGTTTTTTTTTTTCGAGATCTTCCGGTTTTCTTTCGTCTATCTTCCATGGTGATTTTTCTGGGCTTTTTTCCTTTTGTGCTGGCTTGATTGGGCTGTCCGATTCTGAAGGAGTTGGTAGTGATGGCCAGTTTGATCCTATGAGGCTAGTTGCTTCCGGCTGCTTAGGGAGGGCTTCTTTTTCATTTTTGTCAGGGTCGTTTAAGGTACGTGAAAAAAAGAAGGAGAAAGTCCAGCTATAGCGGGGGGTCCTTGGCTGTAAAAAGACTAAGTCAGACCTCGTGTGAAAAAAAAAACTGACAAAGTCAAAGACCAAAAAGTCACTCAAAGTAGGAGTGAAAAAAAATCTTAAACGAGGTTGTTTTCATTTTCCATAACGCTAATACCCTTGGAAAATGTATGAATCTAAATCATCCCCCCCACCCACAAATATAAGTAAAAGGCTGGGCCGGCTGGGCTCCTTAACCCTGGTAGGTCGAGCAGTCTAGAAGTCAGAAAACTCTAAATTCAAACCTGTTAAACTCGACTTAAAATTGTCAATGTTTACCAGACAGCTTGTAATGCAGGATTATATATATATATATATATATATATATATATATATATATATATATATATATATATATATATATATATATATTGATAATATAATTTGGTATATTCATAAACAAAGAGTGCTTAATAACATTGATATAATTTATATATTTAAATCAGTATAGCATTGACATAGATTCAATGGTGGTACTTAACTGGGCGTTTCTCACAAGTGTTATTCAGTTTAAGTGGGTTTTATTACCTCAAAACTCAACAACCTTTACCGAGAAGAAAAGTAGCCATAATGACCTTCCTGGAAAAAAAACCCTCCTAAATTAGCGAACAGAACTTATATCCATGTGCAAACGCGAAAAAATTTCTACTAAACCACCTGAGAACTAATGACCGTAGAAATTAATAAAAATAAAAATAGATAAGTAATTGAAAAAAATATCTTAAAAAATAAAATAAAGAACGAAAAAACAAAATAAAATTGAATAGAATGAAATAGATAGTAAAAAAGGGAAAAAAATGAACAAATAAAAAAAATTGATTGATCAATGAATAAATTAACAAAATAGATATGTGCTAAAATGAATGAAAAAAGGAACAGATGATAAAGTACCAAAAGATCCAAATAAAACAGCAAATAGAAACAATTAACAGATTAAAGATCGAACAGGATAAATGGATAAAGGATTGATTGATAAGGCTAGGAAAATAAACAAATATTAGCAAAGGTAGAAAAATAATAAAAGGAAAACCAACACCAGCAATAATAATGATAGTAATAATAACAATAGTAATAATAGAAATGATAATATGGGACTTTGACATACACACGCTTCATCTAATCTCGGCCAGAAGACCAGATCTTATAATTATCAACAAAAAAAAAGAGAATTATGAAAATTGTCGATTTTGCTGTCCTGGCTGACTTCAGAATAAAACTGAAAGAATGTTAAAAGAGAGATAAGTACCTCGACCTTGCTAGAGAATTGAAAAAACTGTGGAACATGAAGGTGACAATTATACCAATTGTGATTGGTGCTTTTGGTACGGTAACTAAAGAGTTATTAAAGAGCCTGGAGGATTTGGGGGTTGGCAGCCGAGTGGACACTATCCAAACAACAGCATTATTGAAAACTGCCAGAATACTTAGAGGAGTCCCGGAGACTTGAGGAAACTTGCTGTCACTCAATCTCTAGTGAAAGACCATCAGCTAACGCTGATGTAAAAAAAACTGTAATGAGTAAATAATAATAGGAATAATAATAGGAAAAACAGTAATAATAGGAATAATAGATATAATAATAGGAATAACTGATAGACAATTGGTTTGAGAAACTGACACTTGTCAAGCAACGTTGACTCTCTTTTTATATTATCCTAAAACTTATATATACATATATATGAACTAATTGTTACTTGCGAAAAATTCGCGGATATCCATGGATTAATTTAATGATCTTAACGGTATGTCATCCAATCTAGGGTTATTTTATGCTTAGAAGTAAAGGAATTGCGTTCATTGAACGTTTATATTTACATTTCTGTGTAGTTATATCCTAAGATTTTTTCTATAGTTTGGATTTTTGTCATTGGCCTAATGAGTAGAGTGTTCGCCAATGTTCCGGAAGACCGGGGTTCAATCCCAGGTCGACTCATACCAAAGACTCAAAAAATGGTACTTGATACATCCTTGCTGAACACTCAGCACTATAAGGTAAGGATCAAGGGTAAAGTGGTACAATCCAGGGAATGGAGTAGCGCCCTCCCTTACACTTCGGTATTGTAGCTTTTGAAAAGGGAGCCTTCAGGTTAAACTCGACTATGGTGGATTTGCATACAGCTGTGATATCAAGCTCTATTAAATATTTTGCAGACGGTTGCATTCTTTCAAGTATTCTTAACTGACACTAATAATTATTCTGTATCAATGATTGATTTTATGTTTTCCAGTATAGTAAATTAAACAATTCTATTTGACTCATGATTGGGACCCTAACTGATACATTCACTCGAAGTCAGAGTAGACCTGGGAGTAATGAGAATACTGTATTCCCCAAATTCCAGTACTGGAACCTCACTATCAGATGCGGTTTTGTGTCATATGCAGGTCACTCATTTACCTCTCTGCAAAGATGCAGTTAACATATTCTACCGCCTCCAGCCGACTTACCTGCTTATTAGAAATATTTGTTTGGTACCAATACAGGAAACCATCCGTGTACAAATAAAACTATGAGTGTTAGTGCTGCATATTACATCTATGTCTTGATGAACAACAAGGAACACGTATATGTAAAAATATAAGATTATATTTTTATTCTTGATGATAGTACTTGTGCGGAGCAGAAGAGTAATCGTGGAGAGTTCGCACACACGAAGGGGTTGTCGGGAGACGGAAGAGCCAGTGAACAACTTGAGCAAAAATTTTGGAACTTACAGAGTCTAAAACTCCCACGTGACCTGCAGTAATTCCTTCTTTTCATTTGTTATGGTTACGCCCACGTCTCACTTCTTTGTTTTCCATTGGTTACAGTTCACGTCCATGTGTTGTTTGTTCCCCATTGGCTACTTGCCCACGCCTAATTCTATGGGCAGACGTATTTGCAACCATTCTCAGAGTTCAACAACGTGATATTCCGGTATCACCTTGTTGATATTATCTTCGGCCGGATGATTTTTTGTCAACAACATCTGCCGATACACAACACCTGTAGGACATGGTGACATTCCAGTTATCACTTTGTTGATATTATCTTCGGCCGGGTGAAGCTGTCAACAACATTCGCCGATACACAACACCTGCAGGGATTGATGACATTCCAGTAATCATTCCGATCTTATCAATGTATCTGTCAACAACACTCGCTGTATTCACACCTGCAGGTCACGTTAATATATTACATTAGCAATACTTGAAACCATTTAAATCTGTGCAAACAAATGTGAAAATTATTACCAACAAACTATTCGTTTATGAATTATATGTATTTAATGTATATTTGTTAACAAGATTTAGCATTAATTGACCTATAACAGTTGATACACCGTAAAACATAAATAACCAACCATTTATTATGAGATTAACTTTTTCATCTTTATTTCCCTATAGTCTTCAGTTTCTATTATCCTACATATCAATTTTTTGCATTGTAATAATTAGTCTTTATGGCATTATTTTGTGCTGCTATTATTAGAGATTTAGCTTCTCACCTCAGGTTTCCCCTTCGAAACAATGCCCAGGTCATCTCAAATAAAATTTCTTTGTTCGTCCCTTAAAGTGGTTATATAGCTGGCTTTTTTTCTTTCCATTTTTGCTTTTCAGATTTTTCATTACTGTTTTTGTTTTCTGTTTGCCTTCGAGTTATTGCTGTAATTATTGGTGTTATTGGCTGTTTTAATCAATATCTCTTTGCGTCCTTTTTTTATATATAATTCGAGTCTCTGAATTGTTGCATCAGCGCAATCCTATTTAATGCAGGCAAGTCCTCTTCTTTCTTTTTTTCTAGTCACCGATAGCCTAGTTGGCTAGGGCAGTAGAATACACCGACTGCATCTCTACAGGAGAGGAAAAACCACACCAATGAGTGTTCTAGATATGACATTAAACAATTTGATGGTGAGGCTCTAGTAATGCTGGACCTTTATGAAATGCAGAGTATCAGTCCATTGTCATCCCTTCCAGGACCACACAGGCCCCCACCTGATAGGGTCCTATCTATGGCTCAAATATAACTGTTTGACATTTGAACTATGTGCAAACAAATGACTTGTGCTAAATAGAATTGTTTAAGATAGAACTCTTTGACCACTTAACAATGTGTAAATAACTGATGTTCAATTGAATTGCTAATGATAAATAACAATACTTGGAACCATTTAACTGTGTTGAAAGAAATTATCAATAATAAATAGAATTGTTCGTCTTAGATAGCAATAATTGAGACCGTTTAACTGTGTGCACACCACAAGGCACCAACTATACGGCCACCTGCCTCCCATCACAAAAACTATCCAAGCTGGACGAACCAGACATGCCAGACACTGCTGGAGAAGCAGGGACGAGCTCATAAGTGATGTACTCCTATGGATCCCCGCATATGGCCAAGCAGAAGCAGGACGACCAGCTCGAACGTATATACAGCAGCTATGTGAGGATACGGGATGTAGCCCTGGAGACCTGCCAGAGGCGATGAATGATAGGGAGGAGAGGCGGGAGAGGGTCAGGGATATCCATGCTGGCGGCATGATGATAATGATGATGATGAACTCTGTGCAAAATAAAATGAGCTCCGTTCGTTTAAAAAAGTTATCAAGAAATATATTTACAAATCATATTTAATATGTATATATATATTAACAGGATTTGTCATCAAATAACCTACAATGGTTGGTATACCAAAAAAACAAACAAAACCAAATCTAGTCACATTGAGTCAGTTTCTATCACCTCTCGAGAGAAATCCTTGACCATCGTCATCAATTTTCTTATTCAATGATCCATATTTCTGATTGAAAGAATAATTGATTGGTTTTAACGGCATGTAAACCCATCTGGTGTTATTCTATGCCTACATATTAAGGAAATGCGTAAACTGTTTGTTTTCTTTGTTTAATGGCATATCAACCTTTGTAGGTTATTTAATGCAAAAGCCATCCTTTGAGAAAAACAGTAGTGGTACTATTTAACCCATATCTGGGGGATAAGGGGGTTCATACTTTTCCAAAGGGTATTTGTTTAGCATAAGTACACAGTTTAATTGTCAAAAATATTTCTATTTCAAGCTATTCACTTTTGTCAAAAAGTTCTAATTCAAACAATACAGTTTAGCATGATTATAGTTTTTGTTTACACACAGTTAAATGTTAAACCTGTTCTATTTCAAACAATTCAGTTAAGCGTAAGTACAGTTTCAAAGTCAAAAACAGTTCTCTTTCAAACTAATCAGTTTAGTGTGCAAAAACAGTTCCATTTCAAAAAATTCAGTTTAGCATAAGTTTACAGTTTAGTTCTATTTGACTCATAGATAGAACTCTATGAGGTGCTAACACTACGGGCCAAAGTGGACCTGGGAGCAATGGCAATGAAGGTGTACTCCACTTTCCCTAAAGCTCCAACATTACTGGAACGTCACCATCAGATTGTCGAGTATCATATTCGGGTCACTCGTTGAGGGGTCTTACTCCTCTGCAGAAAAGCAGTCGATGTATTCTACAGTCCCAGCCGACTGGGATATCGCCAGGTTTATTATTATTATTATTATTATTATTATTATTATTATTATTATTAACACTATTTTTGTTGTTGTTGTGTTAAAGTTACTTTGACAGGATAAAATGGAAAAGAGAGCAATGTTATTGGATAATTTCATAATTGATAAGTCCATACTTAAAAGCGCTAAAATAAGCCATTATGTCCATTATAACTCAACTTTACTTCCTTGACACAAACCTGAGTTAATTAAATTAGCAAACGCATTATTTCTAGGATACACTGAAATCGACGAGATTGTATCCGGCAGATGCTCTTCGGAAATCAGCTATGGTTTATCTTCAGAAGCTGAAATTTCCCGGACATCCCACCACTTCCTGGGAAACTGATATTGCTCACGAATTAAGCATAATGATAATAATGGTATAGTTCCCGTAAAAAATGACGGGTTTATAGACTTATGGATTGGAATTTCTGCGTGTCTATGGCTTTCGAGATGTTGTGGCTTCAGTCGTGTTATAAGGCCTTACACCTGAGAGATGTTATTTAGGGCATTACGCCAGAGAAATTTTATATTAGTACTTACACTTGAGAAATAATACATAAGGCCTTAACCACTCGATTATATATAAGGTCTTTCACCTGAGCTGCTTATTTACCCAACCCTTCCGCCACTTGCTTGATGTGACACAAGGCCAATTTTTTACGGAGAGTTTTACAGGTGTTTTTTTTCTTCTCCTGCACAGGTAGCTATACTAAGGTTAAAGAGCCTAGTTTGTCCTACTATTTACCCATAGCCAGCGTGAGAATTGTTGGATACATATATTTCCCAAAGAGATAAGCGCCATTGACCTGACCATTGGCTTAATAAGTAGACTGTTTGCTCATAGTCTGAGTGACCGGGGTTCAGTCCCAGGTAGAGCCATTCTAAAGACTCAAAAATGGTACTTGATGCCGCCTTGCTTAACAAACAGCATTATAAAGTACGGATCAAAGATAAAGTGGAGCAATCCAGGAAATGGAGTAGCGCTCTTCCCAATACTTCGATTTAGTATTGAAAAGGGATCCTTCGGGTCGCCAACTTTACTTTTTACTTATAAGTACCATATAAAATGCAAACAGCCCGGTCAATGATTTGAACTCGTGTCGCCCTGTTCATTTCCTACAACGATAATGAGCGTCTCCATATAAATGAGAAATGTTATATAAAGCTTTATGCACGAGAGATAATACATAAGATGATATATAAGGTTGTCTCGAGAGATATTATATGAGCCCTTATTTACGAGATGATATATAAGGACTTACACCCAAGAGATACTAAGTTGTTACCGACAAGATGTTATATAAGGCCTTATACTCAAGAGATGATATATAAGTCCTTTCACCTGAGAAATGATATCTAAGGCATTATCCACTAGAGGTAATATATAAGGAGATGTGACATAAGGCCTTGCTCCAAAGAGATTATATATAAGTCCTTATATAATGTTTTAACTGATCAACAGCTCATTGATTTTAATGGCATATCAAACCGTCTAAGTTTATTTTATGTGTAGAGGTTAGGCATGCAATGAATCTGTTCGATTCTATGATGGGTGACCGCTTGAACGTTACCTGAGGCCTGTGTGCACATAGTCACACAAAGAATTTTTATTTCTCAAACAGTCAAGGTAAATGAAGTAAATAAAATTGGTGATCGTAGTCGAAAGCAATCCGAAGGCTCCCTTTTCAATGGCTACTACACTGAGGTGTAGGAGAGGGCGCTACTCCTTTCCCTGGACTGCTCCACTTTACCCTTGATGCATACCTTATAATGCAGGGTGTTAAGCAAGGTGGCATCAAGTACAATTGTTTTAGTCTTTGGTATGACTCGACCTGGGATTAAACCCCGGCCTCCTGGGCCACTGGTGAACAGATAAGGTAGATCCAAGAATTTTTCTTAAATTAACGTTTTTGTCATTAATAATCAACACGTTTGTCTGTAAAAAAAACACAGGATTCTCAATAACTTGTTGTATAGAAATATTAACAGATCGCATTATTTGTGTCAATGGTAATTTGTATTCAATTGAATATGACCTGTTTATTTTTCAAAAAGAGGAATGCGTCAGCCATTAACGCTAACCCAACCTACGTGGCACTTTCTCATTGGCCCACCTGGTAGGCAGCCATTGCCTCAGGCGCAAACAACCTGGTATGCCATTTATTTTAAACTGGCAAAATAAGTCTGCCTCTTTTTAAAAGCCTTCACATTTTTCCCTTTTCCCTGCGCCCAAAGAATAACGCAAAAATCTTCAGCCGTCGTTAAGATGGTATGTTTATTTGCTTGTTGATATGAAATCTTCCCGCTTTTTATGCCAACTGTTGAAAGAGGGTGGGGAGGTAAGGATTTCTCCACTGAAAAGAAGAAAAAAAATAGAAAGTCAGAACTTACATCCTGACTTGCTTCAATTACTTAGAGAAAGGAAAAAAAAATGTGTTAGGGAACATTTTCGCACGCATTAAGGACACGTAAGCAGATAGATACGCATACGAACGTAAACTTCACTCGGTGTCAAACACACAAAGTATACAACTATACATGCCCAAATGTACACATATCTATACACAAACACATGCTTACTTTCATACACTCGTTAAGATACGTAAAGATATCTGAACTACAGATGAAATCTTAAAAGGCTGTACATTTCCTAAGCACACTTCATACACTCACACGTTATATATATATATATATATATGTAAACTCAGTCAAGTTAAACCGGAGTCGGGATCAATTCTGTCAGGACAATAAAATCATTCATCTATGAACATTTAAATTTTCCTGGTAAAGAGCTCAATGTAACTGATATCACAGAGCAACCGGTTTTTGTTTTTCTTAAAGATATATATATATATATATATATATATATAAATATATATATATATATATATATATATATATATATATATATATATATGTGTATGTATGTATGTATGTATCGTAGTAAAATAAAGCCTTGTTCATGATTTGAACTCAAGACACCAATTACATTTCCTACGATAATAACCGTTACACTAAGTGCGCTTTAACGTGGTTAATAGTAACTCACCTAAGAACCAATACCGTAAAATTCAGAGTTGGGAGTGTTTGTCTTTTTTGGGTTTTTTTTTTATCTTACTGTATTTTAATGTATTAATATCTTCTCTACGCTTTTTTTCATTTCACACATTTTGTTGTGTTGCCGTTTTAGATATTAAAGAAGGCGCTCGTGGTGTAATGGTTATTGTCATTGGAAATAGACTTAAAAACCCGAGTTCGAACCCCGAACGAGACTATCTGCATTTCAAATTGTCAATACCTTTGGGAAATGCATGAATCTAAAAAAGAATCTTCCTCCAGTCATTGGTAAATAGTAGATGCATATCAGTCCATTTCATATTGGTATGGCAACTAGTCGAAAAGTAGAAATTCTTTGAAAAATTTAAAGAAAAGGATGAGTTCCGCTAGGCCATTCCTGAACAAGACACACATTAAAAGTGGCACCCCCATGACCAAACCATGTTACGGGACCAGTGAAAGAGTGTATTAATTTTAATTGGTTTGGTTTCTTTGTTTGATGGTACATCAATGTTAACGAGTAATTTAATGCCAAAGCCATCACCATGGAAGAATAATACGGGTATTATTCGACCCATCGCCGTTGGGGGGATAGGAAGTAAACACCTTTCCCCAGGATATAAGTCTAAAAGTGAGCTTAATAGTACGTATGGGGTTCGAACTTGCTTACAACGATGTTACAGTCTACTACGTTATCCTCTTCACCTTCGCCGTGGGGACTCCTCCAATTTTAATTGGATATATATATTAATAGAGAAATGAAAATATATTGCGTGGTTACTAAATATGCTGTTTACAAGAGGCGCACAAACCAATACAGTATTTTCCCCAAAATATATACATCTAAGTCTTTAATAACTGACGTTTGTTTTTATTTCCGTTTCGAGATTTATATAATTAGGAGCAGATGTGAGAATTAGGATTATTTATAAAGCAGTACATTTTAATTTATTTGATTCTCTCAGATTGATTTTCTCAAGTGTTCAGAGTGAAAGATTACAGAGTACGCATTTCAAGGATATCCAGTAACAAATACCCACACAGATGAAAGTGATATGTACACACACACACACACACATATATATATATATGAGTGTGTGTGTGTGTGTTTTTGTATATATATATATATATGTATAATGTATTAAGATTACCTGTTACGATGCAGTCCGTAGGGGACATACAGGCAAAATGACTTCCAGAGAGAAAAGAAAATCACTGATAGAAATTGAATTTTTTCAAAATTTCCTGTTGGATTGATTTCAATGGAATATGAGAAATATTTAATTTAAAAGAGGATAATTTAGGATAATTAATGAGATTGACATTGGTTAATCTGCTTAAATACTCCGAAAGTTTAATTAACACCTTGATTACACACACACAAACACACACACACTCATGCTCTCGTGTCCTGAGCAAGAGACATATGGTGGTGAGGCCTGTTCCGGAGATCTGGAGATCTGCAGTGGGTGAAGTTATTTCCACTTTGCCATGACTCCCAGGCTCACTCTCACTCGGAGTGATAGGACCTGTTAGAGCCACTCTATTGTCAAATAAATCTGTTTGAGTTTATATTTCGAATTACTTTGAACTATATTAACGCACAGTTTCTAATTATTTATATTGTAAATTAGTTTTCCCAATTGTTATATAGTCACATATGTAGATTCACATCTACATACATGCACATATATAGGTAGAATAATTCACAGCGACACAACGATAAAGACGCAAGAGGGAAAACGCAGGAAGACTTCTTTACAATTATATTTACCTCTCAATTTATTTATAAGGTTTGAAAGGGTTGTTCAAGGTTTGCATGTAAGAGGGTGCTGGAGACCGAACATAAACTTCATATTTTGACCCCACTGTTATGACTGTCACGTTGTGTCTTTCTTGTTCTCCTGATGTTGGGGTCCACTCCATCGGGGGTTTCCGAGGGACCCCTCGGTCGGGTGTGGCTTTCCATTCCACATCTGGTCTCTAACTCTCTGGAATTCTACTGGCAACTGCTTTGGCACCCAACTCAACTCAATTATATAATAATTCAACGCCCACACGATCGCCCACTGGATCTTTGAAATCAAATGTTTAATCGTCATCAAGCGGAAATAACTGTCATGCAGTTCAGAGGTTACTCTCTTCCAGTGCATCACTGTAGTGGCACAGTGGGACCTTCACCTTGTCCCATATCATAAGCCTTAATCCGCCCACACGATCTCTTTCGATTACTGGCCATTTGAATGCGTCACTTCCTTCCGGTGTATCACCTTTGAATAGCATTTTTGGGCCGGGTCGAAGGTCAAAATATAACACTATGACTGTGTCATCACCATCATCAAGCTTCATAAATAACCCTGGGTTCCCTGCCTCTCTCTCTCTCTCTCTCTCTCTCTCTCTTTCTCTCTCTCGCCAATCATCGCTCCTGGTAAGTCCTCCAGGCTGCATCCGATGTCTGCAGAAAGCTGACAAAATATAAGTCTTTGCTTGTTGGTTAAAACTGACGCGTCCTTCTATTCGATAGAATAAAACACGATTTCTACCAAGCAATGGTGATGTCAGTACTGCTATATGGATGCACCATGTGGACACTAACGAAAACCATAGAGAAACCGGTTGATAAGAACTACAAAAAAATGTTATTTGCTGTTTTGTACACATCCTGGAAGCAAGACCCCACAAAGCAGCAGTTGAACGGCCATTTACCTCTCATCTCACAAACCATCCAAGTAAGACGAAGAGGACATCTGGTGTACTGCTGGAGAAGTAAGGATGAACACAAGGTCTGTATTGACGTCTAGCCCATGAGACCGGGATGCGATTCGACTGATATACGGATCAGGTTGGATGAGTCTTAGTTTTCGTGGCAGTCGGTCAAGAACACCTGACACGGCTGCTTGGAAGCCTGACATTCGTATCACGTGGTTAAGACTGGCTTTCCTTGGGCGTCAGTGGGCCGTCCTCTCAGGCTCTAACCCTCTAGGGAGGGCCCAATTTTATCGCCTTGCGCCTGAGACACCCTTTTTTTAGGGAAATGCCAATGGAACCCGAGGGATTTATGGGGAATGCCGGGTGTGTCTGAGCAACGGCTCTGCGCTCGGACGCGCCTTTAAAAAAGCCTTAAGCCGTACTCACACATTAGTTGGGGCGCTCGACAAATATCAGGACGAACTCTTACGTGATGTTCTCTCATGGACTCCTACATATGATTTTATAAATACATATATTTTTCATTTTCAAATTATTCGTATTAGATAGGAATACTTGAAACTGTAAATGTGTTCAATTTAATAGTATTATATTGGAAAAGTAAAATTGAAACCATATAACTGTGCCGATATCATATGTATTAAGAATACTTACTTGGAGCTATAATTGTTGATAATTATCATAATTCAATTAGAATAGTTTACAAATATTTCATAGTTGAAATAAATATTTACAAAAATCTAATAGTTTACAATATTTAATAGCCATAGTTGACAAACATTATTTGATTGGAATATCAAAAATATAATTGATTGCGAAATAAACGTACTTAAGCAAACAAGGTTTGTCACGGCGTAAAACCAACAAGCCAAAATGCTGACACAGACACATATACACACATGCATATACATATATATATATATATATATATGACTTCAAATTCTAGAACATTTCGGAAATACACGGGTGTTTATCTTTTAAGATAACAACGGTTGACATTTCTAGGATAAGAAAAAGATTATCGATTTAACCACCCTACCTTGCCACGGTAAAGTGGAACTTCAGCAAATGGACCAGAGAACAAGAAAACTAATGACGATGCATAAAGCCTTACATTCGAGTGATGAAACATACAGGAAGGAGGAAGAGGATGCGCCAGCGTTGACGATAGCGTAGATGCATCTATACAAGGGCTCGAAAACTACATTAAAAAGAGCAAAGAAAGATTAATTACGACGACCTGAAACAACATCAGCAACATAATGATCAAGAGAACAACAAAAACTAGGAAAGAGAAATGGGAAGAAAAACGTCTGTATGGATATTTGAAACGACGAACGGGCAAAATTCCACCTGATAAGACTTGGACATGGTTAAGAAAAGGAAACCTTAAAAGAGAAATTCAATCTCTTCTAATAGCAGCATAGAATATGTCAAACGGACCAACTATGTTAAAACGAAAATTGATCAGAGGCCACAGAATAGCAAGTGTGGGGTTATATGGTGATGGAGACAAAACAATTAATCTCATAATAAGAAAATGCAGCAAATTAGTGCAAAAAGAATATAGACTAGACTGGGTAGGAAAGGTGATCCACGAGGAATTGTGCAAGAAATTGAAATTTGACTAAACGAACAAGTGGTATATGCATGACTTAAAATCCGTTCTGAAAAATCATCATCATCATATCGCGCTGGTAGCACGGATATCCCTGACCCTCTCTCGCCACTCCTCCCTATCGTTCATCGCCCTAGGTAGGTCTTCAGGACAACAGCCTGTATCCTCACATAGCTGCTGAATGTACGTTCGAGCTGGTCGTCCTGCATTTGCGCGGCCATGTGTGGGGATCCATAAGAGTACATCTCTTATGAGTTCATCTCTGCTTCTCCAGCAGTGTCCTGCATGTCTGGTTCGTCTAACTTGAATAGTTTTCGTGATAGGGGGCAGGTGGCCGTACAGTTGGTGTCTTGTGGGGTGCTGCTGCCAGGACTTGTTCAGGATTGCACGCAGCATTCTTGTGTAATTGCCATCCAGTTTCTTCTCCAGCCGTTTTGTTAGCGTCCATGTAGTGCATCCATATAGCAGTATCGATGTGACCGCTGCCTGGAAGAAGCTGCGTTTCATTTTATCGGTTAGGTCTGATTTCCATATAATCGATAGCCTATTGATAGCTGTCCATGCTTTCGTTAGCCTCGTTTCGATGTCCTTTTCGGTTGATTCGACGCTGCTTCCTAGGTACGTGAATTTGTCTACTAGTTTAAGTGGGGTTCCTTCTAGAGTGAATATGTCCCCCGATGCAAAAACTTCTCTGGAATGTTGAGATACAAACAGATTCCCTAATCTCGCGACGACGACCAGACCTAATGATAGTTAACAAAAAAGGAAAAGCTGCCGAATAGTCGACTTTGTCGTACCGGTGGGCAACAAAGAGAAAATTTTAAAAAGTGAAAAGAGAGATAAATACCTTGCCAGAGAACTAAAAAAGATTTTGGAACATGAAGGTGTTGGTGATATCAATTGTAACTGGTGTGCTCGGGACTATCCCCACAAGGCTTGTTGGAGGGACTGGAAGATTTAGAAATCAGAGGACAAGTGGAGACCCTCTGGACACTAGCATTATTAAGACCAGCCACAATACTGAGAAGAATCCTGAAGACCTGTGGATACTTGCTATCACTCAGACTCCAGTGAAAAACCATCAGCAGACACCGGTGTGAAAAATTCGCAAAAAGTAGCATAATAACCTGTGATTTTTATATAATAGGCCATGTAATAAATTTATTCAAATCTCATTAAAATGGTCATTTAATAAATATCGGGAATCAAAAAATATAGGTAATAATATACAGATGTATACCTATACAAACATACATAAAGAAATATATATATATATATATATATATATATATATATATATATATATATATATAGAGAGAGAGAGAGAGAGAGAGAGAGAGAGAGAAAACCGACTCATTAGCCTAGAGAGTAGAGTGTTCGTCAATGGTCCGGGAGACCTGGGTTCAATCCCAGGTCGCGTCATATCAAAGACTTTAAAAATGATACTTGATACCTCCTTGCTTAACCCTCAGCAATATAAGGTACGTATCAAGGGTAAAGTGGAGCAATCCAGGGAAAGGAGTTGTGCCCTCCCCGAGATCTCGGTGTAGTAGCTACTGATAAGAAAACCTTCTGGTCAACCTCGACTACTGTCGCCAACTT
The DNA here is from genome assembly GCA_963585895.1 of Sepioteuthis lessoniana. Classification (NCBI taxonomy): domain Eukaryota; kingdom Metazoa; phylum Mollusca; class Cephalopoda; order Myopsida; family Loliginidae; genus Sepioteuthis; species Sepioteuthis lessoniana. The sequence continues at coordinate 88,667,605 of OY757914.1, read as the reverse complement.
TACTTATATATGTATATATACAGAGAGAGAAATATGTATATATGTATTCAAATATATTTATGCAAATACACACATATGTATATAAACTAACTGTGATTTGATATATATATATATATATATATATATATATATATATATATAAGTACATGTGTCTACATATATAAATATATATATACGCAAATACATATATATGTATAGATATACACAAATGTATGTATATATATATATACATACATGTATACATATATATATATATATATGTATGTATATATATATATATATATGTATGTATATATATATATATATATATATACATACATGTATACATGTATATATATATATATATATATATATATATACATTTGTGTATATCTATACATATATATGTATTTGCGTATATATATATTTGCGTATATATATATATATATATATATATATATATATATGTGTGTGTGTGTACATATATATATATATATATATATATATATATAAATGGTAACATATATATATATGCAAATATAGATATATATATATATATATATGCAAATATATACAAAGTTTCGGTTTGGTTTCTTTGTTTTAAAGGCATATCAACCTTTGTAGGTTATTTAATGCCAAAGACATTTTCCTAGTAGTGGTACTATTTAACACATAGCTGGGAGGATAAGGGTGTTCATACCTTTCCCAGGGGTATTTGCCCGAAAGTGAACGTAATAGCACGATTCCGCAGGCCAACGTTTGAACCATTACACCACGAGGACACCCTCTTTTTTTATTGGCTTTTAATACCAAGTTTATATTTATTTACAAAGAATTACTGACCGATTCATAAACGATAATGAACCTTTCATAAAGTTTATATATGAACTTGAATCCAACAATACTTTTGTTAGATGTCTTACTTATAGGAAATAGTGACAAATTAGAATTCAAACATCCCTGTAAAAATGACTACGTGTATTTTTCTTTACACCACAACACCAAAACTAAAAGAAGAATTATTATAAGTTTTTACCTTAGGGTCCTTCGTATATGTTCCTCGAAAGATCAACATGAAGAATTTAATTACATAGAAAATTCCGTTCAAAACCTACTTCTCCCTAAACCTTTCATACATTTTGCTAAATCTAAAGCCTTTATTATTCACGATAAAATTCCTTTTCAAAATGCCATCCAACCCCCTCTAATGATATTAAATTTCCAAATAAACACGTTATTCCACTAATTTAATACAAAAATGTTTAAATATACTTGGTATTAAAACTGACACTTTATCTAAAACTATTCGTGATTTACTTCATTATATATATATATATATATATATATATATATATATAGGCGAAACTTCCTGACGAGCCGTTAAGGTGAAACTTTAGTAGAAGATTTTCGACTAGCGATTTAAGTTAATTCTATATATATATATATATATATATATATATATATATATATATATATATATATATATATATATTTATATTTATATTCATATAAGCACTCGGACAATTTTTGTAAATTCATCCACAAATTTCAATCTGAAACCAAGACACTTATCAGGAAACTTGAAAGGGTCCTAATTAAATTATATAGACAAAATGTGTCTTTATTATTTAATCAAACATGCTTAAATGAACGACTGCTGGCTAACTATATATATATATATATATATATATATATATATATATATATATATATATATACACACATATATATATATATATATATATATATATATATATATATATATATATATATATATAAAGTAAGACAGACAAACAGAGACACACAGAGGAGCTTATATTTACAATGGCTTCTTGAAAAACCAACGTTTTGGCCTGGATCAATATATAACTTAATTTTTTAATACGAATGTGTTCGTGAAGTTTTGTATGCACTGTTTAATCAGCTCTGTTACTGCCGCGTAGTTAGTAGATATCTATTCAAATTTAATTAGTTGCAAATGATTAACTAAATCAACTTGACAATCGACCAGTCTCGAAAATCTATTTGTCTATAAACGTTTTCTCAATGCGACTATCTATGTCTTCCACTGAGTTTTTACTAAACCTCTCTCGTTTTCTCTGCTTCTATCAATCTATTTATAAATCAATGCATGCTTACAAAAAGTGCGTAAACTTACATTTAATCAATTCTTTTATATACCGGCCTATGCTATTTCGTTGTATTTTTATCCTATATCTGCGCAAGCGTCATCAAAATACGAAGTTTACGCACTAATCAAATTACGGATGCGCTTAAAACTTCCTGTTTGCTCAAACAGAAGGAAAAAATAAACAAACTATGTACTAATGCGCAAGCTCAAACACGCAGCTAAATTTTGAGTTAAGCTAGATAAATATTCAGTCATTTTACTGGTTCAAAAGAGAGAAAGCTAAATAAGTTTTTTGATTCAAATTTTTCTGTTGGGTAAAGTAAGAGTTAGGGACATTATTCGGATGACATCTTCTCCATGTTGGGGTAACCTCACAGTTATTCCATTTTATTTCTTTTCATTTTTATCTTCATCTCTTCCTATATATTTCTTTACCCATCTCTCCCTGTCACTGGTCCTCTCTCTCTCTCTCTCTCTCTCTCTCTCTCTCTCTCTCTTTCTCTCTCTCTCTGCATATATATATATATATATATATATATATATGTTTATATATATGTGTGTGTGTGTGTGTGTGTGTGTGTGTTCTCGGGATAAACTTTACTTTTATTCGTTTCTATAGTCACTAAAAAGCCACTAAAAACACCACATTGTATTTCTTAGCATAATATCACTCCCGTTAGCAGGACTTATAAAACGCAGACAGTATCTCCGGCAGAGAGGTAGGACTCTGCCCCAACCTCCAAAAATGAAATGTTTATCCCGGTTATGACACTAAACTACATCTGATAGAAAGGATCCAGTTCTAGAGACCTGAGGATTGTGGAGTACATCTTCATTGTCATAACTCCCAGGTCTACTATGATCCTGAGGAAGTAGTACCTATTTGGTTCCCATATATGGGTCAAATAGATCTGTTTAAAAATACTTCGTATTTGATTGGACCTAGTGTAAAAGAAAAACCTTTTACTAAACGACAACGCAAAACTGTAAAATATGAACATACAATGCACGCGTCTTCTTAACCTATAGGCATAAAACAACACTGGACGGGTTGACATGCCATCAAGATTAATCAATTAAACAATTTAACAATTAACATAATACATAACAGCTTGAATTATTCTTATTAGTTGTCTAAATTTTTGAGACGAAGCTTAATGATTTTTATCATTAAGTGCTTTTGGACTATTGTCTCCATCTTTATTGTTATTTCCACAACGTTTCGGCCGATATGTCCTCCGTCCTTCTTCAGGTATTTGTTGAACTCTGGAACCAACACAGAACTTCGAACTACGTTCTTTATTGAATCCACGGGGTCGCCTGTTCTGATTTCGTTAGCCATAACCGGGTACAAGTGTTAAGTGTTCCTGTATTGTTATTCGCCTGCAGTCAGGATTGAACCTGCAACCTCCAAATGATTGTCTCCTTAAAAGTTTAGGGAACCACCGCCTATAACCGTTACGCTGTGTGTCCTGCCGAATACCTGAAGAAGGCTGGAGGACATATCGGCTGAATCGTTGTGGTAATAACAATACATGTGAAAACAATAGTCAAAAAAACCTTAATAACAAAAATTATTCTTATTAGTTTTGACCTCGAGAAAGTTGGTTTCATTCTTTACAATTCGATTTTTTTTTACAAGTTTTACATTCCTGCAGTAACTCGTGAAATTCAGTCAACTGCAAATATCTTCAAATTTCCATGACTATGCTGCGTATTCTTTAAAGATAAAGTTGTCTACAACTATTGGTTTTAGTGCTACAAAAGAGAGAAAATAGTATAAAGATAGGTTGCAAAAAAATGAATTACATCGTTTTTTTAAACACACGCACACTTATATACACACATACATATACACACACACACATATATATATAAACAAAAACATATATATATATATATATATACACATCTATACACATACACACACATGCATATATATATATATATATATATATATATATATATATATATATATATATATGCAAATTTCATTAAACATAATAGACATTTTATGTCTACATATTTTCTTCTGGATCCGTTCGAATTCCCGTATTACTTTTATCGTATTCGGGGGGGACTGATTTAGGTATTGTCCATAGTTGTATGTATCCCTTGTACTTTCTTCCCGACTTTGGGCCATCATCAGGGGAGAATCTATTACAAAAGAGATGTAACATTTGTTTTAGCAAATTACTAGAAAGTACTAGGGATACGTACAACTATGGATAAATCAAATTCCCCCCGAATACGATAAAAGTAATACGGGAATTCGAACGGATCCAGAAGAAAATATGTAGACATAAAATGTCTATTATGTTTAATGAAATTTGCATTAACGAAGAAATACTGCCTATATATATATATATATACTTATACACATATACATACAAACACACACACATGCACACCCACACTTTATACGGAAAACTGCTGATTTTTTTCTCGGAATTTTCAGTGCGTTAAGAATAATTTTTTTGTCTTCTTTTAAATAACAAGATGAGCTTTGTTTATTTATCACAAATACTAAAAGATTTGGTGTTTTATATTTAACCCATAGCTGGGAGGATAAGGGTGTTCATACCTTTCCCAGGGGTATCTGCCCGAAAGTGAACATAATAGCGCGACTGGGGTACGAACTAGCGTACTACGATTCCGCAGGCCAACGCGTTACACCACGAGGACACCCTCTTTTTTTATTGGCTTTTAATACCAAGTTTATATTTATTTACAAAGAATTACTAACCGATTAAACGATAATGAACCTTTCATAAAGTTTATATATGAACTTGAATCCAACAATACTTTTGTTAGATGTCTTACTTATAGGAAATAGTGACAAATTAGAATTCAAACATCCCTGTAAAAATGACTACGTGTATTTTTCTTTACACCACAACACCAAAACTAAAAGAAGAATTATTATAAGTTTTTACCTTAGGGTCCTTCGTATATGTTCCTCGAAAGATCAACATGAAGAATTTAATTACATAGAAAATTCCGTTCAAAACCTACTTCTCCCTAAACCTTTCATACATTTTGCTAAATCTTGATCTTATGGATTTTTTATTGGTCAAAGTATAGTTTTTTTTCTAATTAAAGTTTTTCACAAAAGTCAGGGAAAAGAATTTCATATATAAAACCATTTGATTGTGTAAAAGATATGAAAAATAATATTTTCTATCATTACTTTAGATTTAAAGAAACAGATTTTTTAGTTATTACTAGAGGACTCAGGACTTACATTTTTACAGAATTTTAGGTTCTAACAGAGACGGCTCATTGCCCGGGCGGGTGAAGTGTTCGCCAATTATCCGGGAGACCAGAGTTCAATCCCAGGTCGAGTCATACCAAAGACTTGAAGATGGTACTTGATACCTCCTTGCTTAATACTCAGCATTGTAAGGTGCGTATCAAGGGTAAAGTGGAGCAATCCAGGGAAAGGAGTAGCGCCCTCCCCTACACCTTGGTGTAGTAGCTATCGAAAAGGGAGCCTTCGGGTCGCCCTCGACTACAGTCACCAACGATTTTGCCGTGGTCTGGACGATCTCTTTGATTTCTAAGTATTCCTATTGTTTTTATTATCTTTGTTTCTAAATCATAGACCCGACCTCTACCTTAAAGCATTTCAGTCAGCTGAGGCTATAGACTATTTTGACTGCATATATTTACTTGGCATTACCTCGAAGAAGAGAAAAATTGAACGCTTGGTCTCGGAGGAGGGGTGAGTGCTATCTCCCAAAGATATTCCTGCTTTGCAATCTTGAGTTTATTGCTCGGTACCTGAGGTGCCTCGAAAAGGAAAGGCCAACGGAGCCAAGCATTTATTATATCAGCCCGAGTCTCGATTTTTGAACGTTTACCCACAATAAAATGGCCTTGGGTGTCCTCGTGGTGTAATGGTTAAAGCGATGCACTGCGGAATCGTAGTACGCGAGTTCGTACTCCAGTCGCACTATTACATTCACTTTCGGGCAAATACCCTTGGGAAAGGTATGAACCCCCTTATTCTCCCTCCAGCTATGGGTAAATAGTAGGACGGACTAGGTTCTTCAGCCTTGGTGAGGCAACTAGTCTAGGAGAAGGAAAACTCTGAATTCAAACCTGTTAAACTCCGCTTAAAAAAAATTGACCTTGTGTCATATCCTGCCCGAGCGGAGGGGTTGGTAAATAGTACCCACAATAAAATGGCCTTGAACCTCATCCTGGCTTGATGGTAAGTCAGTTAAATACCATACCATACACCGACTGTGTCTCTGTAGAGGGATAAGACCCCTCTACCAATGAGTGTGCTGGATATAACACTAAACAATCTGATTGATACTCCAGTCCTAGGGCTTTACGGAATATGCTATTACTCCCAAGTCCACTCTGCCCGGTTGTGGTAGTACCTGTTAGGGTATCATCTAAGAGTCAAATAGAACTGTTTATTCATTTTCTGGACTCGAAACCATTTAACTGTGAGAAATCAAATGATTAATATTAAATAGAATTAATGGTGTTAATTAGCAATGCTTGAAAGCATTTAATAGTGTACAAATCAATGAGTTAGGTGACGTTTGAAAAATTCTATCAAGAAACTATTCTTTCACAAATTATCTATATTTGATATATATATATATATATATATATATATATATATATATACGAGGTGCACACGATAAGTTTCCAGACTTTTTTCGTATGGGCGTTTAAAATTGTCGTAGACTCTTGAAAATTCACAATGTTATTGCTATACATCTTATGAGATGACTGACCAATTTTTTAAGTCTGTGAGGGATGATGAAAGGTGTGGGAGGAGTAAGGAAGTCAATACACCACAGTTGATTGGTCAAAGAGTTAGGGTTAAGGTTACTATGTTGAGGTTTTAAGGGAGTTCGAGAAGAAATTCTGTCGGAATAGGCCAGCACTCTTGAAAAAGGGTCAGTGGCATTTCCACCAGGACAATACACCAATCCACAACTCCATCCTTGTCACAGACTATTTGACCAAGATGGGCATCAACACAGTTCCTCAGCCTCCCTATTGTCCAGACCTTGCTCCCTGTGACTTTTGGTTATTCCCTAAGCTCAGAGGTTGTCCTTATGAGACAATTGAGGAGATGAAAGAGGCTGTGACGAAGGTCATTGACACGCTCACACAAGAGGACATCCATGGGGCCTTCCAAAAGTTGTTGGAACGATACAACAAGTGCATTACAGCCGGGGGATATTACTTCGAAGGGGACTAGAGTTTTATGTGTGTACTATCAATAAAGGTGCCCATACGAAAAAAGTCTGGAAACTTATCGCATGCACCTCGTATATATATACATATATATATAAACAGGATTTGGCATTAAATAGCCTACAAGGGTCGATATGCCATAATACACAGCCATATGTTTAAAATAGAACTATTTAATCATTTACTATACTTGAAACCACTTAACTGAGTGCCAACAAATGATTTATATTAAACTGAATTATTTGTAAAATATACCAATGCTTGGAACCACTTAACTGTGAGCAAATTAAACTATTCGTGTTACATAGCAATAATTGAAAATATTTGACTGTGCAAACGAATGAATAATGTAGAATAGCATTATTAGTGTTTTATTGCAATACTTGAAACTACTTAACTTAGACGGAGCCCTGGCTCGTTTAAAAATGTTACCTCCAAACTATTAGTTTATCAATCATACCGTGGCGGCCATAATGTTCTAAACGGCACAGTTTCGTCAGAAAAGTAGGTATAACATTTTATCTAAGTTGTTTTAGATTCTATAATTTTCACAGACAATAAATACAATATTAATTGTTATTCTGTGAAATTATTGTGTTATTTGAGATGATAATAAAAAAAGTATTGAATTATTTAGTGATTTACTGCAAATGAATTAGCTGCGCTAAAAAGACCGAATTTTATAATTAGATTACATTTTCTGAAAATAATGCCACCTTCTTTGCGCAGCTAATTCATTGATATGCAAGTTAATGCATGTCAAACATATCAAACTCAAGACATTAGAGTTCGCCGGTTAAAAAAACTTAAACACGGAGCAGAAGCAATCGTTCTGATCATTTTGGCCGCCCTTGGTTTTGCAATAAATCACAAAATCATTCAATAATTTTTTATTATCATCTCAAATAACACCAAAATTTCACATAATAACAATTAATATCGTATTTATTGTCTGTGGAAATTATAGAATCTAAAACATCTTAGATAAAATACCTACTTTTCCGACGAAACTATACCGTTCAGAACATTATGGCCGCCACTGTATATTCAATTTATATGTATAAACAGGATTTGGTTTTAAATTGTCCACAAGGATTGATATGCCATAAAACACAACCAACTAACCATCTTCCTTTAAATCTTGTATCTTTATTGCCATCAGTATTTGTTTGTTCCAGTGATAGAGAAATGTTTCAGATCTTTAAAGGTTACACTTAAATTCATCAACTTCTAATTATGACACTAACAATATATTTTTAGCATGTTTACTGAAAAATCTAAGTTTAAATTTTGATCAATAACGTAGTTCAAATATAATTGTTATAAACTACTTAAAAGAAAAAGAAAAAAAAACCTTACTGATCATTTATTGTTATTTTATATTGCTTTTTTTCGAGAAAGCATTGAGATATCTGGGTTTTATTGAATTTTCAACCAGACAGTAAATGTCACACATTATAAGTGAGAAGGCCGCATACAGATTTAAGACCTTGTGTTCCCCAATTCTCGTCTCAGCCAGTGATAGTAAATGGAGGATTGAGTTTATAAAAACATAAAAGATGACGTTGATTGTGATAATGATAATGATAGTCTCGTTATTGCTGCAGCTGCTGATGATGACGACGATGATTACGACTTTATTTTTAGTTTGTTTTCTTTGTTTGTTTTTTTTTTAATCTAATGGCATGTCGACCCTTGAGGGTTATTTAATGCTGAATCCTGTTTATTAATTTTGCAAATAGTATTAAAAAACTTCTTGTGTTTTCCATTTTACTCCCCCCCCCCTCTATCACACTCACCCATACACGAAATGACCTAGTTATTCCATTCTTACTCTAACTTAGGTTTTAAACCATCCAAATTAGACGAACCAGACATGCTGAAGAAGTAAGGACGAACTTATTAGTAACGTGCTCCGGTGGACCCCTTCACATGGACGAGCAAAGGTTATACGACCAGTTAGAATCAATCTACTGCAGCTCTGTGCCGAAACGGGATGTAGCCTGAAGACCTGCCGGGAGCGATGGACGGTAGAGATGAGTGGTGAGAGGTCAGGTAAATCCGTGCTAGCACCATGACATGATGATGAATAAGCAATTAATAATAATAATAATAATTAACAAGCCACGGATTGTTCCCTGAGGAACGGAAAAGATGCGGCAAAGGATCCAGAGGCACAGGAGAGCTACTCTATCTAGATTAACACAACCTCAACGAGAACAAGACCAGACGAAAAAATATTGCTACGGAATGGATTGACTACAAAAAAAGGCATATGATATGGTCCCACAAAACTGGATAATAGACAAAATGTACTATATCAGATTAAGTCGTAAACTTTATCTAGAAAACCATGAAAACCTAGAGAGTGGAATTGATAGCAGAAGGGAAAATCTTAGCTGAAACAAATATCCAAAGAGATATATTCCAAGGAGATGCACTATCACCATTATTATTTATAAATGCGATGATGACGCTGAATCACATACTCAGAAAAGGCACTGCCAGATACAAACTCAGTAAATTGCAGGAAAAGATTAATCACCTAATGAACATGGATGACATCAAACTGCTTGCAAAAAATGAAAACGAATTGGAAACTCTTATACACGAAGTGAGAATATACAGTCAGGACATAGGGATGGAATTTGGCATAGAAAAATGTGCCATGCTATTAATGAAAAGCAGCAAACGGCACCTGACGGACTGGATAGAACTACCAAAATCAAGAAAAAATGAGAACGCTCGGAGAAAAGGAAACCTACAAATACTTGGGAATGTTAGAAGCTGACACTAAAAAAAAGATGAAAGAAAAATTAAGAAAGAGTATCTCAGGAGAACAATAAAGTTACTCAAGACAAAACTATATTGCAGAACCCTAATAAAAGGAATAAATACCTGAGCTGTCCTCGTAAGATATTCGGGGGCATTCTTGAAGTGGACCAGAGAAGAACTTAAACAAATGGACCAAAAAACAAGTAAAGTAATGACCATGTATAAAGCATTACATCCCAGAGATTATGTTAACAGTATATATGTATTAAAAAAAGATGGAGGAAGGTACTTACCAGCATTGAAAACAGCGTTGACGCTTCAATACAACGACTTGAAGACTACATAGAAAAGCGCGGAGAAAGACTGATTACAGCCACAAGAAAAATACTGACAACATGAAGACCAACAGAACAACAATATCCAGAAAACAAATATGGGAAGAAAAACAACTCTATGGATGTTTTAAACGACTAATAAGCAACATCTCATACGAAAAAACATGGGCGTGGCGAAGAAAGGGAAATCTTAAGAGAGAAAGTGAATCTCTCTTAATAGCAGATAAAAACAACGCCATGAGAATCAGTCATACCAAAGCATCAACGCAAGAATAGATAAGAAGCAACAAAACTGCAAATGTGGTGATAAAGACGAAATGATCAATCACATAAGCGAATGCAACAAATTGGCACAGAAGGAGTATAAGACTAGACACGACTGAGTGGGTAAGGTTATCTATCCACTTGGAATTGTGCAAGAAATTTATATTTGACCATACGAACAAATAGTATATGCACAACCCAGCGTCCGTCTAGGATGATGAGACTTATACACTCCTCTGGGATTTTAACATCCAAACGGATCACCTAATCTCGGCCAGACGACTAGACATTATAATCATCAACAAAAAAAAAGAACTTGCAAAATTGTTGACTTTGCTATTCCAGCTGACTACAGAATGAAATTGAAGGAAAGTGAAAAGAAAGATAAGTACCTGGACCTTGCTTGGGAATTGAAAAAAAAACTTTGGAATATGAAAGAGACGTTTTTACCAATTGGTGCCCTTGGTACTGTTACTAAAGGATTGGTGCGAGGACTGGAGGACTTGGAAATAACAGTACGAGCGGAAACCATCCAAACTACTCCATTATTGAGTTCAACCAGAATACTTAGAAGAGTCCAGGAGACTTGAAGAGACTTGCTGTCACTTAAACTCCTATAGCAGACTATCAGCGTTTGGTGATGTGAGAAACTCCCAAGGAGTAAATAATACCCCTTAGAAAACAATTAGAGCTCCTTATTTAAATCTTCAAAGTTCCACTTTTTGGTTTTGTTTTTATGGCTTTTTTAGTCTATTGTTATTTCTTTATACTGTTATATGGTTTCAAGTATTCCTATCAAACGCCAACAATTTTCAAGCAGTTATATTGTTTCCTAAATTTACTAACAATCATAGTCCTTTGTAAACATTTCTAACTTCAAATAAGTCTTATTAATTCAAATAATTTGCATACAGTTAAACGGCTTCAAGTATTTCCGTCCAACACTAATAATTTGCACTCAATTGTATGGTTTCAAGAATTTCACGCAGTTATCTGGTTTCAAGCAATTAATGATGATAATCCAATTAATAATAATAATCCAACAATTATAGCTTCAAGGAACTTTTTTTGAATACAAATAATTTGTATACCGTAAAATTGTTTCAAGCACTCCAATATAACATTAATATAATTCTATTAAATGAAAATCATTTTTGTACACAAATTTGCACGTATTCCAAGCCAACACTAACGATTTTGAACAAATCTGTTTGACACATAGATTGGATCCTCACTGGTACTACCACCTCCCAACTGCGTAAACGTGAGAGTAATGAATGGGTACTCCACACTCCCCAGAGCACCAAAAGTGGAGCCTCACCACCTTATACAGTCAGTTAAACGTCACCCTTCGGACACTGTAACAGATAGTTCCTTTCTGCTATTGACTGGCCTATCATTTCTCCACCTCTGGACTCTTCATATTGTGAAATGGTTAACAAGCTAGATTATGAGACCATTGTTAATGAGTTCGGTTCTCCATAGTACTGAACTTGTGCATCATCTAGTCTAAGCTTACGGAATAAAGGGCACCTTATGTGATGCAATGGCTTGCAACCTAGTTTAGCAGACCATTGTAAGTGAATTAATCTCTCAGTCGGCAAATCATACTTCCGGTTCTGTGCCACAACAAAACCAAGCTTAGTAAATAACTATTACTACTGCACCTATCCCCTCTAATACAGCAACTGAAAATACTGGAAGATGGTTACTAAAAAAGTTTAAAGAATTTTATACCGTAATCAAATCTTTACTGATAACTCCAATGTATTTTTTTTTTTTCTTGCACAAGATGTTAGGCAGGGTGCGGGTTGTCTGCTTTCATCGCGAACAAAACAAAAAGATAGCGGGAAAAAAAACTAACGGAAACCATTTAAAGATAAAAAGATTTGAGGCAGCGTTCTTGAAAGAAATAAAGTGTTGTTGGATTACCGCTTGTAAAATCAAGTAAAAATATCAGACAAGAATGAGAATGAAAGGATAAAGACGATTTTGATCATCCTTGGGTGAGTCAAAAGTTTTGTAATATTTTAGTAACGTGAGGTACAATTCGTAAGCTCCGGACGTTTTGCCAAGGTCGTGAAGGTGACGAACTACGCTAGATTGTGAGATGTCGAGCTCGCCTGATACTCTCCGAGCACTACTCAACGGATTTGCCTTAATGGCTTGGACTATGTCCTCAGAATTCACGGTTTTATGCATTTACCAACCCCTCCTCACGAGCAGGATGAGACACAAGGTCCATTTTTAAGCAAGATTTAACAATTGTAAATTCCGACTTTCCCAAGACTGGTTGTGATACCAAGGTTAAAGAACCCAGTCTGCCCAACAATCTGCCTAAAGTTGACTGGAGAATAGTTGAACACATAACTTTCCAAAGGGTTTAAGCGCTATGTGAAATGCAAACAGCTTCATCCAGGATTGAACTTAGTCCGCCGAGTCTGTTTCCAACGATCATAACCATTACACCATAGGCACCTTCACTGAATTCATGGTTTTAGGCCAAACTGAACTTGTCTAATCATTAAGGTTCTAACAACAACAACAACAAAAGCGAAATTTCTTAAACCAGCTGGTTATTGTACTGTAATAAACTGCGCCTTCACCTTTCGCACCACAAATATTTTTGCTTGCTACCTAGTGGGTAGAGTGTTCGCCAATGACCCAGGAGACAAGGTTTCAATCTTTGGTTGAGTTATACCAAAGACTCAAAAAATGGTACTTGATGCCACCTTACTTAACACTCAGCATTACAAGGTATGTATCAAGGATAAAGTGGAGCAATCCAGGGATAGGAGTTGCGCCTGGGAGTTGTATCTAATGAAAAAGGAGCCTTCGGGTCACCCTCGAGTAAGGTCACCAACTTTACTTTCTATGGATCGTTATGGCCCATTTCGAACTCATGAAATATGTTCCCGAATTAGAGTAGATTACAAGTTCATCGATGAGGCTTTAAAATTCCTCACGGAACGAAGCAATGTATACGTGCCATCAATTGGCGTAGACCAAAATATTGTTCCATATCGTATTATATAATTAAGGAATGATTTTTTTTTATATTAATCATTTGTCGTTAATTGTATTTTATTATTCAGTTTGGTTGGGCTTTGAACTATTTGGGTGAAGAGTTCAGGTGCATTATCATTGGGTACAGTTTTACGCTCACGCGCAAAGGATATGACAATCACCATAGTCATTATAAACCCCAGACAGGAAATGAGGCTGGAGTGTGGATGACATCATGCTCGGAAGAGATGGTCCTGAAAATTTGAGGATTTTGAAAAAGAGTCAGTTGAGATGGGACCATGGAGGCGGGGGTTGAATTTCGTTTTTTTAGAGTTACCATACGTGATGTAATGTTTAGCAAGCTCGTCTAGAAGACTTTTCTTAATGAATTTGTTTCTCACAGGGTGACACATACTTCTGAATTTGTGTCAATCTTTTCACATCTTTTAGTTGTTAGTTACATTCTAAAGGTAGGAATAAACGAAAAGTTTATAGGATGAACGTTACTGTTCCATTTCGTTTTTTATAAATCAAATCTCTTTGAAGTCTGCTTTAATAATGAATCGCATATTTCAGCATCTAGTTTGTTAAGAATATTAGTTTTTTGGGTTTTTTTTATCTTACTTACAGATTCGATCTGAAATCATTTTATCGGGTGTGGTGGGAACGTAAGACTATTCGTTCATGCGTGCCCTCACAAAATATGCTTGGTCCCCTTGGTTTTTCCCATTTAGGAGCCGAGTAATAAACTCCGTCCGCTCTTTTTTAAAAATAAGGGCAGCTACTGCAGAGAAAAAGACTCTAGGCCTAAACGATTATTCTTAAATGCCGAGTGAGCCCTGGGAAAACCAGATAAATGATATACTGAAAGACGTCACAGACGTCATTTTTTATGAGACATTTTTTTTCATACTTCTGTGAATCTTTTAATGGAATATTTAAGTTATCTTGTGATTCTATAGGCACTGCCGATGGTCGCTGCATCGCCTTAAACGATATCCGATGACCGTAGTTTTTTGTTTGTTTACTTCAGAAAATCAGTTTTGTTGGGGTAAAAAATTACACGGGTGATACAAAGTCTGATGTCCTAGTCGAGATTGTCAGTCTCGTCTCTATTTGTGCCTTCAGATTAAAAAAACAATTGAAAACATTAAGAGTTCTGAGAGTAAAAAATGTTTTTAAACTAGTAAGTTCATATCATATGAGCAAGAAAAAGTAGATTTTAATGTTTTGCCGGCTCATTGGTCCGGGAGACCAGGGTTCAATCCCAGGTCGCGTCATACCAAAGACTTTAAAAATGGTACTTGATACTTCCTTACTTTACACTCAGCAATATAATGTACGTATCAAGGGTAAAGTGGAGCAATCTATGGAAAGGTGTAGCGCCCTCCCCTACACCTCAGTATAATAGCTTGAGTGTAGATTGTCATGAATTGTGACTGACGACAGATTAAGATTTCAAATTTAATTTGGCTGGAAATGGTCAAATATATAGTAGAATAAAGAGATAAGAAGAAAGAGGCGAGGATTGATTTTAACGGTATATTAGTCTGTCTGGGGTTATTTTATGCATTGAGGATTGGAAATATTTTTCATTATACATTTATATTTACATTTTCAAGTTTTTGTCACAAAGTTATATATCAAGTATTCTTATCTAATACAAATGATTTTGATTCGGTTTAGTTGGGTTTTATAGCATATCAACCATTTGTAAGTTATTTAGTGCTAAAACCTTTTAACACATATATATCAAATAAATAGAATTTGGTTAGGTTGAGTTTTATCGCATATCAACTATTGTAGGTTATATAATACCAAATCCATTTCATATCAATAAACCATACAGTTTAGTATAAATACAGCTTTTTGTTTACCTTCAGTTGAATATAAAAAACAGTTAATTTCAAACAATTTATTTTAGCGTAATTACAGTTTAGTTCTATTGGACCAATAGATAGGACCCTATCAGGTGCTACCACTCCGGGCCAGCGAGGACTTGGGGGTGATGGCAATAAAGGGGTACCCCTCATTCTCCAAAACTCTTTATTACTGGAGCCTCACAATGAGATTGTTTAGTGCCATATCCAGGACACTCGTTGGGGGAGTTTTATCCCTCTGCAGTCATGCAGTCGGTGTATTCTACAGCCCAAGCCGAACAGGGAAAGAGATGATTTTCACACAGTTATATGGTTTCAAGTAATGCTGCCTAAAACATATAATTTACGCACTGCTGTATAGTTTCAAGTATTCCTATCAAATACAAATAATTTACGCACAGTTACGTGGTTTCAAATATTCCAATCTAATACAAATAATTTGGACACTTTTGTTTGGTTTCAAGTATTCCATTTTAATTCAGATAAGTTGCAAACAGTCGTATGGTTTCAAGTATTCCTATCAAATACGAATAATTTGCAAGCAGTTTTATGGTTTCCAGTATCGCAATCTAATACAAATAATTTGCAAACAGTTTCATGATTTCAAGTATCCCTATCTAATATAAATAATTTGCATACAGTTGTATAGTTTCAAGTATTCCTATCAAATACAAATAATTTGCGCACAGTTGTATGCTCTCAAGTATTCCTATCTAATATTTATGATTATATGGTCTCAAGAAATTATATCTGTTTAACGATAGACGTTTGTTGTTTGGTTGGTTGGTTGAGTTTTATGGCATATCAACCTTTGTAGGTTATTTAACGCCAAATCCATAAGCACGCAGTTTAAATGTAAGTACAGTTAATGGTGAAAAACATTTCTATTTCAAGCTATTCAGTTTAGTCAAGCAGTTCTAATTCAGCTAATTCAGTTTAGTATGAGTACTGATTTATTTTACTTACAATTAAATGTCAAAACAGTTCTATATTAAACAAATCAGTTTAGTGTAAGTACAGTTTCATTGTCAGAAAACAGTTCCATTTCACATAATTCAGTTTAGCATAAGCTCGTAGTTTAAATGTAAGTACGGTTTAATTGTCAAAACCATTTCTTTTTTAAGCTATTCATTTTAGTCAAACAATTCAGTTGAGCATAAGTATACCATTACTTCTAACCCATAGATAGGGCCCTATCAGGTGCTGCCACGCTGGGCCAGAGTGGACCTGGGGCAATGGTAATGAAAGGATACTCCGCATCCCCCATAGCCCCAGCATCACTGGAGCTTCACCATCAGATCGTTTAGTGTCATATCTAGGACACTCATTGTGGGGTGGGTCTTACACCTCTGCAGAGTTGCAGTCGGTGTTTTCTACAGTCCCAGCCGACTGGGCAAATAGACGTTTGTAATCTGTAACATGGTTTCAAGTAACTATTAGTAGTTCTTGGAAAAAAATCTTGCTTCAAATAATTATTGTTAATACAAATCATTTACATATAAATATATATATATGTGTGTGTGTACATTTTCAATAATTAAAACTGTGATTTGATATATATATATATATATATATATATATATATATATATATATATATATATATATATATATATATATATATAAAATTAACCTAAATCGCGAGTCGAAAATCTTCTACTAAAGTTTCACCTTAACGGATCATCAGGAAGCCTACAGTCGAATATAGGCTTCCTGATGATCCGTTAAGGTGAAACTTTAGTAGAAGATTTTCGACTCGCGATTTAGGTTAATTTTATAATTGGCTCCATTGTCTTGTGTTGAGCACTTTAGTAATTGTAGCATTGCAGGATTCGCGGAGGGTTTTTTGGTTTTCTTTTGACCACTGACTGCGTATCCCTTGATTTTTTTCAAGGAGTCGGACGAGGTTGGCCTTTTCTTTTTGACCAAAAATATTTTTCTTTTTCCCCTGGGCGGTGATTCGAGATACTTTTTTTTCTCTTGTTCCTGTCCAGGGTTTTTTTTTGTTTTTTTCTGGTACCGTGAATACTGGTAGATATTAGATTAGTAAATATATATATATATATATATATATATATATATATATATATATATATATATATATATATATTATTAAGGAAATACGTTACCTTTTTAAAAGATTTTTCAAACACTAATTATATCACATAGATTCAGAAAAGAATGCCACGGACAGATATAGAATGTTTAAAACTTTCTTATCTTTTCGTTCCATTTAACGATTCAAACGCCTTGATGGAGTTTCGATGTTTTCATATTTAAAAACTGAATAGGTTAATATTGGCAAATTACTCAATCTATAAATAAAATCATCCTCCGAAGACAGTATGTTTTTTTCATATTCATACATTTTCATACTAAAAATTTTAAAAGTTTGAATATATATATATATATATATATATATATACATTCATTCTAAAGTAGAGGGCATCTTCTTTTGGTTAGAGAACCTTGTCTCACAATCTAATTACTATGGATCACTGAGTCATAAGTTCGATCCTAACTTGGTTCCTTATTCTTGCGAAATTTTGCCAGATTTAAACTATTTTGTTCATTTTTAAACTTGCCATACATGATATAATATTTAACAAGTCATATCAGATACGAATGATTTTAAGGCCATCTAATTGTACTACCAATCCGGGTCAGAATGGACCATTGAGTAATGGTAATGAAGGGGTGCTCCTCATTTCCCTAAGCCCAAGGACTGGAGCCTCACTATAAATGGTTTAATGTCATGCCCAGGGCACACGTTGACGGGGGATCTTACCGCTCTGCAGATGTGTAATCGGTGTATTCTACATTCCCTGTCGACAGGGCGGAGATATGTTTACCATAGTTACCATAAAGCAAACACAAAGTCAACTGCTAATATACCGGCCCTTGGGCTACTGGGTAAAGTGTTTGCCAATGGCCTGGAAAATCGGTTCAATTTTAGTTCGAGTCTTACCAAAGATTCAAAAAATAGGACTTGATGCCGCCTTGTTTAACACTCAGCGTTATAAGGTACATATCAACAGTAAGGAGAGGAGTAACCCCCTCCCTTACACTTCGGTGTTGTAGCTATTGAAAACAGAGCCTTCGGGTCATCCTCAACTACGGTTGACCAACTTTACTTACTTAACCTATATATATATATATGCCCCATCATTTACATCCTTCCAGCGTAGGAGTGAATGCTTATAAAAATTGCCTAATTCTGCTGATCTTTCATCTTCATTGTCAGTTTCAGGCATTACAGATTTATCATGACGTAATAGAAAAAGTGCTGGATTGCTGGTTCCAAGTAAACGCTTTACGCTGATTGGATGATATTTTAGGGTAATTTGAATAACCCCAAGCAACAACAGCAACAACAACAACAACTATAATAACAATAATAACAATATTTATAAAGCGAAATCTCACACAGAAAAACTTATTCTTGTGGGATTTTGCCAGATTTAAACTTGTTTCCACATTTTTAAACTTGCCATGCATGATGTAATATTTAAAAAGAAAGAGAAACCTTAAGAGAGAAACTAAATCTCTTCTGACAAACAGCACACAAAACAACGCCATAAGACCTAAGTCAAAGCAAGAATAGACAAGACACAACAAAATACAGATGTAGATTATGTGGTGATGAAAGTGACGATTGTACCAATAGTGATTGGTGCTTTTGGCACAATAACTAAAGGATTATTAAAGGGCCTGGAAGACTTGGAAGTTGGCTGACAAGTGGAGACCATCCAAACAACGGCATTATTGAAGACGGCCAGAATACTGAGACGAGTTCTGGAGACTTGAAGAGACTTGCTGTCACTCAAACTCCAGTGAAAAACCATCAGCTAATGGTGATGTGAAAAACTCTAAAGGAGTAAATAATAATAATAGGAAACGTAAAGAAAGAAACTTTATCGTTTTTTTTTCTTCTTGTTAAATAGCATTAGGTCTGGTCTTCTCAGTATTTTTACTAGTTGTTTTTCATTAAATTCTGAGTGACAGCAAGTATCCTCACATCTATAGGACTATTCTCGGTATTCTAGTCGATCTTAACAGTGCAGTGGTCTGGATATTCTCTATACTTTCTTGGATTTACAGTTCTTCCAGTCTATTTTCCAGGATTTTGGGGACCGTTTCAAGAGCTTCAATTACACCTTCATGTGCCACAGGATTTCTTTTTATTTCATTGTACTCTGTGCCCAGTAGAGTTAAAATATAAACCATCGTTCAAACACGAAGGTCATCCAAATAGAACTTGTTTTTTTATAAAAGAATTTTTTTCAGAATTTTTCCTTAAATATAAAATCTGCATTGTTCAGAATTAATATTGCAAAGATGTTTGTTTTAAGGCTATTCCAAATGGTAACAAATCAAATAGATTGCTTCATGATGGAACAGAACTTTCTCAGAAGTTTTTTGGTGACTGAGAAAGAGCAAGCCATGTGAAATTTACAAAAAAATGTGAGATGTGTATGGAGAAGAATGTTTTATTCAAAATACGAGGATCATTCAATAAGTTTCCAGACTTTTTTCGTATGGGCACTTTTATTGATAGTACACACATAAAACTCTAGTCCCCTTTCGACGTAATCTCCTCTGGCTGCAATGCACTTGTTATACCGTTCCAACAACTTCTGGAACGCCCTATGGAAGTCCTCATGTGTGACCGTGTCAATGACCTTCGTCACAGCTTTTTTCATCTCCTCAATTGTCTCATAACGACAGCTTCTGAGCTTAGGGAATAACCAAAAGTCACAGGGAGCAAGGTCTTGACAATTGGGAGGGTGAGGAACTGTGTTGATGCCCATCTTGGTCAAATAGTCTGTGAAAAGGATGGAGTTGAGGACTAGTGCATTGTCCTGGTGGAAATGCCACTGACCCGATTTGAAGAGTGCTGGCCTCTTCTGACGGAATCTCTTTCCGAACTCCCTTAAAACCTCAACATAGTAACCTTAACCCTAACCCTTTGGCCAATCGACTCTGGTGTATTGACATCCTTACTCCTCCCACACCTCTCACCATCCCTCACAGACTCCCTGCCTTCTTTGAATCTCTTTTGCCACTGATGATCGATTCATGCAAGATAGTCCAAAAGCTGTCCTAAGCATTCCATACGTTTCTGTGGCATTCTTTCCAAGTTTAAAACACAATTTTATCGCATAACGTTCTTCCTCACGTCCAGATTGCATTTTTGAAATTCACCAGCAGTGACAATAAGGCTTTAGTAGGGTGTATTCCAATTTCTGCTGTAGCTGTTCATTTGAACCTGAAATCATCAAAATTGGTCAATCATCTCATAAGATGTATAGCAATAACATAGTGAATTTTCAAGAGTCGACGGCGATTTTAAATGCCTGTACAAAAAGGTCTGAAAACTTATTATGTTTACAAATTGGCGAAACATGAATTTGTCACTACGAGTCTTAGATGAAAAGAGACTCCATGGAGAGGAAACACACAAACTCTCCGATTAAGAAAAAGGTCCAGAGACAGCAATCATAAATTACGGTCATACTGATAGTCTACTGAGACGTGAAAGGACCCATCACAACTGATTTCCTTGAAAAAGGTGCAACCGTAAACAGAGCTTCCTCGTTCCAACTTCTTCGACAAATTTCACCTTATTTATTGAATGGCCCTCCTATTTCCCGCTAATATATATGTCAATGTAAACAGAAAGACCCTTTTGGCGACACGTCCCTTTGACAAAAATATTGTCGAATAGACGTCAGTCCGATAAAACGGCGAAAACTTTTCGGTGAAAAGATCCGTGCATCGTACTCCTTAACTGTCATGCAAATAAGAATAAGTGGCTTTCTATGAAGATGTGTGTAGGAGGTTATATTGTTTTGATATTTAATTTCCATTTTTGTAGTGGTATATTTAGTTTGTTTTTATATGTGGTTGCGTGTTCTCATAAATAGGAAGGTCGCCATTTATAGTGATGGGGATAACATTATTATTATTATTATTATTATTATTATTATTGGTTTTCTTTGGTTTAAGGCTTAAGTTGGTTTTGTTGGTATTTCGTTGGTAGTTATCCCCTCGCTAAATGTTGATGGAAAAAAATGGTGGTGGAGAAGAACTAAGACGTTGGTAGGTTTTTGTATCGAGGTTTTAATGGCAGCATGAAGTAAAGGGGTTTACACTGGCATGCTGCGAGGTCTCGTAGTAAGGAAAGAAGGTAGGAAGTTGTTAGAGTGTATCATCTAATTTGTTTTTAACTAGAATCCCTTGGTCTAGAAGAATAGACCCAAGGGAGGCCGTAAACTAGATGGCTCTCCTCATAATAGTTGATGCTATTACTCTATCCAGGAACAGACGGATAGACGTCCGTTCCCGTTGGGGATTTCTGAGTGAGAGAGAGATTCGCAGGCTTTCTTCAACTTTTAGTGCTGCTTGGAAATATGGTGCGGGCTGAATAGGACAAGTCATCCTGATTGGGTGAAAATGTTTGGCGACTCTAACGGTCAAATTAAATTACGCGCCAAACAAAAATTTCAGTTTTCTTTCTGCTACATGTGACAGCATGTCCATGTCCTTCCAATGCTACAGCACTTATCAGGACGGGCGCTTAGCGTAATAGTTATTATCATAGGAAATGAAAGCAGTGACCCCAGTTCAAATTCTAGACGTGGCTGATTGTGTTTTATTTCACGCAAAAGCATAAATTCATCTCTTTCTCCCAATAATAAAATATTAAAGCAGATTTGGTATTTCCCCCTTTGATAAGGTAACCAATGTAGAAGAAGGACAAATCTAAATTCAAAACCAGCTGTAATCCGCTTGAAAATTGAACCTGTATCGTATAAAGCACTTGCCATATTGTTTTTAAAAAAGCTGCCATTTAGCTGGTATTGATTTATTTTTGGATTTTTTAATTATTCCATTCTTTTATTAGAGATTTCTGAACTGTTCTGAGCTCGCCAATGATAATGGTTATAATCACGTTCCACAGTTTGATTGTTTTGTTTTTTGGGGGGGTTCTGTTTTTGTTTTTGCTTTGTTTTCGTATTTTCTTTGGAGGGGCATTTTTTTTTTGTTTTGTTTTGTTTTTATGCTTTTGTTGCTTTTTAAAAAAGTTTTTGAATTAAAATATTTTTGAGCTTTTCCACATTCTTTCCCTTTTACGCAGTGAACTGGACTGCATTATTATCGTTGTTGCCAATTTATGATTGCACGGGATGACTCAAAAACTATTTACACCCTTATGGAAGCACCTTTAAGACATAATACAGTGTCTACATGTTTACCATCCCTGTCAATATATTCTTGTATCTCCTGCAGGTGATTAAAAATTGTGAGTATCTTTATTAGAAAAGCAGAACTTATATTACGGAGACCACTTAAGCAATCTTCTTACAATGATTGTAATCAAGTAGAGGCTTTATAATCAAAATAACATAAAGGAAACTTCTTTAAACAATGTACGTTAAATTCTAATTTTTTTGCTTTCATTTCAGTCGTTTTTAGTTTTTGTTTTTTATTACTTTTTTCTCTCTTTTTTATTATTATTATTTTCTTTTGTTCTCTCCTTCCCATCTCTTTACGGCAGGCTTGTCAATCGGCGAGAGTGTACTCACCATCCTGTGCATGAGCGTGGACCGCTACCTGGCCATCAACTACCCCATGAAAAACCGGCGTCTCTTTACAGATACTCGCGTCAAGTGGCTCATCTTCATCACTTGGCTCCTAGCCGCCATTGCTATGGCTCCGCTCATGGTGGTACGGGAACTGAAGGTTCATCAGCTCGTCGACCACTCAGTGACATTCTGTCACGAGGACTGGCCGTCCCAACGCGTCCGCCAAGCCTATGACATCTTCTTGCTGTTTTTCATCTACGTCATCCCGGGTACCATTGTTTTGTTTCTGTATACGCGGGTTGGAGTCCGCCTGTGGAGACCCGATGTCCAGTTGGAAGCCGATAACTCGAATATGAACAACAAGGCTCGAATTCTGACCGGAAGACGACGGATCGCACGCATGATGCTCATAGTCTCGATTCTCTTCGCCATTTGTTGGCTTCCTTATTTTATCATGATGATTTGTTTGGATTTCAAAGTCATCGAACTGGACATGACAGTTGTTGGCGCCTATTTCTTCACGGTGCTTCTCGGACATTCAAATAGTGCCCAGAATCCTATTCTCTATTGTTCCATGCATAAAGGATTTAAAAGTTTTCTGCACAATCTTCTTCGATGCCAATTTCGAAAACTTAGACATTATCGACAGGTGAGTGGCTTGATTTTCTTTTCATAGTTCTTTTCTTTTCACACACGCACTCACTCGTATATATATATTTTCTTTCCATCTTCGCACCCACGCATATATATATATATATATATATATATATATATATATATATATATATATATATATATGAACAAGTGTCTGAATATTCCCTGCTGATATATATATATATATGTATATATATATATATATATATATATATATATATATATATATATATATATATATATATATATATATCAGTCTTCATTGCTTTGTATCACATAGAAAATTTTATCTTACAGTTAACTTTGTTCCAGAAATAGGAGAGTAATGAGTTTTCTTTGCCTTTACTTACCTATAAGTAATGAAATTCCACTAAAATTCAAAAATGTTTCCTGTAAGAGGTAAAGTATGGGTGACCAGAAAAAAACAAAACTTACTGGTATTAGACTATATCCTCGAAGTAAGTGAGTTTCTACTCCAATCGCGTTGTTACGTTCGGACTAATTTGGGAAATTTCTGAAGCTTCTTATCAACCTCCTCCCAAGCTGTGGGTTAAGTAGTACAGCTGTTTTTCTACAAGGATGGTTTAATATCAAATAACTCACGACGGTTGATATGCCATTAAATAAAGACACACACAAAATGTAGTATCACCTTGATTTATTTGGAGGTGTCCTCGAGGTGTAATAGTTAAAACGATGGACTACGGAATCGTAGTAAGCAAGTTCGAACTCTAGTCGTGCTATTACGTTCACTTTCGGACAAATACTCTTAGGAAAGGTATGGACCCTCTTATCCTCCCAGCTATGGCTTAAATAGTACCACTACTGTTCTTCAGGAAGTGTGGCTTTGGCATTAAATAACCCGTGAATGATTGATATGCCATTAATCAAAGAAACCAAACCTGAATTATTTCAAAGACAGTATAAAATTTTGTGATGACTATAAGTACATTCTTATTACCACGAGTAACAACCAGCTTGTCGACAACTCAGTGACAGTCTGTCATGAGAAGTGACCATCCCAAAGCTTCCGCCAATCCTACGACATTTTCTTGCTGTTTTTCATCGACATCATCCCGGGTACCATTCTTTTGTTGGAGTCCGCCTGTGGTGACCCGATGTTTAGTTGGATGCCGTAAACTCAAATATTTTTCCTGTTATTCATTTTTAATTGGGTTTTCATTGTATTTTTTGTTTTCTTATTCTGTATATGGGGTCCAAGCAGTCAATAACGACCTGCTAATTTTTATTTAAGGCAATAGAAATTAGACGACAGTAAGACATTTAAACGTTCGCAAAAGCTACAATACTTTGTCTATGAAATTAAAACAACTTAAGACTGTTATGTCTATTACGAAAATGTATAAACAAACATTAGATATATAATCTGATAGAAAGACAAAAATTGATAATTAAGAAAATGCTTCGTTTTAGACTTTCAAATTCTGCATTCCTGCTTGGAAAGATGTTTCTTTACTTCTTTGTTTTCTGGTGGAAAGAGATCAGAAATCTTTTACAATGTTACGGCAGAGCAACAGAGTTCTTTCTTTACCTATATGCTATAAAAATATTCTATTTATCTATTTCTACTCTCAAATTAGGCAAAAAAGGTGCTGCAATGGCTTGTTTTTTTCATCAGATTACCACGCTTGCTAAAGCAACAACTTTGTATTCACTTTTTATAGTAGTTGCAATTTTATAGTAGGTGTGATTTTGAAAATAAAGGTGACAATAATAACATGGGAGAAAACTGTCGAGTCCTACATATAAGACAAATGCCAAATTCTTTCTCTCCCCGCTCTCTCTCTCTCTCTCTCTCTCTCTCTCTCTCTCTCTCTCTCTCTCTCTCACAAACATATATACGAATGTGTGAGTATGTATTAATATCAACAATATACTCTGCTATCTCTTTTAATAAATGAGCTCAATATTGGTGATAGAGTTTGTCAGGCAGTGGTGCTTGGTGTTAATTTACTAAGCTTTTTGCTTAGATACAAGGCCGCTTTGCACAAGGCCGCATGAATGGGGCACCCAATGAGAATCGAACTCACTCGTGTAGGTTTGCTAGTCTACCTTGCTAACCATTACACCACCCGAGGTGCCCAGTGGTGCTTGGTGACTGTTAGTTTCTCAGCTATGTGAGAATCAGACAAATGGTACCTATGCAATGAGTGTCCCTTTATATACTTATCAGTAGATATAGGGACACTCGCCACGTAGGCACAACTTGGCCCGATTACCTCTTTAGATTAAAAACTGAAAGACTCTAAGCAGCATTGATTCTGTGTCTACCCTATCATAACTTACACATACGTACACACACACACACATAGATAGATAGAAAGATTGTTTCTTAGAAGAGAGAGACGGAGAGAGAAAGACAGACAAAGAAAGAGAGAGGGAATGTGTGTGTGTGTGTGTGTGTGTGTGTGTGTGTGTGTGTGTGTGTGTGTGTGTGTGTGTGTGAAAATCAAAATCAAATTAATAGTGTCATATTAGATAAAGATACCTATAGCTGAACATTTAGAAATTATTATTTTCAGTTTATTGTTTCTCATTTTTCTTCTGATATATTCTTAACCCCTTTGTCAAGATGTTTATCGTAATATATATTCTACTTTGGTTTGGTTTCTTTATTTAATGGCATATCAACCCCAGTTGGTTATTTAACGCAAAGTCATCCTAGTAGATGAGCAGCAGTGATACTATTTTACCCATAGTTTGGGGGTAAACGGGGTTCCTACATTTTTTTTTTTTAGTGTAGTAGTATGAATGTAATAGCTCTTCTAGAGTTCGAACTCGCTTTAAAAGATGATGCAGTCAATCACGTTAGCTACCACACCACAAGAACTCCCCTTTATATATATATATATATATATATATATATATATAGTCATCTACAGACATACTGTTTTGTTGTATCACAACTCTTCAGTGTGACTAGACACGTAGGACGCTTGAAGCTAGGATCGAAACCCGCCCAACTTTACGTAGGACTCAGCATCAGGCCGCTCGGCCAACAAGCCTACCATGGGGATTATTAGGTATAATGTAGCAGCAGCAGCATTCGTTTTGTTTACATTTTATATATTACCGGATACCACAGTGCTCAATTCGTTCGAAGAGCTTTGCATTATGCGAGCCCCAGACGAAAATTCCTTCGCCAGACACAAGGATAATTTTTGCCTGGTTTTAATTTACAGTATTCTTTCCCGCCTCCTGGATGCTGTACAAAACTTGAAGAGCTCATTCTGCATTATTGTTTACTCATAGATGGGAAAGACGAGATGAATTCATGCCTTTCCCGAAGGTATTTACGCCAAATGAAACGTATTCAGGCTCGTCCAAGATTTGAACTTGGATTGCCCTTCCTCTTATAAATACAATAACCATTATATCACCCACTCTCTCTCTCTCTCTATATATATATATATATAGTGTGCGGGATATATATATATATATATATATATATATATATATATAAAGCGCTGGACTGCGAAATCGTAGAACGCGAGTTCGAAGTCTATTACGTTCACTTTCGGTTGGAGGTGCCCGTGGTGTAATGGTTATCGTCCCAAGATATGAACACGGCGATACGAGTTCAATTCCTGGATAAGACTGATTGCATTTCACATAGCACTAATACCCTTGGGAAAAGTATGAATCCAATTATTCTCCCTCCAGCTATGGGTAAATAGTAGGACAGACTAGGTTCTTCAGCCTTGGTGAGGCAACTAGTCTAGGAGAAGGACAACTCTGAATTCAAACCTGTTGAACCCCGCTTAAAAAATTGACCTTGTGTCATATCCTGCCCGAGCGGAGGGGTTGGTAAATAGGGTTACGTTCACTTTCGGACGAATACCCTTGGAAAAGGTATGAACCCCTTTATCCTCCCATCTATAGGTTAAATAGTACCAATGATGTCCTTCTAAAAAAAGAGGATGAATTAGGCACTAAATAACCGGAGAAGGTTGATATGCCATTGAACAAACAATTAATTAATTAGATTAGTTGTATCACAAGGTTAGAAGTATCGGACACTCAGTGAGAATTGAACTTACGTACGACAGCCTACCACTTATGATTGCCAACCATTACAATCTTGCCGAAAAGAAGACATCGTTTAGATTTGGCTCAAGACCGCAAGCGTGGGGCATTAACTGTGGATCAAACTCTCTATTCAGTAGCAATGGATTGGTGAATCTTGCTCACCACAATGAGACGTCCTTATATATATACATATATATATATATATATATATATATATAAATATATACCATCATCATCAACATCATGTTGTGCAGAGAGCATGGTTCCTCTCTCTCCCTCTCTATCTCTCACTCTCTCTCTCTCTCTCTCTCTCTCTTGCTATCTGTCCCTATAGACCATCACTCTTCGTATATATACATATATATATATATATATATATAATATTAAGCGACAGCACCCCAGAGAAATTCTAAGCAAACCCAGAATCCTGTACCTCAAAAGTAAACAGAAAGCTTTTTGGATAAATCTAGACCAAGAAGATTCACGTACCCTCAAACCAATCTTTAGGGTCCCATCAGACAGCACATCGGTTGTCTGGGAGGGGGCTTTTTTTGTACAATTATATATGACGTTTGTTTTGAATGGTTTGGCCCACTAATAGAAAAGAAAAAAAGGAAAAACGACCAAATCGACAAAAACAAAAGCGCGCATTACCACGGCCTAACGTGCGCAAATACAATGTGCTCGTTATATGAATGATCATTAATAACGATTTTTACGAACATTCTGAAAACAAACGCATTTAACATCATTATGAACTTAAGCTACAAAGAGGAACTTTGTCTTCATACTGTTATATAATTAAGATAATATCTATTAATCACGTTTCGTTGATTATATTTTATTATTTAGTTTGGTAAGGCTTTGAACTACTCAGTGTCTCTTAGTTCCGATGCCATAGTCAGATGGTGCAGTCTTACGCCCGAGCGGAAAGGATATAACAATCATCATCCGCATAATAAACTCTCCGACTGGAAATGGGGCTGGACAGCTGTTGGAGTGAACTGAGTGGGTGGATGACGTCATGCCCGGAAGAGATGATCCTGAGAATTTTGAGGATTTTGAAAAGGCGAGACTTGAGTTTCTACTGTTGAAGCGCGTGGCTGGTTTTTTTCGGATCTGAAAAGCAGATCAGTTTGAGTTTCTACCGGCAGAGATCAAGATGGGCTGCACGTTGGGTGTTGGGTAAGCAGACTATGGTTAGCATAGGCTTTTATGATTTGTGTGTCTCTCTCCTCGTGACGCCAAGGACTGAAACGCGTCTGTACTACATGTATTTGTATTATAACTGTTGTTACTGATATTATTATGGCTATACAACAATACCACCGGGTTGGTGGTTGATAAGGACAGGGTAATCGCACATACTTTCTCATATTGTATGATAAAATTTCAAAAAATAAAAATATATATGAAAAAAAAAAGTAATTTATATACTATTTTAAAATGCCTCACTGAATACCTTCACTTCTTACCAATTTATTTCTCACTGAAATAATGATCATTATTTGGAGAGAAAAAAGTCGACATAAAAACGAATTCTTTCACTCTTGAAAGAAAACCTATTTCAACACTGATAACAAAGTTCCACTCCCATCCGTTCTACAACCCCATCGGTGGTAGATATCATTTATTAAGAGATCTTAAAATAAGGCGAAACAATCTCATCTCAATGGCTTCTCAAAATACTTATCAGCAAGTAAACAATGACAATATATACAGTAAACTGACCTGATTTGGTATAATATATATATATATATATATATATATATATATATAATATATATATATATATATATATATATATATAAATTATGTGACATGGTACTGTCTGTGACCCAGGGTTTCATGCAATCAGCAATCGTGGAACAGAGTGAAGGTTTTTTGGGTTTTTTTAAAAAACGATTATTATGGTTAATTTTTGCGTGAAAAGTGGGGGTTATTTGTGTGAGTGCCTAAGTTTGTGTGTTATTGAATGTTAGTATATTTGTTTATTTGCTGTCGTTAGCGCGTTCTTTAACAATACTGCAACATTTGGTCCCCCATTAACTCACCAAGTGAGTTAGTAAAAAGCATAAACCTCTTTATATATATATATATATATATATATATATATATATATATATATATATATGTATTTATATATATACTTGTGTTTCTCTCTCTCTCTCTCTATCTATCTATCTATTTCTCTCTCTGTGTGTGTGTGTGTGTGTGTGTGTGTGTGTGTGTGTGTGTGTGTGTGTGTGTGTGTGTGTGTGTGTGTGTGTGTGATATATCTGAATGATTATCTAAAGCTTCACATATATAGAATAAACAAGGAAGATCAAAAACTTTTGGCTCGGATATTTAGTCTCCCCAGCCTAATTTTTGCCGCCTGAATACTTTTATTTAATCAGATCCCAGAAACATTTTCCTTATTAGATTTTTTTTTTCAATTTCTAAAAATAAGAAAGAGATCAGTTTAGTGCTCTCAGACTTTTTTCCACGCCAGAAACACAGATTCTATCAAAAAATGATGAAGGCATTTTTCTTCTCTTTTCATTCTTCTTATTTTTTCCAACTTCCAGCAGCTATTGATATTGTTATTTATGGTGTTTATATGTTCTCTATTGATAAATATAAGGTTGGCTATTTTTGAATTGGTCATCTTATATATTACACACAGACGAAAACCGATATATATATATATATATATATATATATATATATATATATATATATATATAATATGAAGAAAAATTGATAACAGGTAATCCAAGTAGGAGAGATTTATTGAGAAGCAAAGTCGACACTATAGCGTTTCGGTTCGAATGAACCATCATCAGGACTCTGAGGGATAATATTAGTGATGTTAAATCAACGATGGATGTTTCAAAGTGTAAAATACAAAAACATAGAGAAAATTTGTATAACAAGAAAAAGTTGGGCGTTTATACAAATTTTCCTTGGATACTTCAACTTGATTTGTTGGTTGGTTGGTTGTTTGGATTTTATGGCATATCAACATTTGTAGGTTATTTAACGCCAAATCCATTTTTATGCAAATAGTTCTATTTCAAGCAATTCAGTTTAGCATGAGTACACAATTTAATTGTCAAAAACATTTCTATTTCAAGCTATTCAATTTAGTCAAGGAGCCAGAGTTTAACTGTAAACTGGTTTTACACATAGTCAAATGATCGAACAGTTCTATTTTAAACAATTCAGTTTATCATAAGTTTAGAGGTTTTTGTTTACTCAGAGTAAATCAATTAAACATTAGTCATTTGTTTACACACTGTTAAATGATCAAACAGTTCTATTTCGTACAATTCAGTTTAGCATTTCAACAAAGTTGAATGGTTCCAAGTATTGCTATGTATCACAATAAATTTACAAAGTAAATATCAAACATTTTTACACACAGTTAAATGTAACAACAGTTCTATTGCAAACAATTCAGTTTAGCATGAGCACACAGTTTAATTTACAAAAACATTTCTATTTCAAGCTATTCAGTTTAGTCAAACTGTTTTAATTCAAATAATTCAGTGTAGCATTAGTATGCAGTTAGTTCTATTTAACCCATAGATAGGAC
This sequence comes from Sepioteuthis lessoniana, assembly GCA_963585895.1. Lineage (NCBI taxonomy): Eukaryota > Metazoa > Mollusca > Cephalopoda > Myopsida > Loliginidae > Sepioteuthis > Sepioteuthis lessoniana. Next base: position 88,636,137 of record OY757914.1, on the reverse strand, counting down.
CCTATCCGGTGCTTCCACTCCTGGGAGCAATGGCAATGAAGGGGTGCTCCGCATTCCCCAAACCTCCAGCATCACTGGAACCTCAGCATCAGATTGTTTAGTGTCATATCCAGGACACTCATTGGGAGGGGGATTTTACCCCTCTGCAGTGGTGCAGTCGGTGTATTATACAGCCCCAGCTGACTGGGCCAACTTCCACTTGAAAGGATTAATACAAAATTTGTTGAGAAAAAAAGTTTATATTGCTTATCAAATATATATATATATATATATATATATATATATATATATATATATATATATACGTTAAAATATATATTAAAGTAAGTGTTTGTGATCACCGACACTTACCTAATGTTCATTCTAAGCACCCAAAAAAAGCAATAAAACATGTTGTCTCCTAATTTTATATGGTAACTATCTTCAAATACATAATGTTCGTCTTTTATTTGATGTCTAATAAAATCTGATTATTAACTAATTTTTTTTTGTTTGTTTGGTTGGTTGGTTGGTTGGTTTTCTTTTTTTTTTTTTTTTTTTGTGAATATTTAATATCGGCATTTTTTTTTCGGTATTGACTTACAAAAGAAAGTGCTTTCGTATACCTAACTGTCTTGCATCGTACGTGATATTTCCTGCTGACGCCACTCTTAAATACGTTGAAATTTTAAATATGTTATTTAAAAGATTTTACCAGTCTTTGTAACAAGTAAAAATCCTGCTATTTTTGGTTGCTGTTAAATTAGTATGCACTATTTCTTTTTTTTCTTTTCAGTCTCTGTAATTATCTAATTTATTTTAATCGATAACATTTTTACGTCTTCTTTTCTTTTCAAGTCATGAAGATTACTTTCTATAGAGTTTGAAAACTTGTATGAATTTTAATTTCACCCACAATTTTTTGTAAGAAGAAAAACTACAGAAAATTCTGATCTAAAGTTTATTTGAGGAAACAATATGGCACAGAGGAGACTTTGTTAAGAATGTTCTTTATACAAAGTGTAAACATAGGAAAGGAAATGTTTTTCTTTCTATGCCCAAAACACGTGAATTCTTTTTAAATAGCAACATTCAACTAATTGTTGAATTTAAAAAAGAATTTTCGGCATCATTAAATAATGAGCAAACTGTTTTATAAGGATGTTTACAATCCAAATTTCAGAGAAAAATGTTTTTTATTTATTTATTTTCATAAATTTCATTATTTATTTTATTTGTAAAATTGTATAAGATCACATGAGAAAATATATCCTCAAACTTTTGTTAACTTTAATTTTATCGAAAATTTTTGTGCTATTAATATTTTTATATATGAACTCAATTGCTCATGAGCAACGGCGGATATCTCTGCTTAAAATGATCATCGAGAACGTCTTAAATACACACACACACACACACACACATATATATATATGTGTGTGTGTATATGTGTGTGTTTTGTAGATAACATTTTTAAAGGGGCCAGAGTTTAACAGTTAAATGATTTTACACATAGTCAAATGGTTGAACAGTTCTATTTCAAACAATTCAGTTTAGCATAAGTTCAGAGGTTTTTATTTACATACAGTCATTATCATCATCATCATCTTGTCGTGCCACCAGCACGGATATCCTTGACCCTCTCTCACCACTTCTCCCTATCGTTCATCGCTTCTGGCAGGTCCTCAGGGCTACATCCTGCATCCTCACTGAGCTGCTGTATGTAGGTTCGAGCTGGTCGCCCCGCTTTTGCTCAGCCATATGAGGGGGTCCACAGGAGAACATAATTTTTTTTTTTTTAATATATTAATCTTGGACTTTAACTAAGTTAAAACTTAACGGAAAAGGACAAAGAATAGGGTTTTTTTTTCTTTTTACGAACGCCATGATAGCAGCATGGTGGACGTAAAGGCAAGCGGATAAAACGTCTGACGGCTTAACGCAGTGCCTAACCTTGTCCTGGGCGTACGAATCTCACGGTTCAACGGTCAGGATAGTTAGTTTGATCGGGGAACTACTGCTGCTCATCTACAAGGTTGGCTTCTATGGATGAGAATAAAAACAGCCATTGAAAGATAACCATGACCCACACTTGCACACAGTAAATCAATTAAACATTAGACATTTGTTTACACACTGTTAAATGATCAAACAGTTCTATTTCGTACAATTCAGTTTAGTATTTTAACAAAGTTGAATGGTTCCAAGTATTGCTATGTATCACTAACAATTCACGTAAATATCAGACATTTTTTACACACAGTTAAATACAAAAACAGTTCTATTGCAAACAATTCAGTTTAGCATATGTACACTTTTTTTTTTGTTTACACACAGTAAAATGTAAAAACAGTCAGCATAAACACACGGTCAATTGTAAAAAGAGTTCTATTTCAAGCAATTCAGTTTAGCTTAAGTATACAGTTTAGATGTCAAACAGTTTTATTTGACCCATAGATAGGACTCTATCAGGTGCTACCCCTTTGGGCCATAGTGGACTTGGGAGCAGTCGCAATTCCCCAAGGTTCCAACATTACTGAAGCCTCACCAGCAGATTGTTTTGTGTCATATGCAGGACATTTGTTGGGGGAGACTTACCCCCTGCAGAGATCCAGTCGGAGTATTCTACAACCCCAGCCGACTGGGCGATTTTAGAGAGAGAATTTAGGAGAGGCAGGGTTGGGCTCGAGCTGAGACTCGTATGGTGCAGGTCAATGCTGATCATAGGATTACAAGTTGCAAGGCGAACTACGCGAGTCATTGTGAAGTCTCCCAGCACGCATTTCAGGTTACCTTGCTGGTCATAGATTCACCAGACCCAGAGGTGAATCTATGCTTGTCATGATAATCACCGGCATGAATGAGCTTGTAAATTAACGGTAATCTTCGTAGGAAGTGGACACGGTGACCCGAGTTCAAATTCTAGACAAGGTTGCCTACATTTCCCATTGTACTAATGCCCTTGAAAAAGGTATAAATGCAACTATTCTCCCTTCAGCTAAGGACAAATTGTAGGGCAGACTGTATTCTTTGAACATGGTCTGGCAACCGGTCTTGAAGAAAAAAGCTTTGATTTTATAGCTGTTAAACCTTGCTTTAAAAAATCTGCTAGTATGGAGGAGATGGATGGATACATACTTAATTATTAGACATTTTATTTTTCAGGTTGGCTTTAAATTAAACACTTTTGAAAACTCTTTTGAGGACGATTGCTTCTCGGAATTTACGTTCAAGGGCACGAATAGATAAACGAGTTGACAAAGTTCAACATCTCTTTCCTTTTGGTGACTGAATAGGACACTAAATAATCTGATGGTGAGGTTGCAGTAAGGCTGAAGCTTTGGGAAATGCGCAGTACTCCAGATCCACTTTGGCCCAGAGTGGTAACTTTGTTTAATAGCATATCAACATTTGTATGTTATTTAATGCCAAGGCCATTCCTCTAGAAGAACAGTAGTGGTAATAAACCCATAGCTGAGGGGGGGGGATAAGGAGCTTCATAGATTTCCCAAGGGTATTATTCTGTAAGTGAACATAATAGCGCAACTAGAGTTCGAACTCGCTTACTACAATTCCGCAGTCCATCGCTTTAACCATTACACCACGAGGACACCGCTGGAGTGGTAGAACCTGATAGGGACCTATCTATGGGTCAAATAGAACTAAACTGCATACTTATGTTAAACTAAAATGCTTGAAATAGAACTGCTTTTGTTTGCTATACTAAACTGTTTGAAATAGAACTGTTTTTGTCATTGGAACTATACTTACGCTAAATAGAATTGTTTGAAATAGAAATGTTTTGGCATATAACTGTGTGTAAATAAAAAAATATACTAATACTGAATTGTTTTAAGAAAAAAAACTATCTGACTAAACTGAACTGCTTGAAATAGAAATGTTTTTGGCAACTAAACTGTGTACTTATGTTAAACTGAATTGTTTTAAATAGAACTGTTCTTACATTTAAGTGTGCGTAAAAAAGCTGTTCTCATGCTAAACTGTATTGTTTGAAATAGAACTGTTTGTTTGTATAAGAATGGATCTGAGATTAGATAACCTACAAAGGTTGATATGCCATAAAAATCATACAAACAAACATAGATCTCTTTTCTTTTTTACTTTTTGTAGATCAGGATTTTTGTTTGTTCAGTTGTACTGCACATCAATCTTACTTTTTTTTTTTCCAGATTTGGCTTTGTGGCCATATGTATATTTCCTGTTTTAGATTTTTTGGTAGATGCCTATCGTTTTTAGGTAGGATAGTATATCATTCACATCTATCTTCTCAAGCAGCTGTTGCATGCTATTATCAAGCAACTGTGTTTTATGGATATTTTCTGTTCCCCAAATTTAGATCATCATTGTAGAACTTGAGAACATGAAACAACAGTTCGTGACATATCAACGGGAAACCGTATACGCTAAAGATATTGAAATCATTACATCATCAAGTTACTCTCAGAGAAATGTTAACAGTTTTTTTATTTGTTTTGTTTTGTTTTTTCTTTATTGCTATCGATATATATATATATTTTTTGTTGTGATTATATAAACTTGAAAAACAAAGATCGTTGAACTACGAATATAAATATGGCGACTAGAATCATTTCAGGACGATACATGTTCCTCTTTATAAAAGAAGTAAAATTTAATTTCGTAAGATAACATAGATTTAGCAAACTTTGAATTGACAGACGATACTAAATTTAATATATTTTTAAATTATCTATTCATATAGTGAAAAATAATGATAAATCTAAAAACATTTTTTTTTTTTCAATTTTAGGATTGTAGTGTAGATTCCGCTAAATTTCTGCTGGTCTGCGAATCTAAATTCGATACATCTTCGGACAAATAAATTTTTCTTTCTAAATACGTTCAAAAGTGAAAGAAAAGCAACAGAAAAGATTATTTTTCTTTCTCTAGTTTAGATGAATGCTAAAAATTTTGAGGCGTCAAATATTTTCAAAAAAGAAGTTTTTTTTTTAACTAGAAAAGGAAAATAGGAGAAAAAAAGATTTTCTCAAAATCAAGACCATATTCGACATTTATGCAAAACAAAAAGTGAAATATTTTCGGAAAATTTAATTTCCCACTCCAACATAGTAGGACTTAAAAATCATTGATTTAACCTCCGCAGATAACAACAGTCAATCATATATATATATATATATATATATATATATACACACACGTATAATATACATATACATAAACGTAATTAAAATTTAACATATCTTATCGTAATTCTTTTTTCTAGTGTTTGTTAAAGAAGAAAATCTTCCAAATCTTTAAAAAAAAAGTTAAAGTTGCGTTAATTATAACGTGGGATTGGACATTTTTAAGTCGATATTTTAACTATTCCTCTCCCATCGAGGCTTTAAAAAGCTAATAAAATTTTCATTATGTTTAAAACCGTTTCTGCTGCATGATTATGCAATGATCATGTTTCTTTATCTGTAAATGAATATATATATATATATATATATATATATATATATATATATATATATATATATATAGCCAGTAAAATGGGCTATAGAATACGCCGACTGCATCTCTACAGAGAAATTAGACTCCCCCAACGAGTGTCCTGTTTATGACATTAAACAATCTGATGGTGAGACTCCTGTCCTGGAGCTTGGGGTAATCTGGATTACCCCTTCATTGCTATTGCTACCAGGTCAATTCTGGACTGGAGTGTGAACACCTGATAGGGTCCTATTTATGAGTCAAATAAAACTGATTGGTTGGTCGGTAGGGTTTTATGGCATATCAACCTTTGCAAGTTATTTAACGCCAAATCCATTTTTTATGAGAATAATCAGTTCTTTTTCAAACAATTCAGTTTAACATGTGTACACAGTTTAATTGTCAAAAACATTTCTATTTCGAGCTATTCACTTTAGTCAAGCAGTTCTAATTCAGTTAATTCACTTTAGTATAAGTAAAGATTTTGTCTACACACAGTTAAATGTCAAAACAGTTCTATGTAAAAACAATTCAGTTCAGTGTAAACACAGTTTCAATGTCTAAAAACAGTTCTATTTCAAACATTTCAGCTTAGCATAAGCATGCAGTTTAAATGTAAGTATAGTTAAATTGTCAAAAACATTTCTATTTCAAGCTATTCGGTTCAGTCAAACAATTCAGTTTAGCATAGGTATGCCGTTAGTTCTATTTAACTCATAGATAGGGCCCTATCAGGTGCCACCACGCCGGGCCAGAGTGGATCTGGGAGCAGTGGCAATGAAGGGGTGATCTGTATTCCCCAAATTCCAGCATTACTGGAACCTCACCATCAGATTGTTTTGTGTCACATCCAGGATATTCATTGGTGGGGTCTTACCCCTCTGCAGATGTGAAGTTGGTGTATTCTACAGCCAGAGCCGACTGGGAAAAATAGAACTCATTAACATTTAAACTGTGCACAAATGACTTATACTAATTGAATTGTTAGAAATAGAACTGTGAGATCGTTTAGCTATGTATAAATAAATGATTGATGTTTGATTGAATTGTTGGTGAAATAGCAATACTTGGAACACTTTGACTGTGTTTAAACCAATCAATCGTGTTCTACAGAATAATTAGGGTTAAATAACAATTAAAATTACCATTCAAATCAATCGTGGAGGAATACCAATCCGGAAAAATTAGACTCCAAATGATGCTGGATGACTCAAAGGATTAAGAGATAAAATCACTAAAGCCTACATTGAAAACAGGAAAGAAGTGGAAAGTCAGGAACACCATAAAAAGTGTTTAAGACAACCTTGCTTTCAAGGAAATCATAGGACACACTCAAACTGGGAGACAAGGTTTCGGAACTAATGAAAAGCAACGATGGTCAAAAACTAGCGGCAAAAATAGTCGGGATATGGTCATTCAGGATGTAAGGAGCGAGTTTGACGATAAAATATTCCTAAAAGGACTTCAGCAATCCCAACAAGGCCAATGGACAAACTGGGAGGAGACCTTGCAAAAGTCTATTGGAACTACATATGGCAGAGTTTTTTGATACGCTCTACGTACAACTACCTTTCTTTTAAAAACAATCTTTTTAAATGGAAGAAAGAAAGTGATCCTACCTGTCCTCTATGTAATGACAAACCACAAGCATTGGAGCATGTCCTCAGCTCCTGTAAGACAGCTCTTGGAAAAGGGAGATGCACCAGGAGGCACAACAGAGTATTGGAAGAGTTGGTCAAATTTAGATAGAGTTATATGAAATCAAAACCAACTATTTCAACCCAAAATTTGTTTCAGAGAGTGACCGAATATATACTGGCTCTAAGCAAACAATTAAGCATCGAGCTGTACTCGGTCAAAACATTCTTGGATCAAGTGGAGATGGGGAGGTATCTACCGAAAAACCAGTATGACATAACAATTACCCAAAAACAATATCCAGCAAAGGCCTGCGACCAAACATTGTTCTTTTGTCAAGGGCGAACCTTAAAATTATCGTGGTAGAACTATCAATACCATATGAACGCTGGATGGATCTAAGCCACAAATATAAAACCAACAAATACGAAGATCTTAAAAAAGAGCTGGGAAAGGAAGGGTACAGCGTGATCGTGAAAGCTGTAAAAATAAGAGCAAGAGGTTTCGTAGCAGGTACCCTGTACCAATTTCTGAGTCAAATCAGAATCAAAGGGCGTAATAGAGCCAAATATATAAAATACCTCATAGAAATAATGGAAAATAGTTCCATGTGGATATGGAACAAAAGAAATATTCCGTGGAAAAACTCAAAATGAAGTTCGTTAAACCAACACTCGATCGCGAATGCGTGACAAGATTCACGTAATATTCTCATAACGCACGCAATTATTTTTCAAATCTCATTTCGCCGTTACATTTCTGAATCAACATCTAAGCTAAGCTAAGTAAAAAAAACAAACTAATAGGACCTCAGTGATATATACATTTATATTCAGTGAGGGAGGCGGTGTGCAAATAAAACCATTGAGAGGAAGGCCCCGAAACGGTTCACATTCTCTCCTGATTACACCCTAATACGATTTTTCGAAAAGAAAAGGATTAAGGCTCAAACTTTCATTCGACAAAGAAAATCCCACTATGTAGAGTTACTCTGTGGAATATCAATGGAAAGAGAAGCATCTGTCTGTCCGCTGACTTTTTGATGAGTATCAATTATTTATTAAGTAATTTCCTTCTGTGTTTAAATCAATCAACCATGTTCTATAGAATAATTAAGGTTAAATAACAATTCTTATAATCACTTCACTGTTGGTAAATAAATGAGTAAAATTGAAAAGAATTATTTGTGTTTGATTGCAATAATTGAAAAAGTTTATCTGAATCGAAACAATAACAATACTAGCGCACAAACAAATTAGTTCTGTCTCATTTAAAATTAAATTACCTACAAACTATTCACTTACAAATAATATGTAGATTGATTTAAATGTGTACAAATGAATGACTGATGTTAAATTATTACTGTTTCATAGAAATACTTGAAACCACTTAACTGTATGCAAACAAGTAATTATTAGTAAATAGAACAATTCGTGTTAGAAATACTTGAAATCATTTATCTGTATCCCAAAAATTGAGCTCAGGCTCGATTAAATATGTTCTCACCAAAATGTGTTTAAAAATCATGTTTATTTGATACATATGTATAAACAGGATTTGGAATTAAGTAACCTACTTATGCCATAAAACCTAAACAAATCGACAATATATATATATATATATATATATATATATATATATATAAATTTTAGTAATTCTCAGTATATATATATATATATATATCGTGTATATTTTGTCAGTAAATTATTATTTATACAAGTTTGATTTGAAACCATTGAACTTTTTTATGAAGTGTTGTTTTTTTACGATTTTTTCCTGTTTTTTGGCGGGTAGGGGAAGAAATCGCTAATTTTTGTATCAGGGTCCACTTGATAAAGATGATGCCCGAAGTTTTGCTTCACAGTGGAATATCGGAAAATCCTCACCAATAAGACTAAAATTGTGTATTGAATAACAAGAAAAATTCTTTCAGATCCTCGAAGCTATCAGTATTACAAATAAACAAACTAGAAAAAGCATTCAACACTGGCACTAATATACTTAATATCTTTGACGACTAACATGCTGACTATATGACCCCCACCAATAATAAACCCTATCGACAAAATAAATATCGTACCCAAACTATAAAAATTACCTTAAAAAAGGTTTGGCCCGAAGTTGATGAGATCGAAAGCACTTGCGATCAAAATTTCTCCATCAACTGAATCCTGACACAAAGAAACTGGAAAGAAAGGTAAATGAAAAATTTAAGATCATAAAAAAAGAAGTTCTGCATTCTTTAATCAAATATATATATATATATATATATATATATATATATATATATATATATATAAGCAAATGTAGCCCAATGATTAAAATCACTTTTTAAAACATTCAAGATAATCTTTTTAAAATTTCTCCTGGTGAAAGGTATGGTAACTGTTTTAACTTGTACATCTTTGAAAATATTTAGCTTTTAGAGTTTCGATTTCAAAACACAGAACATCCTTTTAAATATGATAAAACTGTGCTGAATTTTCTGAGTTACAGTTAAATAGACAGGAATATATATATATATATATATATTCCTGAATATCACTAGGTCTGTTTGTCTGGCCGAGATTAGGTGATCTGATTATATCTCAGAATTACAGAGAACATTGTGTGTCTCATTCTCCTGAACAGATTCTAGGTCCTGCCTATACCATTTGTTCATATGGTCAAATTTAAATTTCTTGCATTTCTTTGATCACTCTCCCTACGCAGTCATGTCAAGTCTTATACTCTTTTTGCGTTAATTTGCTGCATTCGCTTATTATGAGATTGATCGTTTCGTCTCTATCTCCACATAACCTACATTTGTAATTTGTTGCGTCTTCTCTATTTTCGGTTTAACATAGTTTGTCCTCATGTCATTTATAGGATTATTGCAACAGTGGTGGGCACTTACATCAAATTAAAATTATTAAATTTTTAATCTGCGAAAGCATGTAGTCATTGGCTCTTATTACTGAGTGGATTAGAAGCTCGTGATATTTTAAAATGATCTTTTGTTAAAAATCATCATCATCATCATGTCGTGCCGCTAGCAAGGATTATCCTGACTCCCTCTCCCTCTCCCTCTCTATCTCTCTCTCTATTCGTCGCTATCATCCATCGCTTCTGGATGGTCCTCTAGACTCCGTCCTGTGTCCGTACAGAGTTTTTGTTGATAGGTTCTATTTGACTGTCCTACACTTGCACATCCGTATGAAGGGATCCACAGGAAAACGTCGCTTATGAGTTCATTCTTACTTCTCCAGCATTGTCCTGCATGTCTTGTTCGTCTAATTTGGATTGTTTTAAAGATAAGAGGTAGGTGACCATACATATGCTGCTTTGTGGGATATTGCTTTCAGGATTTGTTCAACATTACTCATAGCATTCTTGTGCAATTTCCGTCAAGCTTTTACTCGATACGCTTAATCAGCGTCGATGTGGTGCATCCATATACTAAAATCGACAGTAATCCATAATCTGCCTGCCCATCTCTGTAATGTAATGTTGTGGCTAACGAGCTGGACTCTGACCTAACAGTAAGCGAGTTAAAACTCCAGCCGCACTGTTGCGTTCACTTTCAGACTCATACACTTGAGAAAGGTATTTATACCCTCCTACCCACCCCCATATATAGGTTAAATAGTACCACTACTGATCTTCTACAAGAATAACTTTGGCATTTACTAACTCACGAAGGTTGATACGCTATAAATCAAAGAAACCAAACCAAATCGAATCCAAATCGTTTGCATTATTCCTCGTTGACCACCGTTCCAACCCATTCATGTTTATTTTTATGCGCGTTAGTTAATTTTCCCAACAAATGATTGATAGTTTCATCTCTGTCTTCTCAGAGGCGCCATTTGTTAGTTTGTCAAGTCTTGAGTAATTTGGCATTGATATCAACATGTCGTGCCGCTAGCACGGATATCCCTGACCCTCTCTCGCCACTTCTCCCTATCATTCATCGCCTCTGGCAGGTCTTCAGGGCTACATCTCGTATCCTCACATAGCTGCTGTATGTATGTTCGAGCTGGTCATCCTGCTTTTGCTTGGCCATATTCGGAGGTCCATAGGAGTACATCACTTATGAGCTCGTTCCTACTTCTCCAGCAGTGTCCTGCATGTTTGGTTCGTCTAGCTTAGATAGTTTTCGTGATGGGAGGCAGATGGCCGTATAGCTGGTGCCTTGTGGGGTGTTCCTGCCAGGACTTGTTCAATATTGCTCGCAATATTCTTGAGTAGTTACCGTCTAGCTTCCTCTCCAGCCATTTAGCGTCCAAGTAGTGCATCCATATAGCAGTATCGACACGACTGCTGCCTGGAAGAAACTGCGCTTCATTTTATCGGTCAGGTTTGATTTCAGGTTTGATTTCCATCGATAGCTTATCGACAGCTGTCCATGCCTTCGTTAGCCGTGTGTCGATGTCTTTTTCGGTTGATGAGACGCTGCTTCCTAGGTAGGTGAATTTGTCTACCAGTTTTAGAGAGGTTCCGTCTAGTGTGGAAATGTCACCTGTTTGATTATAGCACATATATTTCGTTTTGTGTGCATTGACATGAATGCCAATGCCTGCGGCGGCTCGTTCCAAACTATGCAGTAGTGTTTCGGTTTGGTTGGGTGTATTCGCCAGTAACGCTATGTCATCGGCGTAGTCGGCGTCGGTAATTGTTTTTGCGGGGTACCTTCTGCTTGTTTTCTTTTTCAGCACGAAGCCGTTTTCTCTGATTTTATCAATCGAAGTTCTAAGCACGTAGTCTAGACAGATGATAAAGAGGTATGAACCTAGCGTGTCCCCTTGTAGTACTCCTGCTACAATAACGAAGTATTCTGTGTCTCCATCCGGTGAGGCATTGATATAGTTTATACAAATGCGCTGGTTCTGATTTTGTAATGTTAGAGATTATTAGAAATTCTATTCTTATCCTTTGTACTATTGTGGTTGCTTTTGCGAACTTTAATAACTGGGTTTTCCTTTCTCGTGACCATCTGGGTGTGAAAGTACTAACGTGGATACCATACTAAATAGCACAAAAGACTGTCCTGGCGAGATTCAGTGAGATCTCACCGAGATTTTTAAAACGCTACTAATTCAAACTAATTTGGCAGCCACTTGAAGTGGAAATTATCAAAGCAGTACTCAGCAGACGTTGCCCAGCAGGCTATGAATACAGAAACGGTACAGTGCCGAGTTGTTCTCTTTATTAATGTTATGAATCTGCTAACAAGCCCTTTTCGCCTTTCTTTGAGCAATTCATCTCTCACAGACTCTCTCTCTCTCTCTCTTTCTCTCTCTGTCTCTTCGGCTTCTTTCTTTTCTATCACATGTTTCATGACTCTTTTTCTTCCATTCTCTTTCTCTTTCTTCTCCCTATATGCCTCTCTAACTCTCTCCTTCACTCCCCCTATCTCTCTCTCTCTCTCTCTCTCTCTCTCTCTCTCTGTTTATTTTCTTTTTCTTTTCTTTTTTCTTTTGTTCTATTTTTCATCCCCATTTTCGCTTTTTGCTTTTTTTTCACTGTCTCTTCTTTGCTATCTATTCTCTCTCTCTCTGTCTCTGTCTGTCTGTCTGTCTGTCTCTCTCTCTCTCTCTCGCTTCTGCTTCTTTCTTTTGTTTCACATGTTTCATGACTCTTTTTGCCTTTCTCTTACTCTTTCTTCTCCCTTTACGTCTCTGTAGCTCTCTCCTTCACACTCTCCCTCCCTCTCTCTTTCTCTCTTTCTCTGTATATGTGTGTGTATGTGGGTGTATTTTTCTTTTCTCCATCTCATCGTCTTTCCTTTTATCTTCCCATTTTATCTTCCTCACTCTCCTTTTCACTTTCTCTTTTTTGCTATCTTCTCTCTCTCTCTCTTTCTCTCTCAACATTTGCTATACAATAATGTGAAATGTATGTCACAAATGATGTGAAACATCCGGCCTTAAGAAACAGCAATGAACTTGACGCCATGTTATAAAGCAAAAGTGGAAACGACCATTTGGTTTTACGAGACCATCAAACAACTGACAAGAGGCTATGAGCGAATTTTCACTGGAACTAAATGGCTATTTAGCCAGTAACAATTACCACCAACGCCCTTCTTTCCTTTAAGGAATGCACAAAACGATATATGTTCTTACTGCCTTTTCATTATTCATGATGTAATAAAATATATAATAAAAATACGAGCACTCTTCCAACCGCTTCTTCATCAAAAGACGATCTGATTTCTACTTCATTCTATCGTTTGTTTGTTTGATTTTCTATAAATATTCTATAATTCATCCGAAGATTATCCCTTTTTAACTCTTTATGTTTCGTTTTCTGTCTTTTTTTTTAATTTCCATTATTTATTTTATCTTGTTATTTACTAATCTTAGTCCTGTCTAGTACACATGTCTCAGATTGCTTCTGGTGGTTACTTGATGAATAATACCACGAAGCGTTTGTGGTGTATTGATTGTGGACGTAGAAAATAGATTCGACAATCAGAGTTCAAACCCTGCACGAGGCTGTTAATATTTTTTATGATTCTTACAAACTTGCGACAAGTATTTATTCAACTATTCTACCTCCAGCTATGGGTAAATAGTGGGTTAGCTGTCTCATTAAGTTTGGTATAGCAACCGGGATAGAGGTAAAACTCTGGATTCAAACATGTTAAACTGCGCATAAAAATTGACCTTGTGTCATATCATGGGCCTGGGGGGAAAACATATTCCATTATTCAACTGAGTCACCGTTGCCTAACTTTGGTGATCAGACAAAATCTGGTGACTTAAGTGTAGTAAGTAAAGTTGGCGACCGTAGTCGAGGGCGACCAGAAGGATCCCTTTTCAATAGTTACTACACCGAGGTGTAGGGGAGGGAGCTACTCCTTTCCCTGGATTGCTCCACTTTACCCTCGATACGTACCTTATATTGCTGGGTATTAAGCGAGGAGGTAAGTGTAAGTTCATGATTTAATCTCTTTTTTATATTCATTTTCTAAAATGAAATATTTTTCTCTCTTTGAGTACCAAGAGAAATTGCACGATAGTAGTACTACAACGACCTTAGACCCCCGTAGTGACTTCTCTGTGGTAACAATGTTGACAAATACGAATCTCTGTTAAACATACAACAAGGTTTATTTACTACTAGGTAACAAGTATCAGCCGGTAGAAAGAAAAGGGAGAATTCGAAACATGAGATGAGACAAAAATAAGCAACATACCCTAGTGAGAAAAAGATGAGCAGGCACAGACCTTGAATTTTTTTCCTGGTTCTAACATGCTTGTACCCTAGGTCTAAAGCCCCCCACTCTGGGGCGCCCTTGAATTTGGAGCTCGTAAACTTTCTTCTCCTTATACCTTCGTGGCGCGTTTTCAACTGACGTCTTCACCTAATCGTGTCTCGCCGTCAACTCTCTAAAAAGGACACAAGTTGTCTCCCTACATCCCCCTGTCGTGTCGGGAGCAAAACTCTCTTCCGTTCACCCATGCGCACAAGATTTCGGATCTTAGTTTTCCTTAGTCATTTCTGGCCTTGTTATTCAGCGACTACTGTCTGCTTTATTTATTTATTTATTTATTTATCTGTTCATTTAATTTTCCATGAGTCATTCAAGTACGTTTTAAAATAATGAAGATATTATTTTTAAAGAGTAATTAATCATCTTTTGGAAATACAAAGGTCTTTCATTCAATCATCACTCACTGTTTGTCGGGTCCAGAACATACACATTGCATCTCGTCTTGAGGGTTAACCTTGCCTCCGAGAGTGTTCTGGGTATAATAACATCTAATGATAAGGCTCTGTTTACTGGAATTGTATTGTAGTTACTAGTATTTACTTCTCTTTACTGGATATGTATTTGTAGTTACTTGAAAACATAAAGCTGTTTGCAAACAAATGATTATTATTAAAAAGAAATTGTAACTTGAAAGCATATAACTGTGTATAGAAATTGGTAGTTGATTGGTTGGCTGGATTTAATGGCATATCAACCTCTATAGATTATTTAATGCCAGAACCTTTTTACACATATATTATATATATGATTAGTTAATGCAAATGTTTAGGTTTGTGATGGTTGGGTTTTATGGAAAATTGACCTCTTAAGGGTCATTGTGTGTTAAATTCTGATATGTATGTGTGTGTATATATAAATGTCAAAGCTTTTTGTTTGTATAAACTTGATGGTCGAAGGTGTTGGTAACATAGTCTATATCTTTAATAGGAAGCCAATTGTTTTTAAGAAGTTGATTATGTTTTTGAGAGCAATTTTTTAAAAATAGTTCCTTCATGCTGTTCCCCTAATAAAACTTTTCCTCGTGTGGTTTAGTTTGGTGCATTCTATTAAAATGTACTTGATTGAGTATTGGTTTCCACATGGACATTTTGGGGGTGGTTCTTCTTTAAGAATGAAGGAGTGAGTCAGTCGAGTGTTTCCAATGCGTAGTCGAGTAAGGGTAGTTTCTTCTCTTCTAGTGTTATTAGGATCCAGCTTCCTTTCTTTTAAAATTGGTTGTATTTGAAAGAGCTTATTGTGGGGATTTTCATCCCTTAATTGTTGCCATTTTTTGGTTACTATTTGTTGGATTTTTGGTTAGAGGTCAGTATATGGAGTTTTAATTTTTTTTATCGGGAGTCATGTTGATTGCAGCTTTAGCTAATGAGTCGGCTTTATCATTGCCCTGAATTCCGATATGGCTTGAAATCCAGCAAAATATCACCTTTTTGCTTTGGATCAGAAAGTTGAGTTTGTTGAAGATCTTGACAATTAGCGGATTTTCCAATTTGGTGTATTTGAGTGACTGAAGAACTAAGATGGGGTCTGGGTGGATGATAAATATTTAGGAGTTACTTGTTGAAATTAGGTCAAGTGCCAAGGTTATAGCATAGATTTCGGCAGAAAATATGGAGGCTTCTTTTGGAAGGCACTTTTTCAGAGATTTCTTGTGGAAAACTGCTCTACATCCAGTTCCGAAATTGCTTTTGGAGCCATCTGTGTAAATGTGTTGATAGTTTGGATAAATTTCCTGGATGTTGTTTAGTTTCTCTTGGTATATTAAAGGATGATGTTTTGTTTTTAGGTAGTTTATTTAAGTTAAGGGGGAGAGCTTAAATGTATGGTATCATGAATACTTGTGAGTGAAATGTCAGTCTCTTCCAATATATGTTTCATACGGAGGCCGAAAGGTTTTACGGTCTTTCCTTTTTGATCAAATAGGCTCTGCTGTTTAGGGTAAAAAATGCAGTCATGAGCTGGATTGATCGGGAGTGATTTTAGTTTACAATAGTATTGTAGTCCTAATTTTATAATTCTGAGTTTTAGAGGAGGTTCATACGCTTCAGAATAAAGGCTTTCCACTGGGGATGTTCTAAAAGCCCCTAAGGTGAGTCTTAATCCTTCATGGTGTACTGTATTTAATGGTTTGAAGTAAGTTTTTCTGCCTTCTCCATATATGAAGCGGCCATAATCAATCTTGTAGCGGATTAATGTTCTGTACAGTTTCCTCAAGGTGTGTTAATCTGCACCCCAGGAGTTTCAATGTTTTGTTACATTTGTCTTTTAAATACTGAATATGTGAAATGAAGGAGAGCTTTTTATCAAAGATAACACCGAGGAACTTATATTAGTTAACAACTGGTATTTCTGATCCATCAAGTTTTGGTTGTTGTGCTTTTTTTTAGTTGGCAAAAATGCACACACTGAGTTTTGGTTTTGGAGATTGTAAAGCCGTTTATCATTTCCCATTTATTTATTTTATTGATACCCTGTTGTAATTGATGTTCTGCTGTAGGAATATATTTGGATGAAGAAGTAATGCAGAAGTCATCAACAAACAAATATTTATCAATGCCAGGATTGAGGCAATTTGTGATGCTGTTAATTTTTATGTTAAAAAGTGTTACCGATAGTATGCTACCCGGTGGAACATCCTCTTCTTGATAGGAATACATCCTCTAGTTGATAGGAATACTTGAAATCATACAACTGGATGAAACTTATTTGTATTAGATAGGAATACTTGATATAGCATAACTGTATATGGAGGTGCCCATAGGGTAATGGTTATCGTCGTAGGAAATGGACACGGCGACACGAGTTCAAATCCTGGACGAGTCTGATTGCATTTCACATAGCACTAATACCCTTGGGGAAAGGTATGAATCCAATTATTCTCCCTCCAGCTATGGGTAAATAGGACAGACTGGGTTCTTCAGCCTTAGTGAGGCAACTAGTCTAGGAGAAGGAAAACTCTGAATTCAAACCTGTTAAACTCTGCTTAAAAACTGACCTTCTGTCATATCCTGCCCGAGCGGAGGGGTTGGTAAATAGGATATCTGTATACAAAAAACTCTTAAGAAACAACTACGAAAAAAATGTAAATATAGATTTACAGTGAATGTCATTCCCTAAACTCTAGACATAAGATAATCCATGGTTGATATGTTGTTAAAATCAGTTTTTGTTGCTGGAATTCCAAAAGCACGAGCTTTCATTTCTGGTCATGGTAATTCAATTCAAAATATAATTCCTCTGCTTAAAAAAAGAAAAAATGTACATCTATATCCTTACCCTTGAGGTTATAGTAATTACGCAGATGCGTATTTCCAGTCCTCCTGGGAAGACGTGGCTCTGGAGGTGACCGTGTCCTCTGTAAAGACACATTCAGGTTAATTGGTCGCGCAATTACGATGACTAGTTAATTTGGCTTCACCTGTGCGCGATGTGAACCGATGTCTCAGTGGTAGAGTTTCGGCTTTGCATTCTGTGGTCGCTGGTTCGATCTCCTGTGGGGGAGATTACGGAATACACTGCTTATGAGACCTAATAAGGTCGAAATAGCTGTCTAGTGTTTCCGTATGTCGCACGCTTGTGTTCGCTGGATTTTCTGGTAATTCAATTAACAATATGATTCCTCGACTTAAAAAAGAAAAATGTACATCCAAGAGTTTTCACTTTGCAATTTAAACGATTATCTTGGTTCTTCAACACGATTAAAGCAAACACCTTGGGGCAGAATTTTTGTCGTTGCTTCGAAGTTAATCTGTGTATTTTTTTTTTGTAATATTATCATAATATTAATTTTAAACAAACACTTTTATGTCCTGTAACTTTTTCTTTTTTTCGGTGGGTGCGTGTGTTTTTTGCTTGTTTTTTACTACATATTCTCCACAAGGATAGAATGAAAGATCGAGATTGTTCAGATCACTACTAGACGCCATAATTTGATCATTGATAACGCAATAATATTCTAATTTATCTACTAATGATAAAACATGAATTATTATCAGTACGTTTTCAATAAATCATCAGTATTTATTTAACAGTGCATCAAGTTATATAACACCAAACATATCTGTTTTCTTTGTTTAATGGCATATCAACCTTTGTAGGTTATTTAATGTCAAAGCCATTCTCCGAGAAGAACAGTAGTGCTACTATTTAACCCATAGCTGGGAGGATAAGGGGGTTCATACCTTTCCCAAGGGTATATTCCCGAAAGTGAACATAACAGCGCGACTGGAATACGAACTCGCTTACTACGATTCTGCAGTCCATCGCTTTAACCATTACGCCACGAGGACACCCACCAAACATATCTAATAAATGCATTGCTTTCTAAAGATATGACTCATTATTGTGCCGTATTCCAGATAAATTTTAACTTAGTGACAAAATAATTGTCGTTTTAAATATTGATTTTATATTAGAAGGCAATCAATTTAAACATATACTTGAATTCAAATAAAAACATTCGTATTAATAGCAAAAACAAAAAAGTGGGTGAAACAGAAACAAATGTTACGTGAAAAAGGAAACGGTTTTCTGGCTTGTTTGTTTTTTTTTCAGAAACAAAAAGCGTTTCTACCCAGTCAGTTTAAAATACATCGACTGTATCTCCTGCCAAAGGGGTATGACACACACACCCAAAAATGAAGTGGTGCGCTGGGTATAAGCCAAAACTGCATCTGGTGGCAAAGATCTAGTTCTGAAGATCTGGGGAGTGTAGAGTAAGTTATTATTTACATTACTCCCAGGTCAACTATACATATACCTATTGGTCAAATAGATCTGTTTGAAAATAATTCACATTCGATAGGATCGTGTTAAAAAAACAATCAAGGAACCACAACGAAAAGAAATTGAAAATATGAACGTACAGTGAACGTGATTCTAGGCATAAAATAATCCAAGACATGTTGATATACCGTTAAAATCAATCAATCAATCAATTTAAACATATACTTCAATTCAAATGAAACGCTTAATATACCGTTAAAATTAATCAATCAATCAATTTAAAATTATACTTTGATTCTAACGAAACACTTTATATGCCGTTAAAATCAATCGATCAATTTAATCAAGTAGATCAAATGAAATGCTTATACGGAACGTGCTTGGCTAAAAAATGTTTTATAAAAACAGTTGCGTGAATGGGAAAACTGGTTTTCTTTTTTATTCGCATCTTTGATGCTTTCCCTGTTGAGAATGTCGAGAGAGATTTAATATCAAATATATACGTTACCTACATAACGGTGATACAACAGAATTCTTAAAAAAAACGACAAATATTCAAAATATCTCAACCCTCTGAAGAGAAAGCATCTTATATATATATATATATATATATATATATATATATATATATATATATATATATATTGACAATAAGTAATCCAAATAGAAAGGGGGGATTAAAAGAGAAACAAAGTCGACACTATAGCGTTTCGGATCTGCTGAACCATCATCAGGATTATGAGGGGTTATATTAGTGATGTTAAGTATAGATAGATGTATAAAAAGGTGTAAAAATATTTAAAAATTTATAATATAATTTGTATATATTTAATCTATTAATCTCCCCTTTCTATTTGGATTACTTGTCAATTTTTCTTCACAAATTGTCGGATTACTATCCATTATTTCCTACCATATATATTTATATATTTATATATTAGGAGACGGAGAGAGATAGAGAGATCTTCCGGGTTTTAAAAGTATTTTTTAAAAAAACATCTGAAATAGCCATGTCTTGCAGCAACATGGCGTCCAGATTATTATTATTCATAGGTGGAGGCCTCCTTTTTCTCTGGGAAATCTTTCTGTTCAAACTTTCCCTTGAGTAATCTGACCACATTTGAAAGCTCCACATCAAATGTTTGACCACATATTCAGGACAGACAAACAAATTCTTCCCATTTGTTTATATAATTTCCTCCGCATTTTTGAAAATTTGTTTTACGTTTCTTCGTTTTTACAAGAGAACTACCTTAGCAAAAGTTTTCGCATCAATTTGAAATGGCGTAAACCAAAAACGCAATTATGATTAATTTATATGAAGAAATTTTTTTAGGGTTCCCAGACCCACAAAAGTAATCTTTTTCTATGTGTTTACCCTGACACTGAAGAACGAGTTCAGTCTTCTGCTGTATTTCAAGTGAAGGGCTTCAATTACGACAGTATACTTGTATATTGACCTTCGACCCGGCCAAACATGCCATTCCAAAGACGCGGATGTTGCATATTCCATTGGCGTAGGCGGGCTTGGCTGACAATATGGGACAAGGTAAAATCACACAGTACAGGTAGACTGATGCACAGGAACAGAGTGACCTCTGAACTGCATGACAGTTATTTCCGCTCGATGACAATCAAACATGCCATTCCAAAAACAGCGGAAGTGACACATCACGATGGCCAGTTATGGGGAGATATTGAGTGGGCGATTGAACTATTATATAAGTCGGTGAAGACAGGAAGTCATTTAGTTTGGAGACCATTTTGGAGAGACCCGTTGGTGACAAGATGCGGTAGAGAAAGTCTGCACCCAGCAGAGTGGGCCCCCAGGCTTCCGGTTGAGCAGCCCAGGAGAGCGGGAAATAGACGCCGATGGCCATAAGAGTGGGGTTCAGTATATTGCAGTTCTGTTCGGTCTCAAACTCCCTCTCACACACAAACCTTTCAAATAAAGTGAGAGGTATATTTTTCTAAAAGACTGTGTCGCTCGTCTTCATTGTGTCGTTGTGTTCTGCATAAATCAGCATATGAGTATACAACATACTTTACTGCTTTGTCTCGTGTATTTTTCTATTCTTCAGTTCTTTCTAGTCATACAAGACACTCCGTAAAGGTTCTCTAAACCGACTAGCCTTTAAAAAATTAAATGCATACTTTACCTGGCCTTTTAGCTGAGCTGCCAGAAATCCGTGCCAGATGGGGTATCGACATGCAAAGCATAGTATCAGACCAGCTGGTCTAGTTTAAGCTATGAACAGACATATGTGCCGGACTCACGTTATATCTAGTGGGTTCAAACCAGCAGGATCATCTGACTCACATGGCCCTAAGTAAGCCTATGACCAGCATAGTCCAGCAAGATACGAGTATTGGCTCGTGTCCGATGACCCTCCTCCCCTAAAATCCCCGCTAGAAAAAAGACCTTGTGCTAAATCCTGTCTGGTGCGAAGCAAAGATAAATATCCATACTTTTCTACAATTGCTGTAACTCTCTTTCAGAAACGAACCAATGGTTCACAGTAAAGTTTCGCAGTTAGTTTCTTCAGGTTAGAGTTTGGTTTGGGTTTTTTTTTCTAATGACATATCAACCTCCGTGTGTTATTTAACGGCAAATCTATCCTTACAGAAGTAGTCATACTATTGTAACATACTCATATGCATGCAGAAACATAATCAACACAATAAAGACGAGCGGACACAGTTCTTTAGAAAAATATACGTCTCACTTTATTCGAAAGGGTTGCGAAAGGGTTACGAAAGGTGAGTTGGAGACTGAACAAAACTGCAACATATTGACCCCCGCTCTTCTGGCTATAGCAGTATTTCTTTCCCGTTCCCTGGGCTGCTCAACCGGAGGCCTACGGGCCCAGCCTCTGCTGGGTCGGGTTCTCACTCCTCGAACTGGAACACTGACTTCAAACTCTGATCTCTAACTGATCTAAATATCCTGTCACACCGGGTTATATAACTATTTGACGTCCACCTGCTTCTTGTGAGCGTCACATTTCGCTCTCAATTCAACCCGTCGACAGTCAAGGTTGTCCCCTGATATCTTCGACCGGATGCACCTGTTATTTACACTAGTGCATTTCTCATCTGACTGCTTGGCCGGGTCGGAGGTCAATATGTTACACTATTGAACCCATAGCTCGAGGTATGAATGAGTTCTTATCTTTCTTAAGGGTATAAGTCCGAAAGTAAAAGTAAGAGCGCAACTGGAATTTGAACCCTTTTACCACGGTGTCACAATTCAGCACGGTAACCTCTTCGCCAAGGAGACTCCTTCTTTTCAAGGTACAGGAATTCTTAAGAAAGAATTCCCTTTGAGCTTAACCAAAACCAAAGAAGAATTTTTCACTAGTTAATTCCTATTTGGTCAAGATGTAAAAGGCTAATCTTCTTTTTAGTCAAACATTTTGTCAAGAAAGCAACAATACTGATGTTTAGAAAGTGATTTCGATTTTGATTTTCTGGTTTTCACCTCTGATTGAAAATCGGAAATCAATCTCACCGACAATCATTAATCAGATCTTTTGAGATTCCTGATTTTTGTTACTTTTTCCTGAGTTCATAAAATGCACCGAACTGGTTCATCTTCCGCAATCTCTCGGCCATCCAAAAATCCTTTGTGTCACCTAAAAATATTCACGCAAGATAAAAACTTGATTTCCTTACGTCTGTTTGTGCTTGTTAATTGCTTCTGTTACATTGTTCTAAAGTTTGACAGCGTTTGATTTTTATGATCCACTCAACCAAATACACGTGTAACAATCGAATATTACACATCAGGATGTGAATTCTAAGAGGCAAATAAATGTTTTCACATATGTTCAAGGCAAGCACGGACTTTTTTTGCCAACCTGAAAAATAGATAAATATACTTTATAGACATCCCGCTTATGAATTCTTGTATTAAGCAAATATTATTTTTATCTTAATAGCAATCAAGCAACAAACTCGCTCGTGGACTTATTCAGCTCCATACAAGATATGAAGCTGATATCCCAGAAAATTCCATAATTGTCCTTAGTCGGTAATATGAAATAAAGAAATAATAATATAATTTACTTTTATAACATTTGCAGCCGTCATCGCGAAGAGCTGTGATATTATTTACGCCAGTTAAGTTATAATCTTATAATGATCTCACAGTAGTGAGTTTTTGCAAGGGTAATAGTGGTCAACTGCCCTTAGAAACTAAAGCAATTTACAATCGGATTTGGCATTTAATAATTGTTGCGTTCTAGTTAGTGAACACTTGCAATACTAAATAAAGGACAAACCACGATATAAGAGGAAATAGAGATATATTCTCAGGAAAAAGTATATACAATAGAGAGACTATTAGAAGACAAGAACATAGGATTAGTGAACGCTTGTAATATTAAATAAAGGAAAAACCACGATATGAGAGGAAATAGAGATATATTCTCAGGAAAAAGTATAAACTATAGAGAGACTATTAGTAGACAAGAACATAGGATTAGTGAATACAGAATAAAGATATAGTCCAACGATAGTATTTGCTTCCGTTATTACGATAGCAAGTAAGGTGATCTAGTGCGATCTCCAGTCTCCAACACACTAATACTATTCCTATGAGAAGCTGCTCTTCACCTTCTAGTCTGCCCTGGTATTAGTAGCTACTGCTATATATGGCAGATGGACTAGTTCATTGTGTGGAAAAAGGTGGGTGATACCCAACAATAAAAATAATGATAATTGTACCGACCTGACCTAGTGATAATCAACAAAAAAAGAGAACTTGCTGAATAGTGGAATTTGCCATGCCGGCTGACCACTCTGTAAAATTAAAAGAAAACGAAAAGAGAGATAAATATCTAGACCTTAGTAGACAACTAAAAATACTATGGAACACGAAGGTAACGGTGATACGAATTGTAATTGTTGCACTTGAAAAGGACTGATAAAGGGTGTAGAAAATTTAGAAATCAGACAAGTAGAGACTACCCGGGCTACAGTATCACTACGATCGACCAAAATATTTAGAAGAGTCCTGGTAACTTGAGGAGACTTGCTGTCATTCAAACTCCAATGAGAAACTATCAGCTGGTGCTGAGGGAAAAACTCTCAAAGGAGTAAAATAATAATAATAATAATAATAATAATAATAATAATAATGAAAATGATAAACACTCACAGGAGAAAAGAATAATAACAGTGATACTAATTGTAGTTGAAATCCTTGGAACACTCCTAAAGAGTATAGAAAAGAGACAGCGTTAACTTTTAATCAGAAGAAGAATTGAGACCGTGTAGACCACAGCACTGATAAAATCAGCTGGAATGCTAAGAAGTCCTAGAGATCAGAGGAAATTTGTTTTCATTCAGATATCCGTGAAAAACCAGCAGTGTAAGTTGGTAGGAGAAAATCAAAAGGAGTAAAATAATAATAATAATAATACCTGGCTAGGGAATTGAAAAGACTATGGAACATGCAGGTGACAATTATACAAATTCTAATTGGTGCGTTTGGAACAGTAACTAAAGGATTACTAAAGGGACTGGAGGACTTGGGAGTTGGCGGACGAATGGACACCAAACTACAACATTATTAAGAACGGCCAGAATACTGAGACGAGTCCTGAAGACTTGATGGGACCTGCTGTCACATAGACTCCAGTTAAAAACCATCAGCTAACGTTGATGTGAAAAACTCTCAAGGAGTAAATTATAATAATAATAATCTAGACCAGACGATTCGACTTATAGTCAACAAAAAAAAAAACATACTGAATAATTGACTTTGCCGTCCCGGCAGATCACAGAGTAAAGTTGAGAGAAAGCGAAAAGAGATAAATACGTAGACTTTGCTAGAGAATTTTTAAAAATTTGGAACATGAAGGTGACGAAGATTCTAACTGTACAGACACCAAATGATTGGTACAGAGACTTGGACGACTAGGAAATAAGAGGACGGGAGGAGATAATCCAAACTATAGCATTGTTAAGATCGGCTAGAATACTCGGAAGAGTCCTGAAGACTTGAGGAGACTTACTGTCACTCAGACTCCAGTGAAATACTATCAGCAAACACTGGTGTAAAAAACTCCCAAATAAGAAGAAGAAGAAGAAGAAGAAGAAGAAGAAGAAGAAGAAGAAGAAGAAGAAAAGGATTGGGAAAATGTATATGAAATAACATGGACCAGGCTAAGTGGAGGAAATCTAAAGAGAGAAACTGAATCTCTTTTAACAGCAGCACAAAATAATGTAGTAAGAAAAAAATAAGGTCAATGTAAAAAAATGCATAATACGCATAAGAATAGGAAGTAAAGATATTACTTTGAATATTTGGACCATTGATCTCAACTTTATTGTTATAATGACAACGTTTCGGTCGATATGTACCTTTGGCCTTCTTCAGCTATTTTGTGTCGAACTCGGGAGTCCACATAGAATCTCGAACTGAGCTCTTTATTTGAACCGCAGGAGTATGTTGTATTGTCATCTGCTGATTCATGCAGAAATATACATATATACACAGGATACATACCGACGCAATAAATTAATCAGACGCAGGAAGGAAGACGCAGGAAGACTTCTTTAACAATATTTTACCTCTCACTTTATTGCAAGGGTTCGAAAAGGTTGTGTGGGGTTTGCGTGTGAGAGGGAGCTGGAGACCGAACATAAACTGCAATATTTTGACCCCTCACTCTTATGGCCGTCACGTTGTGTCTTTCTTGTTCTTTGATGCTCAACCGGAGGCCTAGAGGCCACTCTGCTGGGTGATGGCTTTCTTTACGGCATCTTATCAGCATCTTCTCCGGACCTCAGCTCATCAGGGCCCCAGGCCCCTTCGGCCTGATGTGGCTTTCCCTACCACATCTCGTCTATAATTCCGTCCGATCTTCAACTCAACTGCCAACTGCCCCTGCCACTGCCAACTGCCTCAACTTCCGTCTTGACTGCGTTATATAATAGTTCAACGCCTACACGATCGCCCACTCGATCTTTGAAATCGAATGTTTAATCGTCATCAAGCGGAAATAACTGTCATGCAGTTCAGAGGTCACTCTCTTCCGGTGCGTCAGTCTATGAGAGTATCATGGGATATTTTTACCTCGTCCCATTTCATCAGCCAATTTCGGCCCACGCGATTTCCTCTCATAACTGCCATTAGAATGTATCACTTCCTTCCGGTGCATCACCTTGAATGGCATTTTTGGCCGGGTCAAAAGGTCAAAACATAACAAGTAGACTGTTCCAATTCTCTTAACCATGACTAGCTACAAGTGTTAAGTTATAGTAAGTATTCGTCGTTATTCTCACCCGTTGTTGGGATTGAACCTGCAGCCTCCATATGAAGCACTTTCCAACCAAACAAATAATACAAATAAGGTAGTATAGGTTGTGTTGAGACGGAGATGAAACACTTAACTGTGTAGTCAGCTACGCAGCAAACTGACACAAAAGAAACACAAATAGACATGACTGGGTGGTAAATGTGTAACAGTCAACCGTCTAGCTGTGCTATAAAATGGTATATGCATAAACCCGAATCTGTCCTTGAATGAGTTGCAGAAAATTATATAGTACATTGAGACACAAACTGATTATTAGATCCTGGCCAGATCAGACTTGGTTGTAATTAACAAGAAATGAACTTGTCTGTTAGATGATTTTAACCTTCAAGTAGACAACAGAATAAAAATCAAGAAAGCCAAAAACTAGTTAAATACCAGAGAGCTGAAGAAAAAAATGGAACAGGAACGTTTGGTTTCTTAATCTAATGGCTTATCAAACTTTCTAGGTTATTTAATGCCAAAACCATCCTTGTAGAAGGACAGCAGTGATACCATTTAAAACATAGTTGGGAGGATATAGAGGTTTATACATTTCCCTACGGGATTAATCCGAAAGTGAACGTAATAGAGCAACTGGAGTTCGAACTTGCTTACAAGGGTGTCGCAATCCAGCGGGTTAACCTCTACGCTACGGTTACTCCCTTCCCATAATTGCCTGGAACTAATTGTTAGAATCCAAGCGATTCCAAAGACCTTGAAACAGTGACTGGGGAACTGGAAATCAGACTGAGTTGGAACAGTCTAAACCACCATACAGAGGATATCAGCTAGAACACGAAGAAGTCTTACTTTCGCGCGGATCCCGTTTAAAAGCACCAGGGACTAGCGATGTGAAAAACTTGTAAAATATGAATTAAAAATAATTAAGAATTTCCAAGGGTCTACGTTCCTAGGGAAGATAACTACTAGTTAAGTAAGTTTGCCGCAAAATTTGGTCCATCATTGACTCACCAATAACCATCAATTATTACAATATATATAGATAGATAGATAGATTAAAGTTGGTGACCGTAGTCGAGGATGATCCGTAGGCCCCCTTTTCATTAACTACAACAACGATATGTAGGAGAGGGCACTATTCCTTTCCCTGGATTACTCCACTTTACTATTAATCCGTATCTTGAGTGTTAAGAAAGGTGGCATCAAGTGCTATTTTTGGAGCCTTTAGTATAACTTGACCTGAGATTGAACCCAGGCCTTCCAGACAATTGGCGAACACTCAAACCTTTTAGATTGCATGCAAATTACCGACAACGTACATTTAATCGGGTGAATCAAAAGTTTTGCAATATTTTGATACGTGATAGTTTGAGCTGTGCATATCACTTGATCGAAACATGGCTGGTAGGATAGTGGTAGTTGGTGCGCTGACACGTGTGTACTTTAAAAGCCACCCAAAAGAATGTGTATGTGTATGTGTGTGTGTGTGTGTGTGTGTGTGTGTGTGTTGCTTTTGATTGTGAAAAATAGAGATAGATAGAGGGAGAGGGAGAGAGAGAGATACGAGGCGTGATTTAAAAAAAGCTGACTAAAATTTCGTAATCTTTTAATCTTAAAATTTAAATGAAGACGTGGGCAAAGCCAAACATAGGTAAGTGACAACCATTGGTTTTCACACAGTTATACGGTTTCAAGTATTTCTTTCTAATATAAATGATTCGTACAGTTATATGGTTATAAATGTTTGAATATTATAGTAATGATTTATACAAAATTATATGCTTTCGATAACAGATTTCTAACAATGACCATTTTTAGTACACTAATAATTTTTTTATGTATTCCTAACCAATAGTAGTAATTTTAAAACAGATTTATTTGATCAATAATTTGCACCCAAAAGAGTTCTACTACTCAGGTTTTGTTTGGTTTCTTCGTTTTGTGGCACATCAACCTTGGTTGGTTCTTTAATGCCAAATCTACCCTTTAAGAACAGTACTGGTACTATTTAACCAAGAGCTGGGAGGATAAGGACGTTCATACCTTTCCCAAGGGTATTTGTCCAAAAGTGAACGCAATAGCGGGACTGGAGTTCGAACTCGGTTACTACGATTACGCAGTTCAGCGCTTTAACCATTACACCACGAGGACACTCCTTTACCATTCAGGGTCAGAATGGACCTGGGAGTAATGCCAATGAAGGGGCCCCCCCACACTTAAGAACTTAAAAACTGTGGGTTCATTATCGTATGCATTTTAGTATTATATTCACATAATCATTGGTGTTCTGCATCGTTATAAACAACTGTAGTCTTTTGTTTTCCCTACTAAGAGGCGCCGGTGGCGTTACGGTTATCAACATAAGAAAATGACTCGGCCACCCGAGTTCAAATCCTGAACGAGATTGCTTGCATTTCCTATAGTATTACTCTTGGAAAAGGCATGAATACAATTATTCTCTCTCCAGCTATAGGTAAATAGTAGGGTAGACTATGCTCTTTAGTCTTGGTATGGTATGCGGACTACAAGAAGGAAAATTCTTAATTCGAACAAGTGTTGGAAATGGAGAGAGATGGGCTCTGCCAGTCTATCCCTGTCCAAAACCATTCATCTGTAACGCTCCTTCGACCAGACAAGGTTACAGAATAAGTGTTTCTCTTTAAGAGTGTGAAGTGTTCATATTAAGAGTTTACTGTCACTTTTTAGAATAACTCTCTCTCTCTCTCTCTCTCTCTCTCTCTCTCTCTCTCTCTCTCTCTCTCTCTCTCTCTCTTTTAGAGTGTGTTGTGTGCATATTAAGAGTTGACTTACTTTTTAGAATAACTCTCTCTCTCTCTCTCAGTCTGTTTATCTATCTATCTATCTATCACTGGTGTTTGCATATTAAGAGTTGGCTGTCACTTTTTAGAATAAATATCTCTCTCTCTCTCTCTCTCTCTCTCTCTCTCTCTCTCTCTCTCTCTCTTTCTTTTTCTGAGTGTGTTGTGTGTTTGCACTGTCACTTTTAGGGGTTTTTTTTTATTATTTCAAATTTCTTATTTATTTTATTCCGTAGTTGATAGGAACCAAAGAAAAACTCAATGCGTTAAAAAACTGAATATGTTATCTTTTCCGACTTTTGAAAAGCTTGCGTAGTACGGAATTTCTTCAACACTGTTCTAAGTGATGAGTGAAGTATCTTTGATTCTTTTTCTTCGTTTCTTTTTTTTCATCGAAATAAATAAAATAAGTAAAAGGAAAATAAAAGCAAAATCATCCGGTTTCTGTAGAAAAACAAACAGTTATAAAATAAACAGGATGCTAACTGGCTTATAAACGGCGTTAAACATCTTGTAAACAAATGTTTAGACATGTAGCGTAGGATTTTAAACATGGTATTTCTAACGAACTTAAATTGAAAAATAAAAGCGGAAATATCAACCCTCTGGAAGAAAAAAGGAGAAACTTTATTGGTCAAAAATTATAACCAATTAGAAGAGTTGAAATTTTCATTTTATCTATATATTTATCCATCTATTTATTTTTAATGCTTTCTTTCTGCACACGAACATGAGTGTGTGATTTTCTTTGTTTTCATTTTATTTTATTTTATTTTTTGGTTCTTACTCTTTTATGAAATTTAACTATTTTAGTAAATAGCCTTTTTACACAAAAAGTTTTATTATCTTTGACTAATTGTTAGGGGGGGGTGTCCTCGTGGTGTAAAGGGATGGACTGCGGAATTGTAGTAAGCGAATTCGAACATCAGTCGCGCTATTATGTTCACTTTCGGACATATACCCTTGGGAAAGGTATGAACCCCCTTATCCTTCCAGCTATTGGTTAAATGGTACCATTACTGTTCTTCAAGAAGGATGGCTTTGACATTAAATAACCTACAAAGGTTGATATGCCATTAAACAAAGAAACCAAACTTGACCAGTTGCTTTTTAATTTTCAGTTTTATTTTTGGTGTATTTACCGGCTGTTTACTCAAGCCCTTGGCCGAGGGAAGATAGTGATTAAATGCAAACTTCTTTTTTTCTGATTCCCTTGGGTATCAGTTTTTTATTCAAATTGATGGTATTCTTGTAAGATCTGCAGTTTCACAATTTTTTTTTTGTATTTTCTTATTATATTATTCCTTGCGAGTAAGCTGATGGTCTTTCACTGGAGTTTTAGGGACAGCAAGTCTCCTCAAGTCTCCAGGACTCTTTTCAGTATTCCGACCTTTGGGGATAGTTTCAAAAGCACCAATTACAATTTATTCACAGTCACCTTCATGTTCCTTCTCGTTATTACTCCAGTTTTTCACTCCAACGTCCTCTTATTTCAAAATCCTCCAGTCCCATTGTCAATCTTTTGGTGACTGTACTGGCCGCACCCCTTACAATTGGTATCAACGTCATTTTCATGTTCCATAGTTTTTTTCAGTTCTCTAGCAAGGTCTAAGTACTTATCTTTCTTTTCACTTTTTTTTAGTTTTACCCTGTGATCAACCGGAACAGCAAAGTCTATAATTTTTCAGCTTCTCTTATTTATTTATTTATTTATTCTTTTTTTTTTTTTTTTTTTTTTTTTGGCTATCGCTAGGTGTCGTCGTCTGGCTGAGATTAGATGATCTGTTTGTATATGAAAGCTTCTGAGAATTTTGTGCTTCTCATTCCCCAGGACGGATTCTATGTTGTGCATATACCATGGTCAAATTTAAATTTCTAAAACAATTTCCTGTGGATCACCTTACCCACCTAGTCGTGTCGAGTCTTATACTCTTTTTGTGTTAATTTGCTTTATTAGTT
This sequence comes from Sepioteuthis lessoniana, assembly GCA_963585895.1. NCBI lineage: Eukaryota > Metazoa > Mollusca > Cephalopoda > Myopsida > Loliginidae > Sepioteuthis > Sepioteuthis lessoniana. The sequence continues at coordinate 88,605,016 of OY757914.1, read as the reverse complement.
TATTATGTGATTTATAGTTCCTTGTTACTATCATTATCATTTACTCCTTGAGAGTTTTTCACACCAGTGTAAGCTGATGGTTTTTCACTGGAGTTTGAGTGACAGCAAATCCCCTCAAGTCTCCAGGACTCTTCTCAGTATTCTGGCCGTTCTCAATAATGTAGTAGTTTGGATGGTGTCCACTCGTCCGCCAACTTCCAAGTCCTCCAGTCCCTTTAGTAATCATTTAGTAACTGTTCCAAACGCACCAATCACAATTGGTATAATTGTCTGTATTCTGGCCGTTCTCAATAATGCTGTAGTTTGGAGCCGGCTCATTGATCAAGTGGGTAGAGCGTTTGCCAATGGTCCAGGAGGCTTGGATTCAGTCCCAGGTCGCGTCATACCAAAGACTTTTAAAATGGTTCTTGATTCCTCCTTGCTTAACACTCAGCAATATAAGGTAGGTACCAAGGGTAAAGTGGATCAATCCAGGAAAAGGAGTAGCGCCCTCCCCTATACCTCGGTGTAGTTGCTATTGAAAAGGGAGCCTTCTGGTCGCCCTCCACTACAGTCGCCAACTTTCACTTTTGATGGTCTCCACTCGTCCCACTTCAAAGTCCTCCAGTCCCTTTAATTATCCTTTGCTGACTCTACGATTTGTATAATTGTGACCTTCATATTTCATAGTTTTTTTCAGTTTCCTAGCAAGGTCCAGGTACTTATCCTTCTTTTTACTTTCTTACAGTTTTATTCTGTGGTCATCCTGGACAGTAAAGTCCACATTTGTATTACTATTATTATCATTATGATTATTCTACTTTTCTTACCAACATTAGCTGGTGGTCTTTAAGTCGAATCTGAGTGGAATCTGAGTGACGGCAGGTCTTCTCAAGTTTCCAGGACTCTTATGAATATTATTAACAATGTTTTGGTACGGATGGTCTTGATTTCTCCAGTCATTTCTCAAAGCCCCAAGGAACCGGTCGAAGCCCACCAACTACAATTAGAATACCCGTTCTCCTTATGTACCACAGTAGTTTTGGTTTTCTGGCAAGGTCCAAGTATCTGGTTTTCTTTTCACTTTCTTTTATTTTCACAAAGTTCTTTGCCAGACCAGCAAAATTTATCAGATCGCGAAATTCTTTTTTCTTGTTAATTAACACATAATATTTATAGATATCTCGTCTTCTGACCGGTATTAGTCTTATTCTCTGGGACGAATACTGGTTTGTGTATATACTATTATAGTAGTAGATTCGAATCTTAATCTCTTGCACAGTTCACAGTGGATCATCTTTCCTGTCCAGTCGTGCCTAGTCGTGTACTGCATTTTGAGCTAGTTTACTGCATTCTCTTATTATGTGATAAACCGTTTCGTATCTCTCTACCCCCTCTCTCTCTCTCTCTCCATAACCTACACTTGCTATTCAGTTGCCTCTTATCAATTTTCGCTTTAATATAAAGGGTTATTATGGCAGAGAGAATCAGTTTCTCTCTTGAGGTTTCATTTTCTTAACTGTCTAGTTCGTCTTTTGTGCTATCTTTCTAGTGTGTATTATTATCTCATTATTGTCTTCGAATCATAAAATTACTGGCAAGTTCCCTTGCTTTCTAGAAATCACAAAAAATATTACTTTTCCACTGACATGATCTTAAACAGAACACAAGTGCTGATAGTACTACTGTTTGTTTTTTGACAGAGGAGTTAAGTTGCGCATTGGGGCGTTGTGGTTAACGTGGCGGACTACGATATCGTCGTAAGCGAATTCGAACTCCAGTCGCGCTATTATATTCACTTTAACATTATATATATATATATATATATATATATATATATATATATACTCTTTAAGAAAAACAACGAAACCGGTCACATAGGATTATAAATCTATTTCCATCCTGTTACGCCTTTTTGAAATTTCCAAAAACGCGAAAAAAAATTAACAGGACTACTTCATCAAAAAGATCTGAAGAAGTCCTGTTAATTTTTTTTCGTGTTTTTGGAAATTTCAAAAATGCTTAACAGGATAGAAATGAATTTATAATCCTATGTGACCGGTTTTGTTGTTTTTCTTAAAGAATTTATTACTCTGTATTATTGTTACATTGAGCTCTTTACCAGGAAAATTTAAATATTCATTCATGAATAATTTCTTGTCCTGATGGAATTACTCCCAACTCCGGTTTAACTGGATCAAAGAATACCTATATATATATATATATATATATATACACATTCACATATATATATATGTGTGTGTGTGTATGTATGAGTGTGTGTGTGTGTGTGTATGAGTGAGTATGTTTGAGCTTATGTGTGTGTGTGTGTGTGTGTGTGTGTGTGTGTGTTTGGTTTCTTTGTTTAATGGCATATCAACCTTTGTAGGTTATTTAATGCAAAACTATCCTTCTAGAATAACAGTAGTGGTACGATCAGTGGCAGAAACAATAGTGATACTATCAAAGGCATAAACCCCCTTACCCTTCATAGCTGGGAGGATGAGGGGGTTTATGCCTTCCCCAAGGGTATTTGTCCGAAAGTGTACATAAAATATGACTGGAGTTCGAACTCCCTTATTACGATTCCGCTGTCCCGCGCCTTAACCATTACACCACGAAGACACACCCTCTATCTGTGTCTGTATCTGTGTGTGTGTTCACATTCTAAACATGTGATGACAAGAGTGCGTTTATTATCAGTTTTCCGCAAACATTTCTTTCATTTCACAATCTACTGCCTATCATTACATCTCCTCAGACTGTCATTCACTTTTCTTTTTCTTTTTTCTTTTTTTATAAATACATCACCTTGGAGAAAGAGACAGATGAGTATCACATATGAAATTTATGGGCTACGTCTTAGACCTTTTCTTTTTTTTAAATAGTGCCTGATTTTTTTTTCACAACTGATATTTATCATGAACAAATCAAGTAAATTTGAATTGATTTTTTGATAAGACTTGCCTGTCACAACTTAATATAAAATGTGATACAAGGTTACTTATTTTGTGATAATACCGAAGACCCTCAGTCAAGTCGTAAACATCAGGGTATATTCTGGACCTCTTCAAGTGTAAGGGGGAGGTGCTATAAAAGAGGCGGATCCACAGTTCTCAGGCAACTATTGCTTTTTGTGCTTCCTGGCCAGAAAAAAAAAGAAAAGAAAATATCGACACATAGTTTGATTTTCTAAATTATTTTAACGGGGATTTACACACACACAAACACACACACGCACATGCACACTCACACATACACACACAAAGACACACACACACTAGTACAAACACACACACACACACACACACACACACACACACACACACACACATATATATATATATATATATATATATATATATATATATATATATATATATATATATTGGCAGCATTTCTTCATTAATACATATTTCATTGAATATAATAGACATCTTTTGTGTACATATTTTTTTGTTAATCCTTTCGAATTGCCATGTTGATCTTATGATATTCGGCTGGAATTGGTTGATAACTCTTCCATAATTATTAAGTTATTTTCCAAGTACTTTCTGCCCAACTTTGGGCCATCATCAGGGGAGGATGTATTACAAAAGTGATGTAACTTTTGTATGTACATTACAGCTTTGTAAGAAGAAACGTGTCCGTCCTGTTGTATTGAGTAACGTTTACTTTTCGAATCAGTTCTATAAATAACGTCAGTAGCTAAATACATTTAAGTACATTAGCACTGGTTTTAGAATTTATTCTGTTCAGTATAGGTTGTATGTTCCTAATATGGGAAATAACTAATCATGGAAAATTTATCGACCAATTCCAGCCAAATATCATAAGATTAATACAGCAATTCGAAAGGATTAACAAAAAAATATGTAGACAAAAAATCTCTATTATATTCAATGAAATATATATATATATATATATATATATATATATATATATATATATATATATATATTGTTAAAAAGTTATCAGATTTAACAAGGAATTAATTGCTTTTCGTTTAATTTTCATTGATATATAAAGAGATAAAGAAACTTTATGAAAAATAAGCAAACTTTGAAATGAATATGTGAAAGAGCATCCACGTTTATTAACTCAAGATCAATTACTTCTTAGTCGGCCTGAGAACTTTTCAGTGCCACCTCATTGATAGATAGATAGATAGATAGATAGATAGATATGATGGACATTGATAGATAGATTTTTGAGAATCTTACAGTAATCATTTTCAAGATTCTTCCCAATACAATATCGCCAAAAATAACGGTGACTTTTCGCTTTGCATATCGTTTCTTAAACGACGCCATGCAAAATTCGAGAGTTCAACTCTATTCAAAATGATTTCACATATGTAAAAGTAGCTTATTCAATCTATTTTTTATAACTGGGGATTCTACAATATGTAATTGTTATAATAACAATATATTCTCCGGCTTAAGGTCACATTAATTTGTTTTTCTCTTATCCAATGTGATTAATAATTGCCACAGTCAATAGAATTAATGTGTCAACTAAAGATTAACCATTAAAAATGTTTATCACCCAAACATACAACCGGAGAGACAAACATTGCAATGTCGATTATTTAAATGTAAAAACTACGAAGACTGCTCGTATAAAATCAAGACATGTTTACCATAATTTTTCAGTGTTTCTTTTAGAAAAGTTATAATAATAGTATTTTGATTTTATCTTGGTTTTCATGGTACTTGTGTGAATTAAATGGGAAACATTTTTATGTCATCTTCTGATTATGTGTTTCTGATGTATATATCTCGTAAAGACACAATCAGAAAATGAAATAAAAACGTTTAGGGTGATAGGATGATTATTCAAAGTAAATTTTGTCGATAAAAAATATTACAAATAACGATAATAATTAATGCTTCAAGGATTCAAGGTTACAAAAAATTAAGATGGAGAATTCTTTTACCGACTCCACAGCCTTGATATATATATATATTGTTATCATCATCATCAAGTCGAACTGCTAGAACTAGTTTCCCTGACTCTCTCTCTCTCTCTCTCTCTCTCTCTCTCTCTCTCTCTCTCTCTTCATCCCTATCATTGATCGCTCCCGGTAGTTTCTCCAGACTATATCCGGTGTTCGCATAGAACAGGTGTAGATAGGATCTAGTTGGTCGGCCAACATTGGCGAGTCCATATGAAGGGATCCATAGGAAAACGTCACTTATGAGTTCATCCTTTCTTCTCCAGCAGTGTCCCACATGACTTGTTCGTCTTATTTGGATGGTTTTGCAGATGGGAGGTAAGTGGCCGTACAGCTGATGTTCCGTGGCGTGTTGCTTCCAGGATTTGATCAATATAGTTCGTAGTATTCTGGTGTTGTTACCGTCAAGCTTTTCCTCAATACGTTTTGTCGGCATCCACGTGTTACATCAGTACAGAAGTATTGACACAACCGTTCCTTTGAAGAAATTTAATTCATCGGCTAGATCAGACTTCCATATGATCGATAAGCCTATCGATTACAATCCACGCCTTCACGATACAAATTTGGTTAAAGACTACCGAATTTTTCTTTTTCATGATTTGCGGAGTGGGGGGTCCTAGCTTTCTGGGGTGGGGATTGTATTCAGGTCCAATTGACGAAGAAGTTGCCCCAGGTTCTGCTCCTAACCGCTTTCGATCATATTGATTGATCATCTTCTGGGGGATTTTTTCATGGATATTGTTTGTTTGTGAATGGTTTGAATGCGATATTTATTTTGTTGGAAGGGTTTATAATTTGTGGGGGTACTTTAGTGAGCATGTTATTTAAAAACAATCAATACCTACATAAAATTCCACCTGAAGACGATCAATCGATATAATCGAAAGTGCTTAGAAACAGAACTTAAGGTAACTTCTTCTTGATGCTAAAAAACTATCAAGAAAGCTAGAAAAAATATTGAATCATAAAAAAGTAAAGTTCCCTATACTTTAACCAAACTTGAATAAACAATAATTTTCTGCTAATATATATATATATATATATATATACTACAAGGTCGTGTCTGTAACCCTGGGTTTCAAGCTTTATGCATTCATCAGACATATTTAGCACTATTTGATGATACCGAAAAAATTTAGTTCGCCGTTGACTCATCAAGTGATCTAGTGATAAGCATAAACCATTACAATATATATATATATATATATATATATATATATATATATATATATATATATATATATATATATATATATATATATATTTATATACATATATATAAAGTAAAGTTCGTGACAGTGGTCGAGGGCGACCCGAAGGCTTCCTTTTCATTACCTACTACACCGAACAGTAGGGTAGGGCACTACTTCCTTCCTTGGATTGGTCTATCCTTATAATATTGAGTGTTAAGCAAAGCGGCACCCTTTACCACGTTTTGAGTCTTTGGTATGACTGTACCTGGGATTGAAACCCGATCTACCGAGATATTGGCGCACACTGTACCCTCTCTCTCTATATATATATATATATATATATATATATATTCGTCTCTCAGTAACTGTTGGAGACATCAAGACATTTTCTATTTGTCTGTACCAAATATTTTAAAAGCAATGGTGAGATACTCTCTTTCGGGTTATTTTTATTTTGAAAACACAAAAATTCTAAATAATGCTCCAGAATCTTTTACAGGTAATTAATCTTTGGTTTTCTTTGCCATCACTTCAGAGGTCAGATTGTACTGCAGACCCTATCTATCTTAAAGTACCACTCTGACTGTGAGGCTTAGAATACGGTGACTGAATCTCCTTCAGAAGGGGTAAAACCCACACGCATAAGAGTTATACTATATATGACACTAAACGGCATCTGATGTTGGGACTTCACTTCTTGTGATCAGTGAAATGTACAGTACTCTTTCGTGGCCATTACTCTCAGGTCTTCTCTCTCCTGGAGAGGTAATATCTAAACTTAACTAAGAAAGAATGGTATGTATATCTGACAAATAGTTATGTTTAAAATTCGTTCAATTATAAGGTTGTGAGGAATTAACTTTTAAGAAATAACAATTCAAAAATATAAAGATGAACGTATAATGAACGTGATTTCCTAACCCTTAGACATAAGGGGTGTCCTCGTGGTGTAATGGTTAAAGCGATGAACTGCGGAATCGTAGTACGCGAGTTCGTACTCCAGTCGCGCTATTACGTTCACTTTCGGGCAAATACCCTTGGGAAAGGTATGAACCCCCTTATTCTCCCTCCAGCTATGGGTAAATAGTAGGACGGACTAGGTTCTTCAGCTTTGGTGAGGCAACTAGTCTAGGAGAAGGAAAACTCTGAATTCAAACCTGTTAAACTCCGCTTAAAAATTGACCTTGTGTCATATCCTACCCGAGCGGAGGGGTTGGTAAATAGTACCCTTAGACATGAAATAATATATGACATGGCATTAAAATCAGTCGACCAATCTCTTTTTTGTGTTGTGGGAGGTTGCTATATACGGAATAGATCCCAAGAAGTCAGTTTACAGGATTTTCTTTTACTTCATTTCCCAAAAGCGATAGAAAGTCAATTGCTACTTACTAACCTGAGTTTAGTTTGGCACCAAAAGACACCTACTGGGAAAGTATCTTTAAAATGAGTTTACGATCTATTACTGTTTGGCCCAACGGCTTACGAAGGTAAATAGACGCTAATATCTACTTTTTTTTATTTATTTCGTTTTTTAAGAGTATTTTTTTTCCTTATTTCATTTTCAGCTTTAGAATCAGTCAATTAGAAAATGAATTTTCAAATTTGATCATGCTAGAATAAGCAATTACTTCGTAAGTAATTCAAATGGTCAATCACGTATTAAGAGCAGACCTCCTAGTGTAAGCTGATATTGCCGAATACAAGTCGAAATCACGTTATAACATTCTGCTTTTTTTCTTTTCTTTTCTTTTCTTTTCTTCTTTCCTTTTCTTTTTCAACATCTAGAAGATCGCAATAAAGCACACAAAAACATGGATATATACAAGGGTCGATCCGAGAGCAAATACAGGATGCAAGACAAGGTCAGTTTTATGCGGAGCTTTACAGGTTTAGATTCAGAGTTTTCTTTCACCTAGACCGGCTACCATACCAAGGTTAAAGAAATCAGTCTACTCTACTATTTACTCACAACTGGAGGGAGAATATTAGGATTCCTATCTTTCCCAAGGTTATTAGCGATATGTGAAATGCAAACAATGTCATTCTGGATTTGAACTCGCGTTGCCATGTACATTGTAACATTGTAAACAAGGGATAAAATAAAGTGGTTAAGAGATGAGATTAGATAGATTATAAAACAAACCTCAACAGCCAGAATAGAACGATGGGTTATTTCCATTTGTTAAATGGCAGCATAAGGAATGAGCATGATACTTCTTTATAAAAACCTATCTCCCGAAAGGGGTCAAAGCTTTTGTAGGTGAGTGAAAGACAGAAGACAAACAGAGACAGAGGAATAAAGACAGCCATATTGACCCATAATTTCTCCTTTGCTTGTCTGTGAGACGCTACCCCAGGGCTCTCCGTGACTGAATCTCTTCTGACCACAAGCTGAGCCTGTCTGAAGTCTGACCGTATCTCACGTAGGCATCTGCATATATCATTTTATAACGCCACCACATTTTCGTTAATCTACGTAACTGCTTCTACTTATTTACGATGGTGCGTCCTGTGCAGAAAAATCACTAATTGATTGCTCGATCAAAGGTCAATATGCAGCACATTCTCTGAACAAAGTCTCGGATCCCTCTTCGTTACACTGATGTCCGCAGTCTAGTAAAACAACGCCCTGGCGGTTGGGTCTTAGAATACACTGACTCGATCCTCAGCTGAGGATTAAGACTCCGTAAAAAAGATAGGTCCTGGGTATGACATTAAACTACTTCCACAAAAAAGTTTAAGATTCTAGAGATAATGTTGATACCCTTTTATTGTCATTACCCGACAGGTCCACTTTGACCCGGAGTGTCAGTAGCTTTTAAAGTCCCATCTAAGGGTCAAATAGATATGTTAAAAAATGTTCGTATACTACAGGAATACTTGAGACCATATAACTGTAAATGATTTCTATTAAGAATAATTACTTGAAGTTATTATAGTTTACTTTGGTTTGGTTGGATTTTTTGGCACATCAACCATTGTAGGTTATTTAATACCAAATCGGGTTTATTCATATATATTAGATATATATGATTTGTAAACATAAGTCAACAATGCTAAATGGTTCCAGATATTTCTATCTATCGCTTACATTTCAATTAAACATCAGCCATTTTTTACACACAGTTTAATGATCCAACACTTCTATTTCAAACAATTCAATTTAGCATAAGTTATTTGTTTAGTCTTATCAAGGACACTTGTCTTACCCCTCTGCAGTGATGCAGTCGGTGGATTCTACAGCTCCTGCTAACAGTTACTTAGAACCATATAATAGTGAGCATATAAACTATTATTAGATAGAAATAATTACTTCAAAGTATATAATTATTTGTATTAGATAGAAATACTTGAAACTATACTTCTGAATACAAATTATTTGCTTTAGAAATAACTGATTTGCCGCGTCGGCTGGAGCTGTTGAATACACCGACTGCATCTGTGCAAAAGGATAAGACCCCCCCCAACTAGTATCTTGGATATGACACTAAAAAATCTCAGCCCAGTCGGCTTGGGCTGTAGAATACACCGACTGCATCTCTGCTGAGGGGTAAGACACACCCCCGAACGAGTGTACTGGATATGACACTGAACAATATCAACCCAGTCGACTGGAGCTGTTGAATACACCGACTGCATCTCCGCAGAAGAGTAAGACTCATCACCAACGAGTGTCTTGGATATGACACTAAACAATCTAATGGTGAGGTTCCAGAGATGCTGGAGCTTTGGAGAATACAGGGTAGCCCTTCATTGCCATCGCTCCCAGGTCTACTCTGGTAGTACCTGATAGAGTACTATCTAAGGGTCAAATAGAACGAAACTGCGTACTTTTGCTAAATTGAATTGTTTGAAATAGAACTGTTCATGTATAAAGATGGATTTGGCATTAATAATCTACAATGGTAGATGTGCTATAAAACCAAACCAGACCAAACTAAACCAAATAACTGATACCATATGACCGTGTTCGGAAAACTTTTAAGAAACAACTGCACAAAAATGTTAATATAAACATACAATCAACACGATTCCCTAACCTAAAGGCATAAAGTAGCCCTGGATCTGTCGACATACCGTTAAAATCAATCAATGAATTTCGTGAAACAAAGCAAAAGTATATCCAATTATTGACCACAGTATGCGTAAAATGTGCGTGTTCACACCCAAAACAGATATTTTGGTGACAGGGTTCTGCTGCTAAACTGTTTGGAGGATTATGATGGCTGTGAACAAATGCAGCAAAAATGCAACTCTTGGAGACCTAAGTAGGCATTATATTCTTGCTTGGGTGGCCATTGGTTTGGTTATGAGCTATACAAAAATGCAAGAATTATATCCGGTTGTCGCTTATACTCCACAGTAAGAAGCTAAATTGACTTTTCATGGACATTTGATTTGACAATTGCCAAAAAATATGTGAAACAAGGTAAAAAAATTGCAGTGGTTTTAATGTTTTCTTTGTTTATATTTGTGCTTTGTAAGTATCAAAGTTTTTGCAAGACTATGAGAAAGACTTTTTCTTTGTTGAATATACAGAAGTCATTCCCCCAAAACGCAGGCTGCTTTGCCAGTGTCTGTAGAAAGATCTAAGGATATCGTCATCATCCTCATCATCATTATCAACTCACGCTGTAAATTCGCATCTCTCTCTCTCTCTCTCTCTCTCTCTCTCTCTCTCTCTCTCTCTCTCTTCCATATCCTCCATTGCTCCCAGTAGGTCATCTAGACTACATCCTGTGTCCGCACAGAGCTGGTGTTGGTAAGTTCTTGTCTAAATGTACACTGACGGAAAAAAAAAACAGTTAACATAAACAAAAGTTGGTTGCTTAGAACCAAAGCAAGGATATTTATACAAAACCAATGACAACAAAATAAGCAAAAAATCTTTCAACGAGGATGTTGATTATATAGGGATTGGTGACCCAAGTATTTTCCGATCTGTTTGGGTCAAAATATTATCCTGAAATAAGTGTTTCGATGTCATTTCAAATTTTCTCTAAACTTAACTAAGAAAGAGATGTATATTGCTGTATTTTCTTTGTAGTCTGGAAATATATGAGGAACTGGATATGGGTACATGTTTATGGGCCAGAATTTCACGAGGAAACCTTTCATGACTTCTAAATAGCCATATGTTATAACGAATTGGATATATATTAGACTTTTGATAGGCTAGTAAAATCGAGGAAAATAAAGTAAAAATTTGATCTAAAACCAGATTTTGGGGAGAGTATTCGGAGATGTCTGTATCAAACTAAATGCAATGAATACAGACACACAGATCTGTTTCGTTCTATCAGAACTCTTCAGCATGGCTAGACATAATAGCTTCCCATAGCTGGGATTGAAACCCGGTTGACTCAAACGCCAATCCAAGCATCTTCACCTCAGCCACGAGTAGCCAGTAGCAGCGAAGTAAATTTTTAAACGGTTATGAATCACAATTACTATTGTTTACATACATCCCCTTAACGGCTACCGAGACCTCAATTCATATATGAAGAGACTTGCAATAAACGCTAATGGCAACGCGATTACTTCATCCGTTAGAGAACTCAACCCTACTGGGATAGGGGAGTATATATATCTATATAGTCATCCACAGACAGATATATCAATATAGTCATCCACAGACATATCTGTTTCGTTCTATCATACCCATATATATATATATATATATAGGTATGATGTTTTAAATCGGTGTTAATATAATATTTACAGACATTTTGTGTTTTAATCTCCAAAATAGGCATTTTTGAGGATGTTACCAAAAAATCTGATTATAAAAGGTAGAATTTTACTGAAACAATCATTAAAATACATTATTAAACCTTCCAGTCCAAAAACTCAGAACATTTCTAGTAACTAATGAGGTATTTTGTCTTGAATTCGTAAATACATAAGCTGGAAAGACGTGGTAAAGTTTGCACTACAATTTCAATCATCAATTTGTATGCACATATTTTATCAGAAATTTTTCGATAAAACTGCCAACTTAAAGATACCATAACATATTAACAAAAATGATTAAAACAAAATTTAAAAAACTTATATTTGGACAAAATTGAGGATTCAGAATAGGCACTTCTCCCGTTAAAATAACGATCTTCCAAACTACCCAATATCAGACCTTAGTCTATTATGTACTCAGTTCAAGGTTATTGTTTTTCTTTAATCATGCCAGATTGTAGTGGAAGTGTCCTCTTGGTGTAGTGGTTAAACTGCTGAACAGCGGAATCGTAGCAAGCGAATTCGAACTTCAGTCGCGCTATTGCATTCACTTTCGGACAAATATCCTTGGGAAATGTATGAACCCCCTTATCCTCCCAGCTATGGGTTAAATAATACCACTACTATTCTTTTATGAACGGTGGATTTGGCATTGAATAACCCAATGCCATTAAACCACAAAACCTTAACCATATTGTAGCCGAAGCAGACCTAATAGTCTTTAGCGGCTCGAATTTCATTTAATCTAAAAAAATTAATAATGAAATATTCTTGTCTTCTCATGTTTCATATTGCCGATGCATTATACCTTTTAAAAACTGTGTAATTTTTCAGGAAGCAGCCTGAAGGATATAATCAGAAATTTACTCTTGAAGCAGACTGCAGTTCCAGTAAAACTAAGTTTGCCCACTACTCCAAATTTTCCAATCTGGCACTCCTGACACTGAGGAAATCTAATATCTTTTCAACCCATAAACACTGATTTTAGACCTCACCGTACTAGATGTTTCATGCCTAATAAATACCAGGGTTTTGTTACGAAATTTACTGGTAGTTACTAATAACATTAGTATTTACAAATAATTTACGGTTGAAAATATTGACAAAACAACGTGTTTATGCATTTATGTAAATGTACCATGAATATTTTTGTGACGGACATCCAACGATGAAATCGCCCCTTATTCCTCAAAATCAACCAGGAAAAAATAAAATACGAAATTATCAAACCATAAAGTTTATTCTTCTCATTATCTCTACTTTATCTATTAATTCAATTAGAAATAAAATGATACAGTCATTATTTAATAATAAGCTAAAATTATCGAATTTAAATATTTTTTAATATATTTTGTAAGAAAAAATGGATATGATTTTTAACCCAGTAAACAGTCTCTTTGTCTACTCAAGGAAATTTCTGTAAAGTATTATTTAGATGCTAAAAATATTCATTTTCTTTTAAAGACATGTCCTTAAGTAGAATTCATAACAAAACAAAGATGAGCCTTCCCCTAAATGTCCATGTGGAAATCAGTACACTATAAAACACATCTTCATCGAATGCACAAAACTAACCAACATTCGACGAAGGTTTTATAATGTTGACAATATGAACAAAGTATTTAGAATAATAGACCCTAAGAATATATTGAACTTTCTGAAAAGAACAAGCCTCCTATTAAAAATGTAGACTGGTGTATTTTTTATACTCGCAATCACTTAACTGTGTGAAAACAAAGCAATAACATTAGATAGGAGTACTAGTGTTAGCAAAAACAGCAGCAAGTAAAACTGTGTGCAAACAAGTGAGCTCTGGTTGGTCTAAAAATGATGAACTACAAGATATGCGCTTACAATTCATATATATATATATATATATATATATATATATATACAAGATTTGGCATGAAATAACCCATAAGAGGTTGATATGCCATAAAACCCAACCAACCATAACAAAAAAAATACTGTCAACAATTACTTGAAGTATCCTGGTTATGACACTGACTGCATCTGGTGGTGAAGCTCAAGCTCTGGATATCTGCGGAGAGTGGAGTTCCATTTCTGCGCCATTACTCCCAGTTCCACTCTAACCCGTGGTAGTACCATCAAGTAGTCAAATAGAACTGATTGAAAATTGTTATTTTGATACTGAGGTTATTCCTTTTTTGGTTGTCCTAATCCGCTGAATACTAAGCCTCCCTGACCAGTAAATGTTCTTAAAATTGGTAATTGTGGCTGAGCCAGCGTTAGATAAATCCATTTTCTCAAAACAACTTTCTTCTCCTGTCAAAATATTTTTAGCTTATGAGCCCCAGATAAAATATATTTAGCTTACTAACATTTCAAATCTAGTATTACGACTACATCAACTTTTCTTGGACTAACTTTACAGTTACGCAACACTCGACTCAAAAGTACAAACAGAATGAAAGGCATTAGTTTCGTTCTGCTGTGCCAACGGTAGTTATTGATTTCACAGTCAACAATCATCTCAAAATCGAAATAGTTTGGAAAAAAACCCTAGAAAAGAAATAGAAAGCCAGGAACACTGGCATCGTTAACACAACTTCAAAGCGAACAAAGAATAACACGCCGAATGAACTGGACTCGTCAAAAGAAAAAGACCTGGAAGGATAGAATTCTCAAAGAAACACATAAAATTTACGGAGTCTTGTAGTTTTCGAAACTCTTTATTAGAATGATAAACTTTAAAGGTATCAGGTAACATTGATAATCATTTATTTCATTCGTGTATTTACGCAACCCCTCCACAACGGGTAGAATGTGACACAAGGTCAGTTTTTAAGCTGAGTAAGGCTAGTTTTAAATTCAGAGTTTATCGTTTTCAAGACGAGTTGCCAAACCAACGCTAAAGAACCCATAACTGGGTGGGGGTGGAGAACAGATGGATGCATACGTGGTGCATTCAATACGTTCTCAGACTTTTTTTGTACTGGCATTTACAATTGTCATAGACTCTTGAAAATTCAGGATGTCATTGATATACATCTTATGAGATGACTGACCAATTTTTATTGGGGGTACGACCCCCCCCCCCCGCACACACTCAATGAGTGTCCTGGTGTGACTCTAAACTATCTGATGGTGAGGTTCCAGTAATGATGGAGCTTTGGGGAATGCGAAGTACTCTTTCATTGCCATTGCTCCCAGGTCAACTTTAGCCCGGAATGGTAGCACCTGAGAAGGCCCTATCTATGGGTTAAATAAAACTAAACTGCATACTCATGCTAAACTGAATTGTTTGAATTAGAACTGCTTGACTAAACGAAATAGCTTAAAATATAAATGGTTTTGACAATTAAACTACTTACGTTTAAACTGCGTGCTTATGTTAAACTGAATTGTTTAAAATGAAACTGTTTTTGACATTGAAACTGTACTTACACTAAACTGAATTGTTTAGTATAGAACTGTTTTGACATTTGACTGTGTGTAAAGAAAATCTGTACTCATACTAAACTGAATTAGTTGAATTAGAACTGTTTGAATAAACTGAATAGCTTGAAAAAGAAATGTTATCACAATTAAACTGTGTACTCATACTAAACTGAATTGAGTGAAATAGAATTGACTATTTGCATAAAAATGGATTTGGCGTTAAATAACCTACAAAGGTTAATATGCCATAAAACCCAACCAACCTCAAATAATTATTTCTATTCGCTTATAGTCATTTGTTTGCACATGGTTATATGGCTTCAACCAGCTATTAATATTATTCAAAAACAATTGACCGGCCCATTGGCGTAATGGGTACAGTGTTCCGAATGGTCCCGGAGATTGGGGTTTAATCCTAGGTCGAGTCATACCAAAGACTCAAAAAATGGAACTTGATGCCGCTTTGCTAAACACTCGGCATTATAAGGTCTGGATCATGGGTAACGTATAGCAGTCCAGGGTATGGAGTAGCACCCTCTTCTGCACTTCGCTGTAGTAGCTATGGAAAAGGGAACCTTTAGGTCACCCTTGACTACGGTTGCTAACTTTACTTTTTACTTAATTAAGAATTATAGCTTCAAGTGACGATTCTTAATAAAGTTCATTTACAGTTTTATGGCCTTACGTATTCATATCGAATACGAATAATTTTTATACAGATCTATTCGACCCAAAGATGAGACTAACAGATACTACCACTTTGTAGGCAGAATGAACCTGAAAGTAATGACCATGAAGATGTACCACACTTTCCCCAGATCTCCAGAAGAAGAATCTCACTATCAGATACAATCTAGTGTCATACTCAGTACACCCCTTTTGTATTAGGCTCTACCATTCTGCAGAGGATATATTCAGAGTATTCTAAGCTCCACTGAAAGAGCGGATGGGCAGAATGTTACACGAGGTCAGTTATAAGTAAAACCGGTTGGAATTCAATTTTCCTTCACCAGATGTGAAGAAGCTAGTCCCATTTATTATTACTATTTACCCATAGATTGGAGAAGAACAGATGGAATCATGCATCACCTATTCAATTTACTATGAAAATACTGATTACGCTAAGTGCACCTGCGTTCATTTCAAGTAAGTTCAAATTCACGCAAAATGTCTTATACGTGTCACTGGAGAGTATACTATGCAATACATTTTCATCAGGTCTACAAAGCTCTTCTTCTTCTTCTTCTTCTTCTTCTTCTTCTTCTTCTTCTTCTTCTATTATTATTATTATACTCCTTGTGAGTCTTTGATTCTTTCCCAACTTTTCATTATCACCATGGCATATTTTCGATGCCGAATTTCATTTTTACACCCTGACTATGTGTTTTTATTGTTCGTATTAGGGTTTATAATTTTTTTCATTTTTGGCAAATATCTTGATATCATCTATACATCCTTCGAGTCCAGAGGTGGGCAAACTGCCACCTGCGGGTCACATACCGCCTGCTGCGCTGTTCTGAGCGGCCCGCGGAAGCCTCAAAAAATAAAAAATAAACACTTGCACTTGAATTGAGGCGGAATTATTTTGATTTTAAAAATGCAGTCCTTTTATAATTCGTAACCCAGTGAAACGTCCCTTTCACCAAAAAGTTTGCCCACCACTGCTCTAGTCTCATCTCCCATCCAGGTTCTGCATTCTGTTCGAGTTCCTTTGGGGTATTCCAATTTTATCATGAGTTAGTTTTTTGCTCATGCATAAATTAGATCATTTAGTCCGGTTTTCTAGTCCGTTGGGATATTACTTAATTTATCTTTTCAGTTTCTACAATGACTTTTTTTTTCAGTCCAGATTTCTTAAGGACGGTAATGTCAACTTTTCAGTCCTGGCTTTTTATTTTCTCTACATCTGTTTCTTTCTTCTTGTTTAAACAGATATGTTGAGGTGCTGGTTTCCGTGACATTTTTGTTTTCATTATTTTGTATTTTAGTTCTTGTATAGGACTCCTCTTGAGGAAAATCTTCACAACTTAGCAATCCACATACTTCTAGTATCTCCAGATTAGAAAACCACCCATTCTTTAAAATTATCCCCGCTTGATCAGATTAAATTTAACCGATTGATTAAATTTAACCGATTTGGCCCAAATTTTCCTAATCCTTTTCCTATAAACTTTTTGGGTAGAATTGTTTTTAAAATAACAGAGTATTACATTTTGTCTGTTTTCTCAAGTTCATTTTTTTTTTTTTTTTGTGTGTGTCTCCCAGATGTATTTCTGTTTTGGTCTTTGTGTACCTGAAATTGGAACAGCCAACATTAGCAGGCTCCCTATCAGGTCCTCCATCGTGCTCATTAGGGGAGCACGTGCCGAACATGACACTCATATTTATCATCTGAGTTTGTTAGTTTGGGTTTTACGGCATATCAACCTTTGTAGGTTATTTAATGCCAGATCCATTTAAAAAAATAAACAGTTTAATTTCAAACAATTCAATTTTGCAAAAGTACACAGTTTCATTATCAAAACATTTCTATTTAAAACTATTCAGTTTAGACAAACAGTTCTGATTAAAACAATTCAGTTTAGTGTTAGTATAATTTTTGTTTAGACAGTTAAATGTCAAAACAGTTCCATTTCAAGCAATTCAGTTTAGCATAAATAGTTTCAATGTCAAAAACAGTTTTGTTTCAAAAAATCTAGTTTAGGATACAAAAACAGTTCCATTTCAAACAATTCAGTTCAGCATAAATACGTAGTTTAAATGTCAAAACAGTTCTATTTCAAGCAATTCAGTTTAGCATAAGTACACAGTTTAGTTGTATTTGACGCATAGATAGGACCCTATCACGTGTTACCACTTTGGAGCAGAGTGGACCTGAGAGCAATGCTGTAGTTCGGATAGTCTCCACTCGTCCTCCAACATCCAAGTCCTCCAGTCCTTGAATCATTCCTTTGGTGACCATACCAAGAGCACTAATTACAATTGGTTTAAGCGTCACGGTCATGTTTCACAGTTTTTTTAATTCCCTAACAAGTCCCAAGTCCTTATCCTTCTTTTCGCTTTCTTTCAGTTTTACTCTGCGTTCCCCTGGGACAGCAAAATCCACAATTCTGCAAGTTCTCTTTTTGTTGTTGATTATTATAAGGTCTGGACGTCTGGCCGAGATTAAGTGACCCCTTTGTAAATCAAAATCCCAAAGAAGTTTGTGCGTCTTATTCTCCAGGATAGATTCTGGGTAGTGCATATACCATTTATTCTTATGGTCAAATTTAAATTTCTTGCACAATTCACAGTTGTCTTATATATAGTCTTATATTCTTTCTGTGCTAATTTGCTGCATTCGCTTATTATGTGATTGATCGTTTCGAGTCTACTACCACATAACAGACATCAGCTGTATTGTTGCGTCTTATCAATTTTTGCTTTGATTGAATGGTCTTTATGGCGTTGTTTTATGCCGCAATTAGAAAATACTCAGTTTCACTCTTAAGGTTTCCCTTTTTTTTAGCCACGTCCACGTTTTTACGTGTGAGACACTTCTCATAATTCTAGCCATTTCTAGCATTACCGTGATTTAGACGTTAATCCTTTATCAAATCTTCAATCTTCCATTTTTTCCTGGTTTTACAACAGGGTTCCAACAACAACTCTTATGACAACCACCTTCACGTGCCATAACTTTTTCAATTATCTGACAAGTTCCAGATCCATATGTTTTTTTCTATTTTTACTCTATGGTCAACTTAGAAATTGATTGTCTGTCGTATTAGGTCTGCGTGACCTCCAAGAGCACATGAATCTACTTGTGGACATGTTCTTCTGGTGAACTAAATCTTGGTCTGGTTTTCTAGCATAACTGCTGTGCATTATGCCCTTTGAGATTGATGAATAAATCGGCAAATAATGAGGCCGATAGACTTGGCAATGACTTGTTTAATGTGAATATTGATATTTATTAAAGTTACTTTGGTCTGGCTCAGTCACAAGACACCCCGTGAGAATACCTCTCACACCACTGATGTATGATACTAGGCGAATTTAGAATGCCAATCATTACTCTAAGGATGCCAAATGACCTAATGTAATATTGCTGTTATGTATCTCTTGATGGAAAAAAATAGATAGATAGATAGATATATTCAAAAGTCATGTTGATAGAATATTCACTTACATATAGAGATGTAGGAATTAAACAGCAATATTTTCATCCTTTCTGTCTCATTTTGATGAACACTTTTGGTTTAAATCTTTGTTGATCTCTTTAATATCATGTGATCTAATTCTCTGTTTTCATTTGTTGCTTTTTAATGACTCTGATTTCTAACTGCTAATTTGTTTCAATCCTGTGCTTCTGAATAATAAGCATGGATACATCAATACGAAGGCTCAAGGACCACATTAAAAAAGAACTAAGAAAGACTAATTAAAGCAGCCAGTAACAGCACTGACAACATAAGGACAAACAGAACAACAATAAAGTCAACGAAACAAAAATGGGAAGAAAAACAACTGTACAAATATTTCAAGAGACAAATTGGCGAAATTTCACATGAGAAGTCCAGGACATAGCCTAGAAAGAAGAACCTTCAGAGAGAAACAGAATCTCTTTTAATAGTAGCACAAAATATCTCCTTAAGGACCAATTATATTAAGGTCAAAATCGATAATATGCAACGGAATAGCAAGTATAGATTATGTGGTGACAGAGCTGAAACTATTGAAAACATTATAAGTGAATGTGGCAAACTAGAGCAAAAAGAGTATAAGACTAGAGACGGTTGCGTGGGGAAGGTGATCTACTTGGAATCGAGAAAAAATAAAAAATTGACCATCTTACCTGGAGAATGCTGGAGAATGGTGATAGGGATGATGCAATAAGCATAAGTCTCTGGGATTTTGTGATGCAAACGGATCACCCAGTTCCAATCAGATAATAAGAAAGAAACTTGTCATCTAGTGGATTTTGCCGTTCCAGCAGACCACAAAGTTAAAATAAAAGAAGAGCGAAAAGATTGAAACAAATACTTACATCTTGCCAGAGAGCTGAAAAATATCTGGAACCCAAAGTTTATGATGATACCAACCATAATTGAAACCTTTCAATCAGTCTCCGAGAACTTGAGAAAGAGACAGGGGAAACTGGAGATCAGAGGAAGAATCGAGACTTTCAAGACCAAAGCCCTGTTAAAATCAACTGAGATACTTAGAAGAAACCTGAGTAGGCTTGTTGTCACTAAAAATTCAGTAAAAAAATAAAAGCATTTAAAACTTGTTTAAAAAAAACTCATTAAAAGAAAAATAAATATGTTTATTTAGATAAAAATTAATCCCGGGTTTTCAGAAAAATTAGATTTTAATTAAGGTTTTAATTAATCAAGGATTAAAGCAGATATATTTAAAATTATTCAATATCCCCACATTTGTTAATCTTCAATCAATAAAAATTATCTTGTCAATCATTAAAATAGTTTTGCATGTACGAGGATCATTCAATAAGTTTCCAGATTTTTTTCGTATGGGTACTTTTATTGATAGTATACACATGAAACTCTTGTCCCCTTCGAAGTAATCTCCTCCGGTTGCAATGCACTTGTTGTACCGTTCCAACAAATTCTGGAACGGCCCATGTGAGCGTGTTAATGACCTTCGTCACAGCCTCTTTCATCGCCTCAGTTGTCTCATAACGATAGCCTCTGAGCTTAGGGAATAACCAAAAGTCACAGGGACCAATGTCTGCACTATAGGGAGGCTGAGGAACTGTGTTGATGCCCATCTTGGTCAAATAGTCTGTGACAAGAATGGAGTTGTGGACTGGTGCATTGTCCTGGTGGAAATGCCACTGACCCGATTTGAAGACTGCTGGCCTCTTCCCTAGAAATCTCTTCCTGGACTCCCTTAAAACCTCAACATAGTAACCCTAACCTGGACATGACCCACGAAGGTTGATATGGCATTAAAAAGAAAGGTAAAAAGAAAAGTAGTCTAGGTTATTATAACAGTGTACTCTAATTCCTTTTGAAAGGCATGGATCTACCTGTTCGTCTCAAAATATGAGTAAACAGTTGGGCAGACTAGTTTCTTTTGCCTCTGTAACGGAACTAATCCAGAGGAAGAAAAACTCCTAATTCAAACCAACTTTACTCCTCTTAAAAATTGACTTTGTGTTGGATCCTCTAAATAACCTTGAGAAAAATATGAATTTGTCTCTTCCCCAAACTATGGATAAATAGTTGGTTTGAATGAGTCACCGAGCCAAAAGGAATGAACAACGTCACACTTCGGCTGGCAGTGTGCGATGGTACTCGGATCTGGTCGAGTGTGTCTTGGTTTTGGTAGCAGTTGGTCGAGGCTGCCTGATGTGGGTGCCGGTGTTTATTGCCTGGTGCCTGAGGTGCCCTTTTTTAGAGGAATGCCGACAGGACCCGAGGCATTTTTGGGAATGTCGGGCGTATCTAGGCAACGGTCGTGCGCCAGGACGCACTTTTAAAAAGCCTTGTGCCACACTCGTCCGATTTGCGGGACGTACAACAAATACCGCCCAAGGACCCCCATCGGCAAGATTATTAGAGCAAATATTCTTAAAAACAGACCGAGTTAAGAGGGGTTTCTTTTTTATGCTATTTTCGGGGGGTTTTTTTTTTTGCTTTTTGGGGTTAATTTTCAATTCACCATATTTCTTTTGAAAATGCTTTTCTGATCATTAGTTATTCATCTATCTCTCTATCTCTATCTCTCTCTCTCTCTATATATATATATATATATATATATATATATATATATATATATATATGTCCAGTCACCTTACGGGCGTGTCAGCACAATCCTAGCGGTGTTAAAATCGCCATCTCGTGCAAAGTAATATCTATAATCATGATACTATACTCATGCCGGATAAAGATGGCGTCAATGGTTACCACGTGATCGCCGCGAGAAAATGGCGCCATTGTCCAAAGGTATATAATTTAATTGTCACTGAAAGGAGAAAGAGAGATGAAAAAAGAAAGAATACTTGGGAACATAAATATAATTGACATTCTAAATACCAGGCGTACTTTATAAGAACGTTTTGTCTTCTTTTCGCACCGGATATTTAGGTAATACTAGATACCGAAGTTTTGATTATGTAAGCTCTAACATAATGCCCATCAAATATGATGGGGTTATTTACCTATGGTTCAATACATTTGTCTCAGATCAGACTATATATACTTTCTGCCGAGGATCAAAATGTAGTTCCCTCGCCCTTTAACGGCTTTCGAGTTATGGAATGAATCAAATATTGACTATTGCTTTCATCCGAGCTTTTACATTGAAATTCAAGAGACAAAAATTCAATTAAAGTCTCTCAGATTCTTTTCAGTTATATACCTGATCGCAATAGTACCGTGGACTGGAGAGACTCACAACTTCCATTATATTCAGTCCCCCGACTTGTTTTCTTTTTTGTTTTTTTTTGGAATTATTCCAAGTGTTTCGTCTATGTCCGGTATCACTCTCACCTTCATATTTCACAGTTTTTCAGTTCTCTGGAAATTTCCAGATATTTATGTAAATTTTCGCTTCCTTTTAATTTCACAATGTGGGGAACAGCAAAGTTAACTAGTTAGTTATATATTTATTATAAACTTTTCTTTACTATTAACTGGTATCCTGTCTAGAGTTTTAATGCACCACATTTTTCATGAAAGGCCCTAGTCTCTGTATATACCATTTGTTTTTCTTGTTAAAAATTCAGTTGTTTGCATAGTTCCCAGTGGATCATTTTCCCATTGAAATAGTACCTGCTCTTGTGCTCTTTGTGATTTAGTTTGCAGCCTCCGCTTATCATTCATTGTTTAATCTATCTCCTCATTCAGAAGTTTATCTCTTCTTGCTTTTTATATAGTTGATCCTTAGGGCATTTGTCCGATCTGAAATCAAGATCTATTTAAATTCTTTTTTAGGTTGCCTCGGCCTAACCATGTTAAAGTCACATATAGTGGAATTTCTTTAGTTTGTCATTTGTCAAGCCCATGGGTTCTTTTTCTTTCTACATTTTCTCATTTATAATTTCTGCGGGTGTATGTATGTATGTACGTATGTATTACTATTATCATTTACTCCTTTAGAGTTTTTCACATCAGTGTTAACTGATGGGTTTTCACAAGAGTTTGAGTGACAGCAAGTCTCCTCAAGTCTCCAGGACTCGTCTCAGGATTCTGGATATTCTTTGCAATGCTGTCGTTTTGATAGTCTCTGTCCGTCCGCCAATTTTCAAGTCTTCCAGGCATTATTATTATTATTATTATTATTATTATTATTATTATTATTATTATTATTCTATCCAATTTTTTCACACCAGCGTTAACCGATGGTTTTTTTACTAGAGTCTGATTGATAACAAATCACCTCAAGTCTCCAGAATTCTTCTCAGTATTCTGACCGACTTCAACAATGCTGTACTTTGGATGATCCCGGCTAGTCCTTCGATTTCTTACTCCTCCAGTCCCTTCACCAAGCCCCCGGGGATCGCTCTAAGCGCACCAATTACAATTGATATCAACGCCACCCTCATGTTCCACAGCTTTTTATTATCATTATTATTATTATTATTATTTGTTGTTGTTGTAGCAGTCGTAGTAGTATATTTTTCGCGACTCTTTCACAACAGTACTAGTCGGTTGTCTTCACTGGAATGCAAGACAGTTGAGATCGGTTAGAATAGAGAGGAGAGTCCTGGAGAACTGACTACAAATCAACTCAGTTCTCCAGGACTCTCCTCTCTATTCTAACTGATCTCAGCTGTCTTCTGGACACATTCAATATTTTCACAGATTTTCTCTTCCTCCAGATTTTACTTCCAGGCTTTTAGGGATTGTTCCATGGACTCCCAATGTTTTTAGTATCATCATCACCTTCGTGTTCCATATCATGTTTAACTCTCTGGCAAGGTGCAATTCTTTATTGAGTTTTTACTTTTCTTCACCTTCAGCTTGTGATTTTCTGGAATGGTAGCTAATACAAGGTTTTCGGGCTTGGATTGGGTGATCTGTTTTTAATCGGAAAATGTCATAATGTTTGTTGGGGGAGGGGATCACTAGGATCCGAAAGACAGCAAGTCTTCTCAGCTCTCCAGTACTCTTCCAAGTATTCTTGCCGATCTCACCAGTGCTTTCATTTACTTTGATTCTGTGATCTATTGGAACGTCGAAGCCCACTAGCTGACACATTTGTTTCCCCCTGAAGGACAATTACTCAGACTACTTCAAATTAGACCAACAATAGGTAGAAATCAATGCAATTAAAAGTGTCTGGCTGAATGTATAACATTCTATCATGATGATACTATACGGGTCGGTTCTTTGGTGACCAGACAAAATTGATTACAACTTAGCAAGGAAGATTTCATCGTTTTCAGTCTCAAACAGAATTCTCTTAATAAAAATAATTTCCCTTGAAGACAGCAAGTGGTATCAAGAGCAAGTCTTTCTTCGAAAAGATAAAATGTTTGTAGAATATAGAATCATGTTGCCTGAAAGATGTTAGAGGAACAAAATAGTAAAAATATTTCTGATATTTTATTTTATTCTAACTAATAATAAATGAATGATTCGGTTTGGTTTGGGTTTTTTGTATAATGGCATATCGACCTTCATGGGTTATCTAATGCCAAAGCCATCATTGTAAAACAACGGCAGTGATAGTGTTTAACTGGCTACTTCATACCAGGAAGTTGTCATTAGAGCAAAATTACAAACCAATACGATAATGGCATATCGACCTTCGTGGGTTATTTAATGCCAAAGTCATCCTTGTAAAAGAACGGCAGTGATACTATTTAACTGGCTACTTCGTACCAGGAAGTTGTCATAATAGCAAAAGTACAAACCAATAAGATATTACTAGCTGTCATTAGACAGGCTTATAGCGCGCTACAAAAGATACACTTCCATTTTTTCCGTCATTCAAACTGTACACATTCAAGCCAAGAGCAAAGAACCCTGTAGACAAGGACATATAAAACTGTCTATTGCTAGAAAGTCTTTAATGCAAATAAATGCATCAGTATGCGACTGTGCATTTACGAAAGACATCCGGGTCAGGAGGAAGCAAAATAAACGCCTTTCTCAAATTCAAAAGAAATAACCTCTAATAAAATGAAAAGTTCTCTCTATGGAGAGACAGTCACGTTAGCGAGTTAAAAGCCTAGACTCTCCTTAGAGACAAACATGACAAGAGAAAGGAAGAGTTGATCATTTTTCTACTGTGTGAGAATGAGAGTGAATGAGAGAGAGAGACAGAGAGAGAGAGAGAGAGAGAGAGAGGGAATAATACGAAGGAAAAAACATTTTCTGGATTCCATATTTTCTTACCAATCCTGTTATTTATATAACAGTCATTTAATAAGTTACGTAAATCCTTATTATATATATATATATATATATATATATATATATATATATATATATATATATATATATATATATATATATACACAGAATTCAGCAAAAAAATAAATAATTAACAATTATTGAAAACAAAGAAATTTATAGTCAACTGTAAAAGTGAATAATAAGCTTATAGGGTATTTAACCGCACCAGACGTTATTTTATAGTCATTTATTCCCCGCTCCCTCTCTCTCTCTCTCTCTACATATATATATATATATATATATATATATATATATATATATATATATATATAAACGCTTAATTTAATCGGACAGACACTTCGTATCTGCCTATTTTATCTTAGATCTCTTCAAGTCTGTGTATGAGTTCTGGATGAAATAAATTTAGAAAGTCGCCGTATGTTTTTCATGCACTTTTGGCCCCAACTAGAGCCATCCTCGGAGGAACGAATAATGAAATGACAAACACAATGATTAGCCATATACATTTATGCATTTACACACACACACACACACACACACATATATATATATATATATATATTGTGTATGTACGCCAGACAGGTAACCCATGCCAAACGGCATATTACAGGTAGGTTTTATCAGAGCATAAACTTAATTACTCTAATTTTATAAAACTGAAATAATGTGTGGTAAGGACCAGCTAAACGTTATTTTTGTAGTCAACTAAATTCTAAAAATAAAAGACTTGACAGTGAAAAGCTAATCTTTCTTCAATAGAAGCGTAATATCATTATGGGTCACTGACAGAATGGGTCAAGAAGTCGTCTACTAAATTTAGTAAATTTATCTCAATATCATTGTAAGGCAGGTGACCTAATTGCTAATTCAAAATATCAAAATGTCTACATCTAGCTATTAATTCACTTCTCTTATTTAATAACTTAACTGGACCGAATAATACTACCTATATATATATATGTGTGTGTGTGTGTATAATTACTTTTATATATGTATGTGTGTTTGTGTTTGTGTAATTTAAAATATTTATAAATAATAAAGTGTTCAAAATCTATTACAATGACTATATATATATATACATATAGCTATTTTTTCTTGAGGGCGGGTAAGGTATAATTGATTCATATTTAACGACGAATTACGAATTCATGTAAGGTAATTGTTTCCTTCAATTTTAATGACATAATCCCATCGAGTAGGCTAGTTATTTATTCCCCGGACATTCTTCATGTGTCAAGATAAATGACATCTCTGTCGTTTATTATCTCTTTATGATCAGTGTAACATTTCCCGTTTAGAAAATCTTGCAAAGACCTGAAAACCTAATCCAGAAAGGAAAATCAGAAGAGTAAGGTAAATTAGGGAAGAAAAATACTGTATATTCAAAGACCAGATCTTTTCCTGCGTACGTTTTGAACCATGTCCTCTTGCATTGATAACAAAAGATGAAAAATAATTCCTCACCGGCTTGATGAGCAGGACTCGCTTTTTCGATAACTCTTATAGGATAGATAGTTTGGTATATTTGTAAGTACACGGGTATTGATATCAAAATTCAGCTTCTTGGGTATGAATTGTGTAAACAATGTGTAAATACTTGCGGACAGGAAGAATTTTGAAAATAGCAATCCTGGTTTCAGTTTTTTTTTTGGGTTTTGTTTTATAGCATATCAACGTGTGTGGGTTATTCAATGCCAAAGTCATTTTTGACGAAGAAGAATAGGGATAGTATACAATCCATAATTGTTAGGAAAATGAAGTTTATATCTTTCCTAATGTTATATATCTGAAAGTGAACGTATAGCAAGACTGAAGTTCCAACTCGGTTATGACGATCATACACAGCCACAACACTGTTGTAGGTGATTCACCTATGACCAGAATAATGGACTTACCCAAAAGAGATTAATTAACCAAGAACTAAGCTCATAAAGCAGGGAGCAGCAGTAGCAGCTGTAGAAAGAACCTTGCCTGTCTTCGTGTACGTTGAACCAAGGAGACCTCCTCTGAGACTTGGATATATTTGTGTAGCACCTCATATCTCCGTGTTGTGTTATTTATTTATTGACCCCAAATAATTGGTCATAACAAACACCATAAGGGATGTCCTCGTTGTGTAATGGTTAAAGCGCTATACTGCGGAATCGTATTAATCGTATTATTTGGCAGTAATTACTGGGAATACGGTTACAAGACTCAGCATTCCTGTCCGAGGTCGCGGTTAATCACCTGAAGAAAGCCAGAGGTGAAATTTGGCCGAAACGTAGTGAAAGAAGAAACAACACAAAAACTACCAAGATGAGGACAAAAAAGTCCGCAATAAATAAAAAAAATTAATTCTCAGATTAAGAAGCCTCATCTCAAAATGATTCCAATTAAAGACGTATTAACCGAGTTCGAATTTCAGTCGCGCTATTACGTTCACTTTCGGACCAATACCCTTAGGAAAGGTATGAACCCCCTTAAACTCCCAGCTATGGGTTTAATAGAATCACTGCTGTTCTTCTTGAAGTGCGGCTTTGGCATTTAATAACCCACAAAGTTTGATTTGCTATTAAAGCAACCAAACCAAAGCAAACCACTACACCATAGGGACTACCTCTCTCTTCAATTAACAGATAATATATGCTATCTACGTCTTGTAGAGCAATTAACATTTCATAGAAATGAATTAATTTTGGGTGCTTTTAGTTACCTTCATATTATCTAAAATAGTAACATTGTTCTTGATTTTAAAAGTTGGAGTTCGGTTTACAATGTAAACTGTACCCTTACAGTTTCAAGTAAACTGAACTTACAGTTTCAAGTAAACTGAACCCTTACTTTTTTATCCAATTTACATATACTGAAACTGAACTTACATAAACTGAACTTACAGTTTCAAGTAAACTGAACCCTTACTTTTTTATCCAATTTACATATAAAATTCATGAACAAAGGCGTGTCGCCATGGAATAGTGGTTAACGTGCTGGACTGAAACATCGTAGTAAACGAGTTCGAACTCCAGTTACTCCATTAAGTTCGCATAGCCAAGATATGAGTTCTCTTATTCTTCTGTGGTATTACTACAGCTTTTCTCAAGGTATGGCTTTGGCATTAGATATCTCATGAAGGTTGATATGCCATTAAACAAAGAACTCAAACCAACCAACCAAATGTTACAACTATTCTTGAATAGAAGAAGTTAAAGAAAATCAAATAGATAGTCGTTTCAAGAATTAGTCAGGGTCTCAGTCTTAAAATAATGAAACATAAAGCTTTCCTTCATGAAAGGTGTATATTATCAATAGCGTGGCCAGTAAACAGTTCGGATCTAAATCCAATTGAAATCGTATGGAGTAATAACTTTAGAATGATCATGAGAAAGCTTTAAAGAAGATCTATTAAGTACCAATTAGAAAAGTTAAGACTACTTTAATAAAGAATATTGCTTTAATATTACTTTCATGAAGTCCATGCCTGAAAGAATCAAGGTTATCATAAAAACTCGAAGAGGGGCAACTAATTGCTTGCTTGTTTGGGTTTTATGGCGCATAAACCTTTGTAGGTTATTTAATGCCAAATCCATTTTTATACAAAAGAACAGTTCTATTTTAAACAGTTCAGTTTAGCATAAGTAAACAGATAAATTGTCAAAAATATTTCTATTTCAAGCTATTCAGTTTAGTCAAACAGTTCTATCTCAAACATTTCAGTTTAGTATGAGTAGAGATTTTGTCAAAAACCGTTCTTTTTCAAACAATTCAATTTAGCGTAAGTACAGTTTCAACGTTAAAAACAGTTCCACTTCAAACAATTCAGTTTAGCATAAGTACACAGTTTACATGTCAAAACAGTTCTATTGAAAGCAATTCAGTTAAGCATAGGTACACAGTTTAATTCTTTTGACTCATAGGTGCCACCACTCCAGGCCAGAGTGGACCCGGGAGCGATGGCAACGAAGGGGTACTTCGCATTCCCCAAAACTCCAGCATTACTGGAACATCACCATCAGATTGCTTAGTGTCATATCCAGGACACTCGTTGAGAGGGGATCTCACTCCTCTGCCGAGGTGCAGTCGGTGTATTCTACAACTCCCCCGCCGTCGACTGAGCAAGACGAGTGACTAAGCATTAGCTCTAAGATTTTTGTCAATAAATTCCATATTTTTCCTCAGTATTTAGATACTCTATAGTTTCCTGAGCATACTACTAATTTAAATAATTTTATCTAATTCGCTTAAGGTATATTTTAGTTGCAACGTTCATCTGTTAAAAAAAGGGTTAGCGTTTTATCTATTATTTGTTTATTTACTACTGAATAACAAACCAGGGTAAACATCTTTAAAATGTGCTAATTTTTGCCAGAGGTCGCACTTCATCAGATAAAGAATAGTACATGTTTAATGTATGTTAGCGGAAGAACCCAGCAATATAAATACTGCTACTGAGATAACGGTATGTAAGCCACCTATTGGTAAAACAGTAAACTACGAGTAGGATAAGCAGCAGTCAATAAACTATAGTAATCAAAGGTAATTGGTTAAAACTATCCTAATTACAATAGTTCGATATTATTATCCTAATTAGAAATTACTTTTTGAAACTTTTCAAAGTTGGGTTACACTCGTCAACTTGTTAGATATACAGCAGATCTAATGCTCCATGCTGCCTGGGGCAGTAGATTACCCCGACTGCTCTCTGCGGTATTTGTTGACCGCACCACTAAACGGGCAAGTGAGGCAAAAGGCCTTTTTAAGGTGGGTCTGGGTGCAGGGCTATAGCCCAGACGCACCCGGCATTCCTAAAAATGCCTCGGGTCCCGTCGGCATTCCACTAAAAAAGGGTGCCTCAAGCGCCAGGCAATAAACCTAACCCCTCCAATGAGGGTTAAAGCCTTGGGACATGACCCCCTGAGGCTCGAGGTATGCCCAGTGACGAGACACACCCGACCAGATCCGTGCCGCTGACACCACGGCCGGCTGAAGTGTGTCCCATCAACTGGATTTAGATGATTTAAATCAGTCCGACTGCATCTCAGCAGAGGGGTAAGATCACAGCCTGCGAAAAAAATATCCTGGATATTATACTAAACTGCATCTTATGGTAAGGATCTAGTTATGGAGCTTTGGGAAATGTTAAATACTCCTTCATTGCCATTACTCCCAGGTCCACTCTTGCCCGAATTGTTAGGGATTCATCTATATATCAGATAGAACTAATTATTTAATCATTTACCATACCTGAAACCATTTAACTGAGTGCAAACAAATGACTGATGTTAAATTGAATCGTTGATATTACATCGCAATATTTTAAACTATTGAATTGAGTTAAAAAATAAGTTATTAGCGTTGAATTAAAGAGGAATACTTAATGAGAAAAAATACAATGATGTTTAAAAAGAAAAGAATTTTGACCTTTTAGAATAAACAATGTTTAAATAAAAGATCAGATGTAAACGACCTCACATCTGTGGCGTTGAAGGATCCTGTTGAACGAAATCTATCTGATATTGATAAGAATGAAAATAGTTTTTATGCCTCACCCACACACGCGCTCGTGCGTACGTACGCGCGCAAATTCTTGCCATTTCTTGACACAAAAGACTCTGTTTTCATAGATAGTGCAAATATTCAATGGCGCTTCTGTTTTTTATTTTTTTATTTTATTTTTTTTATCGTATAGCGCCCCGTGTTTCGAATGGGTGTTATCTGCATTTATTTTCTTAGGTGACATCAGTTCAAAACTTTTTCAAGTTAACCAGTCCAGTCGGCTGGAGTTATAGAATACGCCGACTGCATCTCTGCTAAGGGATAAACCCACTTTCCACGCGCGTCCTATTAGAGGTCAATCTATGGGTTAAATAGACCGGTTTAACCATTTAACTGCGTGCTAGCAAAGGTCGGATGGTAAATTGAATTGTTAGTGGTACATAGTAATTCTTAAAATCATTTATCTGAGAGCAAATAAAAGTCTTATCATTGGGTTGCAGTGCTATAAGTCATTTAGCTGTGTGAAAGCAAATGATTTATACTAAAGAAGATTATTTGTATGAAGAATTCTTGAAATTGTTTGTGTGCTAACAAATGATTAATATTAAGCAGAACTGTTAATGCTGGATGACAGTGGGAACATTTTAGTGTGTACCAGTGAGATCTGGCTTGTTTAAGATATTATGTAGAAATTATTGAGCCCAGTCGGCTGGGGCTCTAGAATACACCGATTGCATCTCTGCAGAGAGATAAGACCCCCCAACGAGTGATATGACTCAAAACAATCTGATGGCAATTCTCCAGTAATGGGGGAGTTTTGTGGAATGTGAAGTAACATTTCGTTGCCATCGCTCCCTGATCCACTGAATGCCGGAATGGTAGCACCTGTAAGGGTCCTATCTATGGGTCGAATAGAACTATACGGTATAATTACGCTAAATTGAATTGTTTGAAATTAATTGCTGGACTGCGATATCGTTGAGAACGAGTTCCGACTCCAGCCGCGCTATTACGTTCACTTTTGGACTAATACCCTTGAGATAGGTATGAACCCTTATTACCAGGGAAAAGAAGTAGCGCCCTCCCCTACATCTCGGTGTTGTAGCTATTGAAAAGGGATCCTTCTGGTCATCCTCGACTACGGTCGCCAATTTTACTTACATTTAACTGTGTTAAACAAAATATTATACTCATACTAAACTGATGTTTGAAATTGTTATATCATTAATAATTTATTAACTCAAGTGATACAATCAAACGAGTATTATAAGTCTCTCGCTGAAGGTGTTACGTCTGAAGTTGGTCTTCACTGACCGAGGTCTTTCAGAGCTCTTCTGTCTCTGTCTCCTGGTTCTCTCTCTGTCTGCGGTGCTTGAAAAACAGCGTCTTTTATACTTCCGCGATGCCGGAAGTCACTATACAACAGAAATAGAAATGTCTTGACATTTAACTGGGTGTAAACAAAACTGTACGTATACTAAAGTGAATTGTTTGAAATTTTTTTATCAAAATGACTTAATTCGGTGTTAAATGACCGGAAAGAGTTGACACTTCGTAAAACCAAACAACCAGCCAACCAACCTAGAAAGTATTCATTTACAAATCCTATATATATTGAGAAATAGTATCGTATATATTTAGATATATATTATGTACAAATGGCAACCCCTGCACAACGGCCATTTTTAGCAACAATTCCACCAACGTCAGTGACGAAGTGTATATCTCCATTTTCTATACCGAGTAATTTTCCTTACCTTGACCCTCTCCCAAATATAACGATCAAATCATCGATGCTCAAATTGGCAAAGATGAATATAATAAATTTTGCTTACTCAACCTACCAAACAGAAATGACGAATTTCCACCATTTTTCATTCTAAAACAGGTTTTCATGTATAAACACTAAATTCCAAATGAGCCAGGAAGAATTATAGACCTTTACCACCCCAAAAACGTTAAAATAGAGTTAGATCATACATTCATAAACAAGAAGTGGGTAAATTGTGCACTGAACTGTGAATAATAATTCCATTTTGAAGGAGTATCTTCCGATCACAGGATCGTTGCGACGAAAAATACGCACGAGTTTATGCGAGAATAAAAAACAATAAGTCAAAACCATATGTTATGACCGGTCCTTACTTACCAAGAGAGATAGGCGGTGGATTCAATACGTTTCCAGACTTTTATTGTACAGGAATTTAAAATTGTCGTAGACTCTTGAAAATTCAGTATCTTATTGCTATACATCTTATGAGATGACTGACTAATTTTAATGATTTCAGGTTCAAATGAACAGCTACAGCAGCAATTGGAATACACCCAACTAAAGCCTGATTGTCACAGCTGGTGAATTTCAAAAATACAATCCGAACGTGACGACACTTTAAAAGAACGATATGCAATAAAATTCTATTTTAAACTTGGAAAAAAATACCACAGAAACGTATGGAATGCTTCAGACTGCTTTTGGAGCATCTTGCATGAATCGAGCATCAGTTTTTGAGTGGCATAAGAGATTCATGGAAGGGATGATGAGAGGTGTGGGAGAAGTAAGGAAGTCAATAGACCAGAGTTGATTGGCCAAAGGGTTAGGGTTAGGTATACTATGTTGAGGTTTTAAGGGAGTTCAGGAAGACATTCCTAGGGAAGAGGCCAGCACTCTTCAAATCGGGTCAGTGGCATTTCCACCACGACAATGCACAAGTCAACAACGCCATCCTTTTCCCAGACTATTTGACCAAGATGGGCATCAACACAGTTCCTCGCCCCACCCCTATAGTCCAGACGTTGCTCCCTGTGACTTTTGGTTATTCCCTAAGCTCAGAGGCTGTCGTTATGAGACAATTGAGGAGATGAAAGGCTGTGACGAAGGTCGTTGACACGCTTACACAAGAGGACTTCCACGTGGCCTTGAAGAAGTTGTTGGAACGGTACAACAAGTGCATTGCAGCCGGAGGAGATTACTTGGAAGGGGACTAGAGTTTCATGTGTGTACTATCAATAAAAGTGCCTATACGAAAAAAGTCTGGAAACTTATTGAATGATCCTCGTAAGTATAGGCAAATGTAAGAAACAAATTCGATACTCATCAGAAAATATCTGTAAGACATACTTCGAATGATTAATATGAAAACTTCATCCCAGCCCACATGGAAGGAAAGGTAGAGTGCATACCAGCCAAATCATTAATCAAATGTAGGATTTCACGAGGGTCAATAGTAGATGGGAAAAGCGAGGTAACTTTAAAAAAAACATCCTTGTTCAATAAAAGGGACCCAACAAAATCCAACGCGCAGAAACTTGGAGAAACCCGGATAGAACTAATGAACACATGCCCAAAAGATCAGTTAGAAGACATTCAAGGCCAAATCAATAAAATTAGAAATTCAGTCGACGATAGACAATCTTGAATAGCATGGCACAGAAAGCGAAGGGAGCAGAAGGAAGAGCTCACCGAGAATAAAACTAAAAGCTATCAGCCAAAAAGAAAGACTCCTGAAGTTGAAAGAACATTTGATAATAATCTCGAAAACCCACCAGAAATGACTGACTGACCTATTTAAAAATTATCCATGGCCAACTAGACATCAATCTTAGGTAGTTTAGGAAAATGGCTCAGTATTAAGAAAAATTAAAAAACGGAAAAGCTACAGGCTTCGACGAAATATCTCATGAAGTTTAAAAGACAAAAAATTTTGACGAAATACTTCTCCAATCAACAATATATAGCAGAGAAATGTTAGTATCGGAATCACTAAGAACTACTTTCTGTTATTGCTGCAAATGTTGATAATGTTCTGATGCTCAATCGCATTCTACCTAAAACAGAGAACATTCTTAGAAAAAATCAGACTTGCTTTCGGAGAAATCGCTCCATATTCTGACAATCCGTCAAATTATCGAAGGGGTATGCGCAAAGACTCGAGAGGCAATAGTACTGTCCATTGATTTTTTTCAAGGCATTTGATTTCATGCACAGTAGAAAGATAGGGTTAAAACTACTAGCTATGGTCTTCCCAAAGAAACTGTTACCACTATAATGATGCTTTAGAAACACAATGGTTCGTTCATCTGACGCAAACATCAACTTCTTCGACACTGTCGCTGAAGTCAAGCAAAGAAATATTTTAGCCCTATCTTTGTTTATACTTTGCCTAGACTACTTAATTCGAACGTCCATAAACCTATAAAAGAAAATGGTTTCAAAATTTAAAAGGCAAGAAGCAAACGATATCCTGCAAAAACTTAGACGACACAGACGACTAATCGCTTCTTACAAATACACCATCCTAAGCAGAATTCCTACTATATAGCCTAGAGCAAGCAACGGAAATCATTGGCATTTAAGTGAATGCAAATAAAACAGAATACATGTGTTTTAAAGCAAAAGTACCCATCGCCACTCTATATGGCAACCCTGTAAAACTAGTGGACCTGTTCACATACCATGAATGATGGATGATAGGGACGGATGGTGAGAATGTCAGGGAACTCGGTGCAATCAGCATGACTTGATGGCCATGGTAATGAATTATGATACAAAAAGCTTCAAAAATGTTGGTGTACACCCACAACTGCTGGGTAGTCTGACCAGTAGTGCTAATTTTTACGGGCTCTCACTTACATTTCATTCAAAAAATATCGAGACTGACTCCATTTTTATTCTAAAGTCAACACTAACCAGTCTAGTCACCTTGACTACAGTCTAGATAACGAGACATCGTCACTTTACAAGGTAAATTGAAAAGTTGTGCACACATCTTCATTCAAATTAAACATTTTAATTTATTGAAAAATTTTAGTTTCCCACTTGATTTTTTTTTTCTTTTTTACACCTCTGCTTGGTGTAATGGTTAACGAACTAGTCTGGCAACCGTTTAAGTGAGTTCGGGTTTTTACTAGGTCCTCTATACTTCTGGCCCTGTGCCAAACTCAGTAAATCTTCTTAAAGGATTATATATGCCTATGAACTGTTTTGCAAAGATACACAAGTATGCAAAACACACAGACTTTGACACACACACGTATATATAGAAACATACACATACATACACACGAGTGACTGCCAATCGTCAGTTGAGTATTGACCATAACGAATTGAAATGGACTGACTGGCGTTGTATGAAAATAATTTTACGACGAAATAGCTGTGTTTGGGTCAAGATGTTGGACAGAGCCAACACTTATAAAAGCCAAATCTGTAATTCCTGGCCGTTCACCTAATCTTCAACTCCCGCTTGGTTGCCATTTTGGCGAGACAACCTATTTTAGATCCAACTGTGCTAGTCGTATTTCGCCGGCAGAAAACTCAACAGACCAGCCTGAATAAAAAAA
Source organism: Sepioteuthis lessoniana (assembly GCA_963585895.1). Classification (NCBI taxonomy): domain Eukaryota; kingdom Metazoa; phylum Mollusca; class Cephalopoda; order Myopsida; family Loliginidae; genus Sepioteuthis; species Sepioteuthis lessoniana. The sequence goes on along the minus strand of OY757914.1, from coordinate 88,568,558 downwards.
TTAATGTCAATACTTATCCGTATTTTGATAACTCTTCTTTTTTTAAGTTTTGGTATTAGGTATTTTTATGTATTTATAAACACTTTCATCCATAAATAAGACGAACCCTAATAATTTTTGGTTGGAAAACCAAGTTGATTTTCTTTTAAAGCAAAAATACCAATATCTTATCATTTTTTTATGAATATTACAAGTTATTATTCATTATCAAATTGCACAGTATTGAAACTACGTAAACCAAAATTAAAATTGCATCAAAATAAGCAAAAATATTACATCAAAATAAGCAAAGATATTGCATCAAAATATTGCAAACTACGTAAACAAAAATTAAAATTGCATCAAAATAAGCAAAATATTGCATCAAAATAAGCAAAAATATTACATCAAAATAAGCGAAAATAAAAGTATACAGATATAAGAAGTGAACATATTTTTGAAGTGCTATGTATATATTTATTTATTTTTATTACAATGTACCAGTTCTGTTGAATTATGCTTTTTTAATGCCGTACTTATTAATCGGCGATACAATGTACACTTATCAAAATGTCCAATATCAAAACGTTAGTTAAGACTTATCAAAATACATACGAATTTTAGCATTGGTGCATTTCATCCACTTACAAAGGGTGTACATATTTATGATCGGCATTATATATATATATATATATATATATATATGGGAATTTTCTTTTCAAGCAAATATACCAAGATCCATTTATTTCTCACAGAACATTATACAGGCAAAGTGAATATTAGTAGATATTATTCATTACCAAAACTAATGTATTGAAAATTCAATAATTATAACTAAAATTGCGACGCGTCTGTAAACAAAAAAAAATTGCAAAAATATACGTAAGAGGTATACTCGTTTTCAGATTTTCAACTGGACATTTTTTAATTTTTTATTTCTTTTTTCTTTTTACTTTTTTCTTTTTTTCTGATTTTACATGCGCGCACACACACACACTAATATATATATATATATATATATATATATATATATATATATATATATATAAAGAAAAATTGACAGCAAGGTAATCCAAGTAGATGGAGAGATTTATTGAGAACCAAAATCGACACTATAGCGTTTCGGTTCTAATGAAGCATCATCAGGACTATGAGGGATGATATTGGTGATATTAAATCACCGATGGATGTTTAAAAATGCAAAATACAAAAAAAAAAAAAAATAGGGAAAATTTGTATAACAAGAAAAAAGTTGGCCGTTAAATTAGTGAATCAGCGTTTGTTATTTTAAATTACATTTGACTTATTAGAAATATTGTGTAGAATTTATGTTCCGTTTGTTTATCGAGAAAGATTTCGAATAAAAAGTGAGGAAGAAAAAGAAAGACAAAAAGAAAAAGAGAAAGCATAAAATTATGATATATGAGGAATATATTATAAATGGAATATATTGTAGGTATTTAAAATGGATTTTCTCAAATAAGGAGAAATATTATAAAAGCCATATGTATATATATATATATATATATATATATATTTTCATCATACAACGTGTGAAAGCACGTGCGATACCATGTCCTCATCAGCCGCCATCCAGGGGGTGATAACACAGTTTCGGTAGCTCAAGGCGGTACTGCCACCCCTGGCGCCCCCAAGCAGCATTTGCCACCGGACAGGTATTAAGAGAATCATATATATATATATATATATATATATATACGCCAGATCAATTAAATGCAGAGACTATATTGGACGTTAATCTTCATTTTCTGAGTGCAGTTTGTGATTTAAAAAACGCGTTTACTTTCAGCGGTTGATGTTATTACGCGTTTACAGTAACCGTTTCTTACGTAATCACACGGGAAAGGTGGTTCCGCGTGTATTACCTTCATGCTGAAAACTTTCTCGCTTTTGAACAAATCCAACTTGATGCATATCGAGCCGTGGTCTGAAGACGATTCGTAAAAGAGTTCGAAATCCAGTCGTGCAATTACGTTTTCTTTCAAATTAATTCCTTGTAAAACGTATAAACACCGCCTTTTCTCAGCAGCTTTGGATTAAATAGCATCGCTGCTGTTCATCTTCAAGAATGGCCTTAGTGTTTAGTAACCCACGAGAGTTTATATGCCATTAAAACAAATAAAATAAACCATATACGAGGATCATTAAATAAATTTCCAGACTTTTTTCGTATGGACACTTTTATTGATAGTACACTCATCAAACTCTAGTCCTCTTCGAAGTAATCTCCTCCGGTTGCAATGCACTTGTTGTAACATTTCAACAACTTCTGGAACGCCCCATGGAAGTCCTCTTGTGTGAGCGTGTCAATGACCTTCGTCATAGCCTCTTTCCTCTCCTCAATTGTCTCATAACGACAGCCTCTGAGCTTAGGGGACTACCAAGTCACAGGGATTAAGGTCTGGACTATAGGGAGGCTGAGGAACTGTCTTGATACCCATCTTGGTCAAAAGTGACAATGATGGAGTTGAGGACAGCTGCATTGTCCTGGTGGAAATGCCACTAATCCGATCTGAATAGTTCTGGCCTCTTCCGACGGAATCTCTTCCTGAACTCCCTCAAAACCTCAACATAGTAACCCTAACCCTAACCCTTTGGCCAATCAACTCTGGTCTATTGACTTCCTTGCTCTTCCCACACCTCTCTTCCTTGAATCTTTTATGCCACTCAAAAACTGATGCTTGATTCATGCAAGATGCTCCAAAAGCAGTCTGAAGCATTCCATACGTTTCTGTGGTATTTTTTCCAAGTTTAAAACGGAATTTTATTGCATATCGTTCTTCTAAATTGTCCTCACGTCCAGATTGCATTTTTGAAATTTCCCAGCTGTTACAATCGTGCTTTAGTAGGGTGTATTCCAATTCCTGCCGTAGCTGTTCATTTGAACCTGAAATCATAAAAATTAGTCCGTCATCTCATAGCAATAAGATACTGAATTTTCAAGAATCTAGGATAATTTTAAATTCGTGTACAAAAAAGTCTGGAAACGTATTGAATGCACCACGTATATATGTGTTTGTGTGTCTGTGCGTGTGTGTGTGTGCGTGTGTGTACGTGAGTTGTATATACATGGTATATATATATATATATATATATATATATATGATATTTTCAAGTATAAATTGGTCGGTAATTTTGAATATTTAGACCAGTATATTTTGCTAAATAAAAATGTTTTCAGCGTTCGATTTTCGTCGCAACTATATATATATATATATATATATATATATATAGAGAGAGAGAGAGAGAGAGAGAGAGAGAGAGTGGGCTGGGAGAAGGGAGAGAGATAGAGGAGGGACTTTTCCAAACGTTCTTTTTCAAGTTCTTAAGGAAAAAATAGAGTGAAATATTTCTGTAATGGAATCAGAAATGGCATTCCTGCAATTTTTCTAACTTTTTTAAAAATTTTGTTTTGATTGTTTGTTTGTTTTTTGGTGGGGGGTCGTTTGTTTTTTGGGTGGGGGGGCTTTGTTTTTTTTTGGGGGGGGGTTATTTTTTTCTTAGCAATTATTCCTATCAGCATCTGGAACTGACTTCATTGAAATGATCAAGAAAAATGCCAACAGGCTATCAAAACCAAATCAAATTATCCAAGGAGTTAGTCGGGGTAACAGAATGTGTTTTTCATGGCATTTCTCAACAACATCAAAAGAAAATGGAGGTATTTGGCTGTGACCAATTCTTATTTAAGTAACAAGCATCAAAGTCAGTTGGGTATAAGTAACGGGGATTGATACTGGACAGCACCTTGTGGTGTAATGTGCAAGCTGAATTGGCAGACCAATTACTTCGAGGTTATTGGTTCAATCCTTAGGGACTCATGTTTTCGGCCATGTGCCAAATCTTAGCTACACTTGGCTTGAGAGAGCATCAAGCATTGTGCTATAGTTTGTAATATTCGTTTTCAATTTTCGTAAACTAACAAGAAGTTATACGCTGAAATTTGATCGGAATCTTCATTATTTAAAGTTACACCTTTGTAGTCAATACTTATTGCGATTATAAATTAATTCAACGATGTTGCAAAAAATGCACACAAACATGCACACACACACAATATATATACATATATACACATATATGAGGTGCCCGTGGTGTAATGGTTATCGTCGTAGGAAATGGACACGGTGACACGAGTTCAAATCCTGGATAAGACTGATTGCATTTCACATACCCCTGGGAAAAGTATGAATCCAATTATTCTCCCTCCAACTATGGGTTACCAGTAGGGCAGACTAGATTCTTCAGCCTTGGTGAGGGCAACTAGGCTAGGAGAAGGAAAACTCTGAATTCAAACCTGTTAAACCCCGTTTAAAAATTGACCTTGTGTCGTATCCTGTCCGAACGGAAGGGTTGGTAAATATGCATATATACATATATATATATATATATATATATATATATATATATATATATATACGCGTATTGACGTGTGTGTGTGTGTGTGTGTGTGTGTGTGTGTGTGTGTGTGTGTGTGTGTGTGTGTGTGTGTGTGTGTGTGCTGAAGGAGTCTGCTTAGCGAATTGAACCGGTGACCCGAGTTCAAATCCTTGACGAAACTGAGTGCATTTCATTTCCCTTTGCATTAATGCCCTTGTAAAAGGTATGAATTCATCTCTTTCTACCGACCCAGCAATGGGTAAGCAGGAGGGCAGACTGAGTGCTTTAGCCTTGGTAAACAACCATACTAGCTACAGGAAAACTCTGAATTCAAACCAGCTGTACCCCGCTTAAGAATTGACTTTGTGTAGCATCTTGCTCGTCGCAGAAGGATTAATTAAACACACATACACACACACACACACACACACACACACACACACACACACACACACACACACACATATATATATATATATATATATAGAGAGAGAGAGAGAGAGAGAGAAATATATATAGAAATATATATGTATATATGTGCGGCGCTGTCGGACCTAGAATACGCCGACTGTATTCCCTTTAGAGGAGTAAGATCTTCTATGCGGAAGGGTGTCATGAGTATGACACTAAACAGAATAAGATGGTGAGGCTCCGGTTCTGGAGGACTGTGAAATGTTTCTCGTGTATACAATACGTCCTTCTCCAGTCAAAAAAGTTCCCGTTATTCATTGAATGATTATCGCATATATATATATAGATGTGTGTGTGTGTGTGTGTGTGTGTATATATATATATTATATTATGAGAGTGTTGGTCGTCAGTAAATCACAGTATGGTTATGCGTCGAACCAAGTGCAATATAATATGGAGACTGCTCAATATCTATGATATCATCTTACAACCACACATAAACGAAATCTTAACTGCTTTTTGTCTGTATTTTGTCGAATTTTCGATTTTGTCTGTATTTTGTCGCATTTTCGATTTTCAATTTCATTCCATCTTTTTAACTGCCTAACGAATGTTCTTATAAACTTCAAGAAACCTTAGGTTGCAGAACAATATTTTCCATGGATTAATTATATATATATAATACACATTTATTTATTATCATTTGTATTATATATATATATATATATATATATATATATATATATATATATATATATATATATATATGCGGTCCCTGTTGAGTCAAAATATCTCCTTATTTATGTAATGATATTAAAAGAATGGTAGTTGTAGTATTTAACCTTTATTTATACCTTTCCCAAGATTATTAGTTAAAAATGAACGGAATAGCGCGCACTCAAGTTCAAACTCACTATGATATCTCAGTCCGGTTTGTTAGTCGTTCAGTCACAGAAACTCCTTCTCTCTCTCTCTTTCTCTCTCGTTATATATATATATATGATTAAACAATATAGACATCCTTAGTCTACAGATTTTTGCATTGATTCTTTAGAGTGATCGCATCGATTTTATGATATCAGGCGGAAATTGATTAATAAACCCTCGATAATTTATTAGTTTCCTAGTACATTCAGCTCGATCTTGGGCCATCATCAGGGGGGTGTATATCGCAAAAGTGATGTGACTAATACATGTACATTGCGACTTTGTAATTGTTGAGCATCTATTATTTATGCTGGTGCGTTTGCTGTGGCATTTATTTTTAAATAGCAAAGCATTTTGTAGAAAAAATGGAAATTGCTTGGTACAATGTCTGGTGAGTATGGTGAATGGGGTAGGACAGACCAGTCTAAATCCAATATTTTTTCCTGCGTGAATTTTGCTGAGTGTAGACGTAAGTTATCACCGACTGAAGAGTTTGGGATATTTTCTTATTAAATTTTTTTTGCACAAATTGCAGCTGCTGAGAGCACAAGTCTGCTTTGAGTGTCTGATAATAATGTCATCTGTTTATATATTACGAACGCTTCATTTCTCTGTCTTAAAAGAAGACTTGTCACTATAGATATGTCCCCCCCCCGCAGACCACTCTCCATGACTGCCTGAGATTGCGTGATTCTGCGACTGACTCCGAAACCCCGAGACTGATCGTTCTGATGTGGTTACCCGTGTATACATAATTTCATAGCGCCCATGTATTCTTCCGGTTGTCAACCCACATGATCTGTTTACACACACGTATTGCTTGTTTTCAGAAAATCAATTAGTTTACACCGGTACATCCTGTGTAGAGAATTCCCTGATTGATGGCTCTATGAAACGTCAATATGCAACAATACTCCTTCAATAGAGAGTTATACCTTATATTTCAAAGCGCTATTTATCCACTTCTTTGTTTATCAATGTATAATCTGTGAGTGCTTTTGAATTGTTTGGGTTGGTATAACGTCTATAATTGTTCTTCCTTTTCTGAGCTTTAGTGCCAAGGTATGCAATTTTGTTCTAGAAAAAATTGTTGTAGTTGTTTACCATTTGTATAGTAGTGAGAACAGACTTTATTATTTTCATCTTTGTCTATATGAGCATTCATGTCACTGCTGATGATCAGAACGTAGCATTTTGAAATGTGTCGGACAAGGGAAAATAGCTCATTATAGAAGGTTGTGATGTCTGTTTTATCAAAGATATTTATTCGATTGAAGCGAGATACGATTGCTATGCAATAGTTGCCATGAAATCTAGCACACATAATTCTCGGTTGGATTTTTATGCGGCCTCGGGATTTTCATGCACGCAGGCAGAAACGCATTCCGACAGCTCTAATAGTGGCATTGAAGGGGTTTTTCCATGTAGATACCGATACGAATATCTATCTATTACCGAACTCATGGTATTTTGGTTTTAGTCCACTATATCTATCTTCCTGTGCGCATACACTGTCTATATTCTTTTCGGCGGCAAACACCGTAACCTCAGGTACTATTTACCAACCCCTCCGCTCGGGCAGGATATGACACAAGGTCAATTTTTAAACACCGTAACCTCAGGTAGTTCGATTATAATGCTTAATTTTCTAAGATTAAAATTTGCAATTTTGTAAATATCCTTGCCTCTAATTAATATTGTTTTGAGCTCTGTAGCTGTTTTTGAACATTGGAACCAGAGATTTTTTTACCTCAGCAGAACATGCCCCGCGTTGATCCGCGTAAAGGGCGATGAAATCTGTTTTGCTGTACGGCCACTAACTTCCCGTCACATAAAATATGAAATTCAGACGAACAAGACATGCTGGGTACGAACGTTCAGACTCCAACAAATTTCGAAAACAGACTCACGAAAGATGGATCTAAAAATATATGTCTAATTGACTGTTTATATATTTTTATTTATTTATGAGGCAATGGAATAGATATGTAAGATTATGTTGCGTAATTTTATCGCACAATGAGAGATTAATGCCATGAAAATTGGTACAATGTATTCAAATACTAAGGGTGGATTTGGTTGGTTGGTTGGTTGGATTTTATGGCATATCAACCTTTGTAGGTTATTTAACACCAAATCCATTTTTATGTAAATAATCTGTTCTATTTGAAACAATTCAGTTGAGCATAAGTACACAATTTAATGGTCAAAAACATTTCTATTTCAAACTATTCAAGAAGTTATATGTAACAATTCAGTTAAGTGTAAAAACAGTTTTAATGTCGAAAAACAGTTCTATTTCAAATAATTCAGTTAAGCATAAGCATAAAGTTTAACTGTAAGTACGGTTTAATTGTCAAAAACATCTCTATTTCAAGCTATTCAGTTTATTCAAACAATCATTTTAGCATAAGTATGCTGTTAGTTCTATTTAATCCATAGATAGGGCCCTATCAGTTGCTACCACTCCGACCAGAGTGGACCTGGGAGCAATTGCAATAAAGGGGTACTCTGCATTCCCCAAAGCTCCAACACTGCCGGAACCTCACCATTGTTTAGTCTCATATCCAGGATATTCGTTAGGTGGGGGGTCTTACCCCTCTGCAGAGGTGCAGTTAGTGTATTCTACAGCCCCAGCCGACTGGGCAATACACAGTTAAATATCAAACAGTTTTATTTCCGATAATTCAGTTTCAGTATAAGTACACAGTTTAGACGTCAAAACAGTTCTATTTTGAACAATTCAGTTCAGCACTCGTACGCAGTTCCAATGTCAAAACAGTTCTATTTTAAACAATTCAGTTTAGCATAAATACGCAGTTTAAATGCAAAAATCAGTATAGTGAAAGAAGCTTGGTTTAGTTTTATTTAACCCATAGATAGGACCCTTATCAGGTGCTACCACTCTGGGCCAGAGTGGCCCTGGGAGCGATAGCAATGAAGGTATACTCTGCTTTCCCCAAAGCTCCAACACTGCTGGAACCTCACCATCAGATTGTTTAGTGTCATATCAGGACAGTCGTTGGCGGGGGGTCTTACCCCTCTGCAGAGAAGCAGTCGGTGTATTCTACAGCCCCAGCCGACTGGGCAAGGTGGATCTGGAAACTCATTATTGATTAGTTAGCAAAGCATAAAATCAATAAATATCAATCAATCTAAAGAAAGAAAGAAAATGGGGATAAGAAAGAAAGAAAGAAAGAAAGAAAGAAATCGTTGCATTAAAGAAAAGCATTTAAAGAAAGAAAGCAAAGAAACAACCAAACAGGCGAACAAACTCATTCAGAAAAAAGAAGAAAAGCATCATATGAAATTGTGAAAAGAAAGAAAGAAAGAAAGAAAGAAAGAAAGAAAGAAAACAACGTTATTCTAGATTAGATTCATATATGTGACCAATTCCTATATTAAATTTATTGACAACACGACATGTAAGCAACATTATTGGGAGCCGGCAAGGCACTCAAGATATTGACAGTAAAACATTATAGTTATTCTCATAAAGATTTATTATTAAACGTTGTAGGTCAACGGGCAGTAAGTTTGCTGCATTTCAGTTCGACCACGTCACTGCGTTTTGGAAGCAGGCCACTCGCCTGCAAACAAGTCACAGGTAAAGAAAAATGACATTATGTTCTGCAGAGAAAAAGACGGGAGGGTATTTGGCTCGAACAATATGTCAGTGATAAATGCTCGAACAATATGTCAGTGATAAATTGGAAGAATGAAATTGATTTCCGTAATGCAAGTAACCTTTCTTCTTTGTTTTTTTTTTTTGTCTTTATCTATGTTCGTTTGTTTTTTGTTGTTTTGTTTTTGTTGTTTTGTTTTTGTTTTTGTGTGTTTGTGTGTGTCAGAAAACGAGGGATAGTCAAAGACAACCTGTATTTAAGAAAATAGATTCTTGTAAAAATAATGGCCTCTATCTCTCTTGTTTTTGCTTTTGCTTTTTGTTTTTTGGGGGGTGGGGATACAGTAATAGTCGAAAAAGAAATGCTTTTGTCTGAGCGGCCAAACGCCTTTATAATAACTAGTCTCAGACGTTTGTTTTCTAAAGTAATCAAAGGTGCCGAATATGTCTGGACACTGATCATGCAATTCATCGGGTCTTATTTTCTCTTATGAATAAGCCTTGAAAACCCCCATACATTACAATGTGTGACATATGATTTAGTGTCCAACGCATCTGGGGAGAGTCCCCGTGGTGCAGTGGATAGCGTACTGGATTGTAACGTCGTAGGAAACAAGTTCAAATTCCACTGACAGTTACGTTCGCTTTCAGACTAATACCCTAAAGAAAGTCATGAACGCCTTTTTTCCGCGCCAGCTATAGGTTAAATAGTATCGCACCTGTTTTCTATGACTTAGCACTGACTTTAGCACTGAATAACCCACGAAGATTGATATACCATTAAACTAAAACCAGGCGTAAAATCAATGACGTCATTATTTGAATAACAGCATATTACTTGAACGCCTTTTTTGATCAACAGTCAAACTTTGAAAATGATTTCTCAGGTTGAATCATCATAATGCCCATATAAACAAGAGGCCCTTGAAGAAGGGTGGAGGATACAGCAGCCGAAACGTTGTATTACAACTTACAACCATAAAGATGATGACAACTGTCTGAAACATCACACACAAAACATTGCAGATGAAGGCTCATCTCAAAAATTCAGACAGATAAAATCAACTCATTCAAGGTGTTGTAGGTGATTCACCTATGAAGAGAATAATGGACTTACCCAAAGAGAGTATTAACCAAGAACTAAGCTGGTAGAGCATAGACCAGCAGGGTTTGAGTCTCGGCTCGTTCCCGACATTCCCCTCCCCTTTATCCCCAATTTAATCGACCTTCGGGCTTTTGACCATGTGTCAAGTCGTGTCTGGTGGGAGGCAGCGACAAATAAACAGAGAGCAGCAGCAACAACTGTAGTAAGCACCTTGCCTTTCTTCGTGTAGGTTGAACCAAGGAGATCCCTCCTCAGAGACTTGGATACATTTGTGTAGCACCTCATGTCTCATGAAGAACGTAGGCGTACCTTACGTATCTGAAATGTGAGCCATTGGTTTGAAGCTGCTATTGTCTGATTTATATAGTGAACTAAGTTATTTTCTAAATTCCATCTACTTATTTCCTGCAACATGACTGGCTCTTGTAAGAGGTTACTTGTAAATATGTGTTCTTTTTTCTTGACGATGAACGAGATGTCCAAAACTAGAAACAGTCCTCTTCATCAAAGTCCGTTCTAACGAATAAAAGAAAAATTACTGAATTCAAGTAATCAACCATGTTTGCTCTGCAAACAGGCGAAAAGATACCGTATAAAATCCGTGTATTTGATAAGCATATCATCGTAATATGAATTCAGGCAAATAATTTTGTTTATCCTTCTAATTTTCTTTTATACTTGGGGATTTTGCTTGTTTGTTTCTTCTCTAACAATTTCTGATTTCTAAAGGACCTTTCATTAGCTGATTAGAGAATTATCGATTTCATTGACCTGTTTTTCGACACTGGCTATATTTACTACAAAAAATTAAATGATAATTTTTTAGGTATTGATTAGTAGATTGATATTAAAAATGTTACAATTCTATAAAATATCAATGTATAGGTTATATACATATAAACATTATGAAAATATGTGTGTGTTTATGTGTGTGAGCAAGTAAGTGGAAACTATATATATATATATATATATATATAACGCAGCTCCTTATATATATATATATATATATATATATATATATATATATAACGCAGCTCCTTATATATATATATATATATATATATATATATATATATATATATATAAGATGCTGCGTTACGTTACGTCACGTTACCTTATTGTTATATTCGTAGGCAATAGAAATCCTCGAAGATGCAGTTTTTGTTTGGCTACACGCAAATGCATTTTGGGAAGGTATTGATACATCTCTTTACCCTAATCTATGGTTAGGCAGTCTGGAAGACAGGGCTCTTTTGTTTTGGTAAGGCAATCAAACTCCGAGAAGGAAAACTTCGAATTCGAACCAGCTTTACTCCACTTAAAATCAACTTTCTGTTACACCCTTCTCGTGGTGCATGGTTTGGATAAATCCATACTAGGATTTTGACTACAGTCTCATTCGGCATGGCTTTCAGAATTTGACAATGGCCGCACAGATAAATGAAAGCATTGATAAAAGAAACTCCTAGAAAAAAGGGTGATGGGTTTGAACATACACACATACACACACACACACACACACACACATACATACATACACACATACACTTACATACTTACATACATAGGAATGATACAATGTGTAATTTATAACTTTAGCCTTCAATTTGCTTGTTTGTTTGGGTTTTATGGCATAACAATGGCAAATCCATTTTTATACAAATAAACAGTTCTGTTTCAAACAATTCAGTTTAGTTTAGTACACAGTTTAGTTCAATTTGATATGACTCTATCATGTGCTACCACTCCGGGTCAGAGTGGACCTGGGAACAACGGCAATGAAGGGGTACTCCACATTCCCCTAAACTCCAACATTACAGGAACCTCGCCATCAGATTGTTTAATGTAATATCTAGGACACTAGTTGCGGGGTGGGTTATACCCGTCTGCAGAGATACAGTCGGTGTATTCTACATCCCGAGCCGACTGGGCAATTTTGCCTTCCGATTGTAAAAATAGTGTTTATAATCTTCTCCGATATTCACCCCTATTTTTGTCCAAACATAAGAATATATTCAACGTGTTTTACATTATTTCTGTGTCATCCGAGGTTTATGATGAGTGTAAGATATGTTGGACATTCAAGGAATCGTCAATTACGAATTGTAAGATATTGATGAAACAATTACCTCTAATCTCGATTACTACAACCTTATTATTACAGCTTCGTACAAAAAAAAAAAACATCTCAGCTCAGTCAGCAGAAAAGGAGTCCTACTCTCTCAAGATAATTCCCGTCCTTACTCCGCTCGGTTGACTAAACATCTCTTAGAGGAGCTCGTTCGGGTTGGGTTGGGTTTCTTTGCTTAATGGCATATCAACTTTCGTAGGTTATTTAAAGCAGAAGCCATCCTTTTAGAACAACAGAAGCGACACTGTTTAACCAATAGCTAAGGGGGTTCATGCCTTTCCCCAGGGTATTTGTCCGAAAGATAGCATAATAACGCGACTAGAGTTCGAACTCGTTTACAAGGTTTCTGCACTCCAGCGCTTTAACCATTACACCACAAGAACCCCTCTCCACCAGCTCGTTTGGGTAAAACTGTTTAATCCTACCTATTCTTCTGACCTTGATCCATCTGAGTATCACTTCTTAAGAGGATAACGGAGTCATTTGGATAGTCTTAGGTCGACATTAATAGAAGTGTGTGAACACGAGTTGGTTTAAAATTTTTCATCTAAATCAAAGAATTTTACTGGCATTGAATCTATAAGCTTGTTAACAAATGGAATGAGGTACTAGGATGCAATGAACGCTTTGTTAATGATTTAAAACTTCCGTAAGAATAAGTTTCTTCATTTATGATAAATACTCTAAAATCGATCATAAGATTCGCTCCAACTTGATACATTAGGTTTATGCACGCAATTGAGTTTACCTAAACTTTTTGAATCAAGTTTACACCTAACCCCCATATTCACTCAAATAGACACACATAAACACAAAAACTTTAACATTCGCACACATCAAAATATGTACTTAGATAAATATGATTGTATACAAACGGAAATGAAGTTGTAAATTATCAACAATTTATTCATATAACATATTTTGCCTATGTAGATTCATCAGATGTTGAGAAGTTTACTTTTTAAAAGAAAATTCACAGTTCATTTTTACACCCCAGATTCCCAATCCTAAAGTCGGTTATCATTATCCAAAATATTTATCTTTCGGGCACGACAAATCGAGTTCAAATCCTGAAGGAGACCGTTAACGCATCACTTTGAGCTAACGCCTTTGAAAAAAGACATATATCTTTCTCTTCTCCCTCCAACTACGAGGAAGATGACGCAGACTGGGATTTCTAGCCTTGATATGGTAACCATTAGGTTGTTAGATTAATTGGTAGGTTAGGTTTTATGGCATATCAACCCTTATAAATTGTTTAATGCCAAACCTTGTTTACATATATATATATATATACACACACACACACACACACACACACACACATATATATATATATGTGTGTGTGTGTGTGTGTTGTGATAGAACGAAACAGTCTGTGGATGACTATATATATATATATATATATATATATATATATATATATATATATATATATATATATTTGTAAACAAATAGTTTGTTGGTAACAATATTTTAAGCGATCCAGGGTCATTTTTTGCACACATTTAAATGGTTTCAAATATTCCAATCTGACAAAAATAATTATTTTAAGTTTTTGTCATTTGTTTGCACACAATTAGATGGTTGCAAGTATTTCTATCTAACACTAATAGTTTTATTTGCACTCGCTTAAATGTTTTCAAGTATTGCTATTTGATACTAATTATTCAATTTAACATCAGTCATTTTTTTAATCCAGTTAAACGCTTTCAAGTATAAAAAAATCATAAGATATTTCTATTAGATGGGACCCGAATAAATACTCCCTCTCCTGGGCAACCGATTGGGCAGAAGGAAAATTACTGAAGTCAGAACTTGGGGAGCATTGCTCAAGAGAATCTATGATTGATTTGTGAATAATTCTTCTATTACCTGGTCAATCAAAAAAGTGTGGCTAGTTCTATACAAGACTTCATCAAAACTTTACCAGTCGCCCGTATCTAAAATTGTTCCAAAATGTAATTATACTCTGGACCAATACAAGAAGACAATTTAATCTCATTCCTTTATGATGAGGTAAAGATCATGAGCAGGATGTAGTCAGTTGAAATTTCTGCCCAGATTCCAAATACGTTTTTGCGGAAACAAGAATCTATATTTGCCAGCTTGCGGGCGACTCCAAATACATAACCTGCAAATCGTTTCTTCACCAATAAGTCTCCAGCCGAAATCAACAAAAATAAATTGTCAATAAATCCATCAAGAATAGCATGTATTCTTAAAAAAACAGTTTTATTATCAAATAGTCTTTGTATAATGTGTACTGTTTAACTGTTATGTAGATATAACGTCCAGTCAAAAAGAAACGGAACTAAATATGAAATTTACATTTTAAAAAATGAGCACAGTTCAGCAACTTATTAATGAGTGACAATGTCTACAGGATTGGACTTCTGCCTACATGCCTCGGTGACAATCTGAATAATTACTGGAAATTAGGGCATTAAAAGGAATATAACGGCACAGTTTAACGTCATTTCAGAAGTGCTTAGATTAAATTTACAAGAATGATTTGGTTTGGTTTTATGGCATATCAACCATTGTAGGTTATTTAATGCCAAATCCATTTTTATTCATATAAACACTTCTATTTTAAACAATTTATTTAACGTAAGTACACAGTTTAAATGTTAAAAACTGTTTGAATTGAAACAATTCAGTTTACGATAAGTACGCAGTTTGAATGTCAAAAACAGTTCTATTTCAAACAATTCAGTTTACGATAAGTTCGCAGTTTAAATAACAAAACAGTTCTATTTCAAACAGTTCAGTTTAGCATAAGTACGTAGTTTAAATGTCAAAAACAGTTTTATTTCAAACAATTTAGTTTAACATAAGTACACAATTTAGTCCTATTTGACCCCTAAATAGGATCCTCTCCGGTGCTCCTACTTCGGGCCTGAGTGGACCTGGGAGCGATGGTAATAAAGGGATACTCCACATTCCCCAAAGCTCCAGCATTACTGGAACCTCACCATCAGATTGTTTAATGTCATATCCAGGACACTAGTTGGGGCGGGGGGAGTCTTACACCACTGCTGAGATGCAATTGGTGTATTTTGTGGCCTCTGCTGACTGAGCCAGTTACTAGAATAAATGTTTTGCATACCAAGGAGAATATTCTAATAAAAACTATCGTTTCTTTTATTACTTATTGCAATCTTAGTAAATACTCCTTTAGTCTTGATTCGTTTTCAAAATGTATATAAAGTAGTATGTAAACTTTAGGATAGATAGATAGATAGATAGATAGATAGATAGATAGATAGATAGATATGAATAGACTGAAATTCATTGATAGATAGATAGATAGATAGATAGATATGAATTGACTGAAATTCATTGATTGATATGAATAGACTGAAACAGATAGATAGATAGATAGATAGATAAAAAAAAAACTCTTCTCCAACCTCCTGTGTAGGACTAAATTATAATATTTAATCATCTCCCTCGAGTGTGTACGTGCCTTCAAACAAGGCGCGGAAAAAATGAGGCAGTGGTATTCTCACGCATTCTAACCCTGTAGCTGTGTCTCTCCCATTCGACCGAAACTGGTGCGGTCGAAGACTGTAGAGGCAGAGCCTAGGGCGATTTTTGGCATTGGTCATACGTACCGGCATGTGAAGCCTCGTTAAAATGACCAGGCGTTACATACAGAACTGGAGGGGATGCAATTAAACAGAGATAGCTATGAGGTCAATAAAGACGGAAAAACTGTGATCAATAGTAAATCTGATGAAAACACATAGATAGATAGATGGTCGTGTATATGAAACCCACCACTCTCCTATAAAAATCATGAATTAGTTTAGCGAATAAATGATATCGAGCAACTACTTTGTTCGTAGATATCCTGTCTTGTGACACGAGTAATAAAGTTTTGTTTTGTTTGTTTGGGTTTTATGGCATATCAACCATTGTTGGTTATTTAATGCCAAGTCTATTTTCATAAAAATAAACACTTCTATTTCAAACAATTCAGTTTAGCATAAGTATACAATTTAATTGTAAAAAAAAAACATTTCTATTTCAAGCTATTCATTTTTATCAAACAGTTCTAATTCAAACAATTCAGTTTAGCTTAAATGCATAGTTTAAATTAAATATGAAGTTTAAATTTCAAAGCAGTTCTATTTCAAGCAATCCAGTTTAGAATAATCACACAGTTTAGTTCTGTTTGACCCATAGATAGGACCCTATCAAGTGCTACCACTCAGGGTCAGAGTGAACCTGGGAGCAATGGCAATGAAAGGGTACTCCACATTCCCCAAAGCTCCTGCAATACTGGAAACTCACCATAAGATTGTTTAGTGTCATATCAAGGTCACTCGTTGGCGTGGGGGAGTCTTACCCCTCTACAGAGAAGTAGTCAGTGTATACTACAAATAAGAATTTTGAACGACATACTTGTAACGGATGATGGGAAATCCTTATAATGGCAAGAAAGCAGAATCTGAAAACATAATAACACACTTGGTGCATTCCTCTCTAACTAGTATCAAACTATAAGATAGAAATATAATTATTTGTTTCTGCAAAATGGGCAGCAACGCTTTGCATTGTAAAATGGTGTGCATGCTTTTTACTTATAGATATATCATCTAACAACACAAGTGTTTCTTCGGGTTTGTGTGTGTGTGTATGTGTGTGTGTGTGTGTGTGTGTGTGTGTGTGTGTGTGTGTTAGCTGGAACACTAACTTCAAGCCAGATAAATCAATTAAGATCACTGTAAGGGACAAATGCAACGTTTCCTCTTTTGTATACCTTGGGTGAATTTTTTTTTTTTTTTTTTGCTATATCTCACTGTCCAGTCGCCAAAGTTGATATAGATCTGACCAGCATACAGAATCTTTAACAATTTGATATTTTTGTATGCACCCGAAGTCATATCCATCGACAATATTCTCGAGGAAGCACACGAACTTTGTTATATTGCTCAATTGCCACGGTTTTCACAATCATATATATATATATATATATATATATATATATTTGAACGGATGTATGTAAACAATAGTAATTGTGATTCATAACCGTTCAAAATTTACTTCGCAGCTAATGTCTCCTCGTGGCTGAATGGTTAGAAGCTTTGGCTTGGCGTTTGAGTCAACCGGGTTTCTATCCCAGCTACGGGTCTAGCCACACTGATGAATTCTGATAGAACAAAGCATATCTGTCTGTGGATGACTATATATATATATATATATATATATATATATAAGTTAGGATAACGTTAACACATAGCGTTTGGTTACTATCAATTTCTCCTGTATATAATCATCAAACCAAGGGAGTCTTATGTACTGGGTGTCTCTTTATACACAATTGTATGCGGCATAAGGGGAAGGATGATCTAGTTTATGGGGAATTTTGGGAAGAATGGTCTTGTTTATACAGCGTGGTTACTTAAACGGCTACATAGTATTATTTTCGTGATCTGTAAATTTCCTTAACATTTTATATCTAATTTATAATTTTCTAATATATAATTATTATTTCACTCCTATGAGAGTTTTTCATACCACTGTAAACTGATGATTTTCCACTGGAGTCTGAGTGACAGCAAGTCTCCTCAAGTTTCCAAGATTTTTCTTAGTATCCTGGCCGATCTCAATAATGTTGTAATTTGGGTGGTCTCCTCTCGTCCTCTTATTACCAAAACCTCCAGTCCCTGTACCAATTATGTGGTGACTGTACCAAGCACACCAGTTATAATTAATATCAACGTCACTTTCATGTTCCATAGTTTTTTTCAGTTCTTGAGCAAGGTCTAGGTACTTATCTATTCGCTTTCATTCAGTTTTACAATGTGATCAACTGAAGCAGCTAAGTCCACTATTTAGCTGGTTCTGTTTTTTGAGTGATCGCAATTCTCCTCAATTTCCAGGTCTCGTCTCAGCATTCTGGCGAATCTTAATAATGCTGTTGTCTGGATGATCTCCACTTGTCCTCCTTTTTCCAAGTCTTCCCGTTCCTTTGGGGATTGTTTCTAGCGGACCAATTACAACTGGTATCACTGTCATCTGCATGGTTTTTTTAGTTCTCTAGCAAGGTCTTTGTGGTTATCTCTTTTTTTGCTTTCTTTGAATTTTACTCAGTGCTTTGTTGGGACAGCAAAGTCCACTATTCGGTGAATATTCATTTTTTTTTTTTTTTTTGTTAACTCTCACAAGATCTGGTCTTCTGACAAAAATTAGTCCATGTTTTATGTTGGCGTCTCTGGTTTGTGATATTACTTAGATCGTCGTTCGTGTACCTGAAAAAAGAACACCCAACATTCGTAGGATGACGGGTGCGTCCCCATGTTGACTATCTAGAGAGCACCTGCCGATCATGACGTCAAATCCTGGACGAGACCGATTGCATTTCACATTGCACTAATACCCTTGGGAAAAGTATGAATCCAATTATTCTCCCTCCAGCTATGGGTAAATAGTAGGACAGACTAGGTTCTTCAGCCTTGGTTAGGCAACTAGTCTAGGAGAAGGAAAACTCTGAATTCAAACCTGTTAAACTCCGCTTAAAAATTGACCTTGTGTCATATCCTGCCCGAGCGGAGGGGTTGGTAAATAGTACCTGCCGATCATGACACCTAGGCCTGTTGTCTGGGTCCCACGTCGCGTTATATTTCGATTTGACATTTTTATCATAGGTGGTATATTGTGGATATAATAGACCCAGAGCTTGTTTAAGATCTGCGCACCTGACATAGATTTCACCTAGTTTTCAAGTAAGAGATCTCTTAAGCGGACCACACACACACACACAAAAAAAAAAACACGATATTATTAATATTAGTATTAGTAGTATAAGTATTATTTCTTGCTAGTTTTTCACACTAGTGTTAGCAGATGGTCTTTTACTTACCATTCACGTGGTTATATTATATCAATTTTGTGATTTGTATATCTATTTACGATATGATGTTTAGTTTATTATTTTTACTTTTTTTTTTCTCTCATAATTCTTTATTTTTCAGCTTTAATTTCCGTTTCTTACACTCCTTCACCGGGATACTCATGTTAGAAAACATACAACCTGTGATAGAATACATGATCCAATAGCAGATATGGAACGTCTCTAATATCACGAGATGACCTTAAGGAGATGAACAGTTTTTCAAAGTGCAATTTTGTATTTTATTCAGTATAGGACTGTCAGGTATCTTGTAAATGTATAAATCTGTCTTTTTATTAATCAGATCCGAGGTTCCCACTTTTACTGACATGATGTTAGTTTTAAGATGCCGCATTTTTTTTTTTTTTTTTTCAATTTCTATTTCCAGGTTTATGTATTTACTTACTATAATAATTCTTTGACTGATATGTTAGTATCTTTTGGCATGATATATCAGTTATAAGGCATTTTTTTTTCTTTTATAGTCCTAGAGTGTTCGCCAATGGCCCGGGAGACCTGGGTTCAATCCCAGGTCGAGTCATACCAAAGACTTTTAAAATGGTACTTGATACCACCTTGCTTAACACTCAGCATTATAAGGTACGGTTCAAGGGTAAAGTGGAGCAATCCTGGGAATGGAGTAGCGCCCTCCCCTACACCTTGGTGTAGTAGCTATCGAAAAGGGAGCCTTCGGGTCACCCTCGACTATGGTCGCTAACTTTACTTACTTTATAGTCCTTAACCACTCTAACTGGTCTATTGTTCTTTATTTTTCTCCCATTTTGGGTTCCAAAGTCCCATACAATGATAGCTTCTTAGGTCTCCATTATTGGTTCTGGTTGGTGCTTGTACTATTTTTTTCAGATTTCTGAATTCCATAGTTTGTAAATTCCTATTAATTATAATGTCCTATTTTAGCAGGTTTTTCTTTATATTCTCTCTTTAATAGGATTAATCAACCGGACACTGAGTGGCCAATTGTTTCAGTTTTTTGTTCACTCTATCAACCAACTGGGTTTAAAACTTTTTTTTATATTTGCCAGAGAATTCTAAGTTCGTAGAACTGTTGCATCCAATTCTAAGTTGGTAACTGTTGCATCCATTCTGTCATAGTGCCTCAGTATTTCTTTAATCCTATTGTGGTTATTTAGTAGGTCAGTTCTGGTTGAATTCGTTCTCCTCAATCATTTTCTCTGTTGACGTAGAGGCGTTTTATGTATGCTCTACGATTATGTATTCTATTACAGCTTATTAGTTTTCTAATTTTAGTAACCACCTTTTTTATTTCAGCTATTATCCAGTTTATCATAAAATTCTGGCCACACCGGTACTGACGGAGATTTAATTGCTAAAACCTTTAATTCTTTCGATTCAGTTCTGTTCTAAATATGATTCTTTTTCTCCAAAAAATCATTTTCTTATTCTTATTTTATTTATACCGTAATTGATACCATTCACTTCTTTAATTCCTAAACATTTATTGGTTCTATTGTGTTCTGTGTAATTTTCCCGTTTATATCTAGAGTGTTTTTTTTTAATTTTACAAGCGAGTCTTTCCTTAATGTGATTTTCATACATTTTCATACGTTTCATATACGAACCAATTTGCATATCTCTGTTGTTATTAAATCTTTTCACAGTGCTTAGTTGATATTCTAAACCGTCATCATTCTTTTTTTTTTTTTTTTTTTTGCATATAACTTTAATTTGTTCATATAGGATGTGTGGTTTCTCTTTTAATAGTTTTATATCCATAGTCTGTGTTTTAAGTTCTTTGGACAAATGTATTAGAGCTATATAAAAAAAAAGACAAAATGAGGCTCCTTGAAAGATTCCACTGTCAATGTTTAATTTTGTGCATAAATTTTCATGGATTAATCTGAGGTTAGTATGCAACCTTTCCCTAAGATGCTTAGAACGTTTAGAATATATTCGCGGGAAACGCTATCAAAACTGTGTTTGCTGTCAATCCAAGCCATACTTACTTTTTTTCCTGTTTCGATCGACAATTCTCCATTCTCATCTTATTTATGAGAAGCTGATCTTTGCAGCCATATTATTCTTTTTATCATCCATTTTGTTCTAAAGGGAAGATGATCTTTATATGAATTTAACTATTTTCTCCTTTAGAATCGATGTTATCATTTTATATCTTGTTGGAAGGCATATGATTGATCGATAGTATTCTTCTTTTTTTTCCTTTGTTTTTGGTAATAGTTATGCTACTTCTTTTTTTTTTTTTTTTTTGTTCTTTAAGGATTTCTGAAATATGTTTCGTCATTATTTGATGTATGGAGGATAAATGTAGGAGTCAAACATTTGCTATTTTATCTATTCGAGGTGATTTCTATTTATGTGTGTTTAAGTGTATTCATAATATCCTCAATTGCAATATCTTCGTACATATGTGGTTCATTATTTTTACAAGTACCTTTAATATTTTTAATCCACCTTGCTTTTGTAGTGTATGGTTTCTTATAGCTCCATACAAAATGTTTTCTATTCTTCAATCGCAGGGGTTTCCTATACATTTATTTTCTCTTTTCCTATTTCACGAGAGAATTTTCCGATAGTTTTCAATTTGACACACTTACTCATTTCCTCAACTATGGATATTTGTATTGTTGACACTGCTGGAGAAGCAGTTTGACGAACCAGACATGCAGGACACTGCTGGAGAAGCAGTTTGACGAACCAGACATGCAGGACACTGCTGGAAAAGCAGTTTGACGAACCAGACATGCAGGACACTGCTGGGGAAGCAGTTTGACGAACCAGACATGCAGGACACTGCCGGAGAAGCGGTTTGACGAACCAGACATGCAGGACACTGCTGGAAAAGCAGTTTGACGAACCAGACATGCAGGACACTGCTGGGGAAGCAGTTTGACGAACCAGACATGCAGGACACTGCCGGAGAAGCGGTTTGACGAACCAGACATGCAGGACACTGCTGGAAAAGCAGTTTGACGAACCAAACATGCAGGACACTGCTGGGGAAGCAGTTTGACGAACCAGACATGCAGGACACTGCCGGAGAAGCGGTTTGACGAACCAGACATGCAGGACAATGCTGGAGAAGCGGTTTGACGAACCAGACATCTAGGAAACTGCTGGAGAAGCAGTTTGACAAACCAGACATGCAGGACACTGCCGGAGAAGCGGTTTGACGAACCAGACATGCAGGACACTGCTGGAGAAGAAGTTTGACGAACCAGACATGCAGGACACTGCTGGAGAAGCAGTTTGACGAACCAGACATGCAGGACACTGCTGGAGAAGCAATTTGACGAACTCATAAGTGATGTACTCTTATGGACCCTCACACATGGCCGTGCAAAAGCAGGACGACCAGCACGAACATACATTCAGCTACTAAGTGAGGATACAGGATGTTGTCCGGAGGACCTGCCTGAGGCGATGAACGATAGGAAAAAGTGGCGAGAGAGGGTCATGGCTATCCGTGCAACCAGCACGACATGATGAGGATGATGATGATAGCCACAATACGACTCTACAAATATACGGATGTATAAAACGTTCATAATGTTCATATAATGTTCATACGCATAGGAAACCGAAAAACACGAAACACTGACGACTCTCTTGGTACAGGTACGAAACTTTTATTACCTTCTTCAAGTTTAGGTTTTCGACACGAGGAGAGAGAAACACAATATTTCTATGCAAACTGTTCGTCCATCGTCAGCTCTGAACTCACTGACCCAACCAACGCGCGTGCGCACCCCGCAGTCTAAAAACTGGACTGGCCTCACCCAGGTCCGAAAAATCAACTCGCTTCGTCTAAGTCCAAATCTCAACTCACTGCTTTTATTCAAAATCACTGTCCATCGCCTCCGGGCATGACGTCATTCACATGCCCAGTCACATTTTCTATCTGGGGTTTTTATTGTGACATCTGTGGATGTCCCATCTTCCCCGCGCGCACGGGAACACCTGCGTTAATGTCTGCACCTACCCATGCACTAAGCCGAAAGGTTCTAAGTCTAACTAAACCGAAAGATAAGATATATAAAACAAAAAATGATAATATAAAAAAAAATCCTTCCGCAATTATACAACAGTATTCCGCTATATTTGTTTCCCTAATTTCTCTTTAGGCTTCTTAAAGCAATTTGTTTTATGAGTTATTACTGCTAGAGTTATTACTATAGCAGACGCATATACCATCTCATTTAAAAAGGAAATATTTAGTTTAAAGTCTTGGAGATATTCGATGGCATCGTTTGCCAACCTAACTTGCATTCGGTTGTTTTTGTCGTTTGTTGGTTTTTTTTTGGGGGGGGGGGTTGTAGAGGTACTCTGTTTTTTTACATAAGTATTACCATAGCCATTTCTCTGATTATATTTTATTTCCTTTCGTCGATTTTAATCTTATTTTTGTGTTGTTTAATTTTTTTTTTATTTGAGGTTGGTTATTTTCAAATTTGTTGTAGTCATTTTCTCAAGCTGGAGTTTTCATATAATCATTGCTTGATTGCTTTAATAAATTTTCAGTTTCATGATTAACTGCGTTAATTTAAAGTGCTACACTTCCATTTCGTAGAGGATTTTGTTCCACTTACTAATTTTTCGATCCCAACTCAGCACATCATTGAGAGACGCCGTCCATTTTTTTCCGGGGTAATACCAGTGGGAGCTGTGTCGTAAAGATTGGTTTTCATATTGGGCTTTGATACATTTTATTCTTACTGTTAACAGATGTTTTAATTTTGCTGACACCATCGGCATAAAAATTCTATTATGATATTTATTAAAAAACCATTGAGCGAGGTTTAAAGTGGGTGTTTTAAACTATATCATAAACTTATGCGTTTCGAATACAAAATATGACGTGTCGTCCGAAATTTCTGAAGAAAAAAGTTGTTTACCTGTTTTAAACCATTCAAATAGAATTTACAACCGATTAAAGAAAGAGGAGAAATTGCATCTTCATTTTGATTATAGAGCAAAATTCGGATGAGAAAGTAAGAAAGAAAGAAAGAAAACAGGTAAAAATTGAGGAGGGAAGAAAAAAGGAAAAAAGAAAGAAACAAGGAATAAAATTTAGAAGACAACAAAGAAAGAAAGAAAGAAAGAAAGAAAGAAAGAAAGAAAGAAAGAAAGAAAACAGGTAAAATTGAGGATGGAAGAAAAAAGGAAAAAATTTAGAAGACAACAAAGAAAGAAAGAAAGAAAGAAAGAAAGAAAGAAAGAAAGAAAGAAAGAAAGAAAGAAAACAGGTAAAAATTGAGGAGGGAAGAAAGAAGGAAAAAAGAAAGAAACGAGGAAGAAAATTTAGAAGACAACAAAGAAAGAAAGAAATAAAGAAAGAAAAGTAAGGAGGAAAGAAGACGAGTGACAAAAGAAATACAAAAAAGGATTAATTCTTATACGAAATAAACTATATTTGTTCTGAAGATTTAAGTCGAAAGAATCTAATTAAAAAGATAGATAGATAGATAGATAGATAGATAGATATGAACAGACCAAGATAGATAGAGTCACCGACATACATACATACATACATACTGATAGATAGATAGATAGATATGAACAGACCAAGATAGATATAGTCACCGACATACATACATACATACAGATAGATAGATAGATAGATACATATGAACAGACCAAGATAGATATAGTCACCGACATACATACATACATACATACATACATACAGATAGATAGATAGATAGATAGATAGATAGATAATCACGTTTTGCAATAACTGATTCATCCAATTTTTTCGACGTCAAGACGTCTATTCGGATTTGCCTTTACGAACCGCTTTTAATATCCTCTTTCTTCGTTTTCTTGCATTCCAGATCGTCACGATTGGATACCATTGATAATATAGAAGGAAAACAGAGACCAAAATGGCATATTGAATAAAGAAAGAAAAAACAAACAGATAAAAAACATAACAGCATTTTTTTTTAAATAGGATTTCATCCGATCAAATACATACATAT
Source organism: Sepioteuthis lessoniana (assembly GCA_963585895.1). NCBI lineage: Eukaryota > Metazoa > Mollusca > Cephalopoda > Myopsida > Loliginidae > Sepioteuthis > Sepioteuthis lessoniana. Next base: position 88,543,097 of record OY757914.1, on the reverse strand, counting down.
TAGTCTGATACATGATTCTCTCTCTCTCTCTCTCTCTCTCTATATATATATATATATATATCCTTTCATTTTGGTGTTTTATGGCATTTCAACCCTTGCGGGTTATTTAATACTCAATCTTGTTTATATATATATATATATATATATATATATATATATATATATATAGTGTAGAGGTTTATGGTTCTCACTAGCTTACTTGGTGAGTTAATAAGAACCAAATCTTCCTGTATTATTAAACAGTGCTCAATATAAATGACAGTTTACTGATATATATATATATATATATATATATATATATATATATATATATATGTATATATATATATATCATCGATATGTATATATATATATATATATATATATATAATAGATATGTATATAAATAATATATATATACATATGTGTGTGTGTGTGTGTGTGTGTGTGTGTGTGTGTGTGTCTGTGTCTGTGTGTGTGTGTGTGTGTGTGTGTGTGTGTGTGTGTGTGTGTGTAAGCGAATAGTCTGTTGATTACTTTATATTTTAGACCTCATTTATTTGTGCACATTTAAATGGTTTCTAGTATTCCTACCAAGCTCTAATAATTTGTACACAGATTTATGTCCGGGCAGACCACAGAATAAAACTGAAAGAATGTGAAAAGAAAGATAAGTACCTCGACTTTGCTAGGAAATTGAAAAACTATGGAACATGCAGGTAATTGGTGCGTTTGGAACAGTAACTAAAGGATTACTAAATGGACCGGAGGACTTGGAAGTTGGCGGACTAGTGGAAACCATCCAAACTACTACATTATTGAGAACGGCTAGAATACTCGAAGAGTCCTGGAGACTTAAGGAGACTTGCTGTCACTCAAACTCCAGTGAAAGACCATGTGCTAACGCTGATGTGAGTAAATAATAACAGCAATAATAATAATAATAATCCTTGTTGAATAATTGAACTGTTATGGTCCTATACATTGATCGAATTGATCTGCTTGTAAATCATTTATAAAGAATTATTATTAGCTATTGGAAATCATGATTGTGTTCAATTTATATTACATTGGAATACTTTATGAATAGGATTACCAATGTTAAATAGCCATTATTGAGACCATATAACTGTGTGCAAACAAATGACTAATATTAGATGGAATTATTACTGTTAGATAGGAATACTTGAAACGATTTAACTATTTGCAAAGTCATCATCATCATCATCATGTCGTGCTGGAAGCACGGATATCCCTTACTCTCTCTCGCCACTTTTCCCTATCGTTCATCGCCTCAGGCAGGTCTTCTGGACAATATCCTGTATCCTCACATAGTTGCTGAATGTACGTTCGGTATGAATGTATTTTCGGTGGGTCCAGGCGCAGGGCCATAGCCCACACGCGCCCGCCATTTCCCAAAAAAAAACAATAAACTGCGAACACACACACACACACACCTATATATCTATATAATTTTATACTGACTGCAGTTCCTGAATTTTTTTCTTTACAGGAAAGCGTTGTTTTTACGTATAAATAATTCAAGAACACTGAATGAAAATACAGAACCAGATGCGAGGAATTTACCAACGGTTTTTTTAAAGGAGGTTAGAGAAATGTTTCTACCCAAAACCAGTCATTTAGCTTAAGTCTTCTTATGACCAAATGATGTCAGTGTTTCTTACCGCATCTGTCATGGCTGTCGATACTTCTCCGGTGTTGTCCCAAGAACGAGTAAATGTCGAGGAAAGTATGTGTTCCCTCACAATTCGAAGGGAAGCAACTCTATATTGTTGTTCATTAGGATGTCCTTAAGAGAAAGCCAATGCATTTTCTTTCCATCGTATATCTTTTCGATTCGGACTTATAGTGACAAAACCATTTTTAGCTCATTCCTAAATATTTTTGACAAAAATATATAAAAATATATACACGCACGCACGGGGGGGGGGTGTCTGTGTATTTGTCTTTCGAAAATAGTGATAGTAATTATCAATAAAACCAATTTTCCAAAAATTTCACTAAAATCTACGTTTTTTTTTTTTTTTACTTTTGTTTAAGTTCCACTACTTTTTCCTTTATTTTGGTTTGCCTAGTCGGCTCGGACTACAGAATATACCGATCGCTTCTCTGCGGAGGGATAAGGCTGCCCCAGCGAGTGTCCTGGATATGACACAAAACAATCTGATGGTGAAGCTCCAGTAATGCTGGGGCTTTGAAGAATGCGGACTACCTCTTCATTGTCATCACTCCCAGGTTCACTCTGAGCCGGAGTGGTAGCTGAAAGGGTCGTATCTATGGGTCAAATAGAACTAAACTGTGTACTTATATTAAACTGAATTATTTGAAATAGAACTGTTTTATATATAAAATAGATTTGGCATTAAATAACCAACAATGGTTGACATGCCATAAAACCAAACCAAACGAAAAATTCATTTTTATTTTGAATGAGAACTATTTTGATATTCTTATTGATTTGATTTTAACGGAATTTCAACCTATCTCGGGTTATTTCATGCTTGGAGGTTCGGGAATTGCATTCATTGCTGTTTCTTTAGTTATTTTTTGTTGTTATTGTTTTTTACACACGGTGCTATCGAATACCAATATTATCGAAACAGATCACTTTGACAAAAAGATGGAACACTGACAAGTACGACCACTCCAAGTCAGAGGGGACCTGCTGTGGTCCTGTGAGTGCATGTCGCTCTGCGAGCCACTTATAGATCGAAGTTTCTGGTGGATCTGCTTGTCCGGATTTCCGTATCCACGTTGCGTTGTTCGACCTATGGAAAAGTTGGGGAAGAGTCGATTCGGACTTCTCTTGATTCTGGCTTGGTCGGAAGACAACCAACTTTACCAGTGCTATTAGCTGGTCAATTACTTCAATAACTCAGGAACGCTTGTTAACGGTTGTAAATAATTGCATTTATTCATTATACAATGATTAAAAAACATGCACAACAAAAACAAGGGAGTTTACTTCAGAGTAAGAAGTGATAAGTTGACTGACGATAACAGTTTTGAGCAAATTAATGTTGCTAAGGACGGTCAATTTGAGGACTCTGGGTAAAGCGGCAGTGGTGACGAAGAGGGTGGCAAGGGCTTCAAGTCTTCGATCTGCAGAAACAGCTTTCAATCTGCCTATTCCTTTTTCGGGATCTTCCTTTATGGATGTCCAGACCCCTGAATACATGGCTCCGATTGGCCAGCCAATAGAAACACTAGACCAATGGCCCCAGAGCGCAATCATCGGTTGGGAGTAGAGAAACCCCGCCCCGAGGCCCGTTTTTAACCGGACAGCCAATCAAAAACTATGGCCCACATTGTACGTCTTGGGCAGGTGGGGGGACTAAGCTCCACTCCGCTTTTCTTTGATTGGCGAGCCACCCAATAATATTCTAGTATTGTGTTAATAGCCTTGTGTCAGGCTTTTAGCCGTAATTTTCCGTAGATTCGCACTCGGCCGACATTAGAATTTGAAATAAAATTTTGTTTTTCTATCCCGTCAATCAAAATCTAGATCGACCGATTCGCATGGTGTTGCCAGGTGCGAATTTATTATTATTATTATTATTATTATTATTATTATTATTATTATTATTATTATTATTATTATTATTTTCTACACTACCTAACCAAAAGACGATAACTAATCTTCAACAAATTATCCCATATTAGTCCTAAGTATTTAATTTAATATCGCCAGTCAATTTGTAATACTATCATAATGTTACACTGGGAATAATGGCAATGGAGATGAACTCCACACTCCCGATATCTTCAGAATTGGAGCCTCAACATCAAATACAGTTTAGAGTCATGCCCAGGACACATTTTTTGTATGGGGTCTTACTATGAATGCTGTCAGCGTACATAAAGCCTCACCGAAAGAGCTTTGATATTGTTGCGATTTGAAGAATTTTAATAATTCAATACTGATTGGGTTATTTTCTTCTGAACGTTTTTTGTTTGTTTGTTTTGGGTTTTTGTTTTGTTTTCTTTTGCTTTATTTTGTTTTGTTATATTTTTTGTTGTTGTTTTTTTTTTTTACACGTGTATTGAAATTCGATTTAAATTGCAAGAGGATGGTGACTGATAATAAAAAAATCAATCTTGAATTCTTAACCGAAGACACTCTCAGTCTGCAGTATCAGTCAGTCAGTTGATATTTACGTCGCAGATAGAGTGAAGATCAGAGCTAATTATATTGCGAAAACAGAAAGCAGATAGAAGGTAAAAAAACGAAGGAATCAGACGATAAGAAGTCGTGAGGGCAAAGATAGAAAGAAAATAAAACAATTGGTTAAAAGAATGGCGTTGAAAAGAAGAATTTCGGAAGAAAAAAAGATGATGTAATGAAATACATTTTGACGAAATAAAAGAGAAGAGATGAAAATTACAAAGTCGGAAAGGTTGCATTGAAAGAGAGAGAGAGAGAGAGAGAGAGAGAGACTCAAAAGAGGAAGAGAAGAAGAGAAAGAATGGAAAAGAAGTAAAAAGATAGGGAAGCTGAAGGAAGAAAAAATATTTTTAAAATAAATATATGCATTTACCCAACCCCTTTGCCACGGGCAATCTTTTAGCGGAGTAAAGCTGGTTTGATTTTATAGTTTCCCTTCTCCCAGACAAGATGCTTTACCAAGGCTAAAGAACATAGCTTAGGGAGGAAACAGATTCACTCATGCTTTTCCAAGGGCATTAGCAAAAAGTGAAATGCAATCAGCCTCGTTCAGGATTTGAACTCCGATTCTCTTTGATTGGTTGCATAAATATGGCTAAAAAACATAGTCTGCCCAACTATTTACCCAAAAGTAGGGGGAGAGCAAATGGATCAATTAGAGAGAGAGAGAGAGAGAGAGAGAGAGTTGGGAGGAGAAAAAGAGTAAAAAAGAGAGAAAAACTGGAGGATAGGTTTGTACTAGGTTTTATAGCATATCAAACTTTGTAGGTTATTTAATGCCGAATCGATTTTTATATATATAAACGGGTTCTATTTCAAACAATTCAGTTTAGCATTGGTACACTGTTTAGTTCTATTTAACCCAAAGATGGGACCCTATCAGGTGCTACCACCCCAAACCAGAGTAGACCTGGTAGTGATGGCCATAAAAGGGTATTCTGCGTTCCCCAAAGCTCCAGCATTATTGGAGCCTTACCATCAGATTGTTTATTGTCATATACAGGGCACTCGTTGAGAGGTCTTCCCTCTCTACAGAGACGCAGTCGATGTATTCTACAGCCCCAGCCGACTGCGCCAGAAACTGAAGGAAGAGAAAAGGAGAGATTAATAATCACTTAGTTAAGTCTTATTTGGCTTATTTGTTTAACAGCATATCAACCCCTTATGGGTGATTTAAAGCCGCCCATTGCATTCTTTTGAAATTTCATTGTTTTTTTCATTTGTCTAAAATCCTTTGTTTGCACGTTTATATCGAGTATTCCTATCTAATCCTGATAATTCAATAGTTTATTTCTTTATTTAATACTAATACTTACATTTCTTAATACGAATAATTTTCAAAACAGAATTGTTTGACTCATAGATGGCACCCGAATAGGTTGTACCACTCCGGGTCCGAGGGAGCCTAAGAGTAATGACAATGAAGGATTACTCAACACTCCTCAGAGATTCGAAATTGTAGCCTCGCCACTCGATGTAGTTTAGTGTAACGTCAAGGACCCTAATTTTGCAGAATGTTTTAACCCTCGTATTCTAAAACTCACTACCAGGGCTTGGAGCCAGAAGAGATAAGAAGAAAAAAAAGAAAACGTTAAAAGAAAGAAAGGAGAAAAATATGATGAAATAAAAGACACTTTGACAGAATAAGAGAGAAGAAATAAAAAAAAGAAGAAGAAAGGAAAACGTTGTAGAGAGGCTGAGAAAGCGAGAGAGAGAGACAATGACAGTGAGAGAGAGAGACAGACAAAGAGAGGGGGAAGAGAGAGAAAGACGGAAAAGAAGAAAAAGGAGAGATGAACTGAAGAAAGAGAAAATGTTTTTTTAAATAGATGTGTGTATTTAGCCAACCCCTCTTGTGTAGGGGAGTGTCATTGGCGTAGAGGCTCAAGCGCTGTTCTGCGACTTTGTTGTAAGTGGGTTCCAATTCAATTCTACCACCTCCTTTGGGTTAATTTGTACTACTATTGTCCGTCTGCAAGGGTGGTTTTGACATTAAATAATCCACGGAAGTTCATATGCCATTAAACAAAGAAACCAAATCAAACCAAAACTTCCGCCAGGGACAGGATGTGATTCAAGGTCAGTTTTATTATGAGTACAGCTGTTTTAAATTCAGTTTTCCTTCTCTTAGTCTGGTTGCTTTTCCAAGGCTAAAGAACCTAGTCTGGCATACTACTTTCCCATAGCTTGGAGAGGAAATAGATTCATTCAAGGTTTTCCTTAAGTGAAGTGAAACGTAGTCAGTCTCGTTAAGGATTTGAACTCGTTCCATTTTCGATCATGATGACCGTTACACAAAGTGCAACAGCAAATTAAAAACATAATATTGTCAGCATAAAATATATTAAGAAAATCAAGAAAAGAAGACAGTTTAACATCGAGGAGGAATCGAAAACGTAAGGTCTCAAAAATATGGGTTGTCGCTTGACATTACTTCGGGTAGGAAACGACTAACACTGTATTTACAAAAGATTTTTTTAAATACTCATATTTATTTAAAATGATACAAAAACAATTTTTACGATAGCCCAGTCTACTGGATCTGTAGAATACATCGACTGCATCTCTGCAGAGGAGTAAAATCCTTTCACCAATGTGTGTCCTGGATATGACACTAAACATTCTGATGGTGAGAGACCAATAATGTTAGGGAATGCTGAGTTCCCCTACATTGCCATCGCTCCCAGGTCCACTCTGGCCCGGAGTGATAGTTCGAGATAGGGTCCTATCTTTGGGTCAAATAGAACTGTTTAACATTTAAACAGTGCAAATGAATGAATTATGTTAAATCAAATTATAAGAAATAGAACTGTTTGATCATTTAACTATGTGTATCAACAAAATGTGTTTACAAATCATGTGGTTAATATATACGAGGAGCATACGATAAGTTTCCAGACTTTTTTTGTATGGGCACTTTTATTGATTGTACACACATGAAACTCTAGCCCCCTTCCAAGTAATCTCTTCCGGCTGCAATGCACTTGTACCGTTCCAACAACTTCTGGAACGCCCCATGGAAGTTCTCCTGTGTGAGCGTGTCAATGACCTTCATTACAGCCTCTTTCCTCTCCTCAATTGTCTCATGACGACAGCCTCTGAGCTTAGGGAATAACCAAAAGTCACAGGGAGCAACGGCTGGACTATAGGTAAGGTGAGGAACTGTCTTGATGCACATCTTGGTCAAGTAGTCTGTGACAAGGATGGAGTTGTTGACTGGTGCATTGTTCTGCTGGAAATACCACTGACCCGATTTGAAGAGTACTGGCCTCTTCCCTAGGAATCTCTTCCTGAACTCCCTTAAAACCTCCACATAGTAACCCTAACCCCAACCGTTTGGCCAATCAACTCTGGTCTATTGACTTCCTTACTCCTCCCACACCTCTCGTCGTCCCTCACAGACTCCTTGCCTTCCTTGAATCTCTTATGCCACTCAAAAACTGATGCTCGATTCATGCAAGATGGTCTAAAAGCAGTCTGAAGCCTTCCATACGTTTCTGTGGTATTTTTTCAAGTTTAAAACAGAATTTTATTGCATATCGTTCTTCTAAAGTGTCAGATTGCATTTTTGAAATTGACCAGCTGTGACAATCAGGCTTTAGTAGGGTGTATTCCAATTGCTACTGTAGCAGTTCATTTGAACCTGAAATCATAAAAATTGGTCAGTCATCTCATAAAATGTATAGCAATATCATAGTGAATTCTCAAGAGTCTACGACAATTTTAAATGCCCATACGAAAAATGTCTGGAAACTTGTATGCACCTAGTATGTAAAAATATGACTTGGCATTAAATAACAAACAATGATTGATATACCATAAAACCAAACTAAACCAAACCAAGTCTTACGAAAAAGAAAACTGGAATGGTTTTGGTCACTTGATGAAGGAACGGATTCATTCCTTTTTATACAAGCCATTGCCCCACCCCAAACGCGGGGGTTTAGTTAAGCCTCCCTCTAGTACAATTTGCTCTTTCGTATCTCTGTATTCAAGAAAGTTTTTGAATCAAAATAAATCTTTCTAATGGCACATCACCACCCACAATTAGCTAACGAGCGTTCACTCAATTTCAACTCTTTCCCTCAGGCTTTCCAAGACTTGATTTCCCAGTGACTGAACTTTGACCTGTACCAACAAACTACACCTCTAAAAATGCCTGACACATCCGGTGTAGTCTCGTGCTGTGGGTGTTAGTGGGACCTCATTACATAAGAACTGTGTAAGAAAAGTTCATGTTTCAGTGCATCTATTTTTATATGAGAGCATACACAAAATACGGACATATATATATATATATATATATATATATATATATATATATATATATATATATAAAGACACCTGTGCAATCCTGAACAAGTCCTGGCAGCAACACCCCACAAGACACCAACTGTACGGCCACCTGCCCCCTATCACGAAAACGATTCAAGTTAGATGAATCAGACATGCAGGACACTGCTGGAGAAGCAGAGATGAACTCATAAGAGATGTACTCTTATGGATCCCCACACATGGCCGCGCAAAAGCAGGACGACCAGCTCGAACGTACATTCAGCAGCTATGTGAGGATACAGGTTGTTGTCCTGAAGACCTACCTAGGGCGATGAACGATAGGGAGGAGTGGCGAGAGAGGGTCATGGATATCCGTGCTGCCAGCACGATATGATGATGATGATGATGATAGGGAAATACCCGTTACGTTGGGGTTAACTTGCTGGACAGCGATATCGTAGTAAACGAGTTCGAACTCTGGTCGCGCTATTACGTTCACTGTCAGACTAATACCCTTTGGAAGGCATGACCCCCGTCCTAATCCCCCAGCTATGAATAAAGTAGTTCAAAGATGGCTTTAGAATTGAGTATTTTTAATGGGGGTAGGCGCATCTCAGTTTTTCATTTTCCTCTCCCATAAACTTAAAGAAAAAAAAGAATATTTGCACTGAATATACACTCTATTAATACACTATCTCTAAGTAAGTTGACCGACTCTGGTCTAGAGTGACCAGAAGGCTCCCTTTTCAATAGGTACCATACCGAGGTATAGGCAAGGTTGGTACTCCTTTCCTTGGATTCCCCCACTTTACCCGTGATCTTCACCTTATGATGCTAAGTGTTAAATAAGGAGACATCAAGTACCATTTTTGAGTCTTTGGTATGACTCGACCAGGGATTAAACCCCAGTCAACCAGGCTATCGATATACACATCAAATTGTGTTAAGTACTATTTACCAACCCCTCCGCTCGGGCAGGATATGACACAAGGTCAATTTTTAAGCGGGGTTTAACAGGTTTTGAATTCAGAGTTTTCCTTCTCCTAGACTAGTTACCTCACCAAGGCTGAAGAACCTAGTCCGTCCTACTATTTACACATAGCTGGAGGGAGAATAAGGGGGTTCATACCTTTCCCAAGGGTATTTTGCCCGAAAGTGAACGTAATAGTGCGACTGGAGTACGAACTCGCGTACTTCAAATTGTGTTAAGTAATTCATCTGAAAATTTATTTGGTTTGTAGACTTAGTTTTTGAAATATTTCTTGATAGTAAAGTTCCATTTCCAGGATAGATATTGAAAAAGTATCTTCCATGATTAAAATTCTATTATTTTGTAAGTTTCAATTAAATAAACTGTTATTTTCTTTTCGATTTGGTTTGGTTTCTTTGTTTAATGGCATATCAACCTTTGTATGTTACTTAATGCCAAAGCTATTCTCCTAGAGGAACAGTAGTGGTACTATTTAACCCATAGCTTTCCAAATTAGTCTGCATTTGGTTTGCCAGTAACCCACCAAGTGATATAGTGACAATCATAAACTTATATGTATATAATGTAGATTGTTATATTAATAAACAGGGATCAATATCACTGATAAAACTTTTATATTCAAGCTAGGATAGCGTAGACACTGAGTCAACGGTTCTCGGTAACTAATATATATATATATATATATATATATATAATGAAAATTTGACACTAATAGGGTTTTTAATAGGGTTATATAACAATATTTTCGTGTATAGAATGAGATAATGATAAAAAGAGGATAAAAACTCACGACTCTGAAAAAAGACTTAAAATCTACTCTGAATCCCTCAGAAAATATTTCAGGTATTTATACGAGAATTTCAAATATAACAAATCTTTTATTACACACAAGTACATAAGATGTATTCTTAACTAGAGGATCAGCGAAAATTCAATGGTTAAACACTATTGGCCCATCAACAAGTTTTTAGTTTAAAAGTAAGGTTCTTTTTTGTTACCTAAGCTGAAAGTTAATCTCAATGGTAAAATTGGAAGATGTGAAGATCACGAAATAAAATACGATGGAATAGCTTCACGTCATATAAAAACAGAAGTTTCAGATGTACTCCGACCAATGGAAAACTCGCTGGAATAAATGTACTTATTTCCAAAAGCACCATCTCAGAAGAAAACTAACATTTCATTCATTGTTCATTTTTATCATAGAAAAATTACACTTTCACTCTCAATTTTTTCATTCTTTTTTTCACCACAGAGTACACCGTAAATAATAACTTTCCTAAATTCATATCTAATATGCCGAATTTGATAGGATTGCATTTGGTTGGATTCGAAACCGTAATCCGTTATAATGCAACAGATGGGAATTTATTAATGAGGATTGACATGAATATCTGTGGAGTATCCCCTTCGTTGCCATTACTCCCAGGTCCATTCATACCGGGAGGAATATTACCTATTAGGATCTCATCTTTTGGTCAAATAGAAATGTTTAATCATTTACAATACTTGAAAACATTTAACTGTGTGCGAACAAATATGCTATGAATCGTTTAAAAATATTACTTACTAACTATTCACATAAAAATCATGAACAGGATTTGGCATTGAATAACCATCAAGGTTTTATGTACCATTAAACCATATAACCGAACCTAACTTTGAATCTCTGGATATTTATAACATTCCTTATCACCAGTTGTAACCTCACGAATTAATTTTGTAAACGCATGCGCAGAAACATTGTGATTTTTTTTCCTTTATTTTTGCACTCATTTTTAACCAATGTGATGATTCTGCTTTTTTTATGACTTAAGTTTTAAAAATAAAACGAAAAAGAAAGATGAATTAAAATCATAGAAAAAATTACATCAATATTTTAATGATAAACCTATAATCATTACATCATCATCATCAAGTCGAGCTGATAGCACTGATTCCCTCAAACTCTCTCTCTCTCTCTCTCTCTCCCAATCAGCCATCTCTCTTGACAGGGTATCTAAACTACATCCCGTGTCCCCGGAGAGCAGATGAATATAAGTCTTCGTTGGTCGGCCTACATTGATATATAGTTGGTCGCAGGAAAACGTTGCTTCTGCGTTTGCCTCTGCTCTTCCTGCATTGTACTGCAAGTCGTGTCTGTCTTACTTGGGATAATTACTGAGATAGGATGGAAGTGACCGTACAACGGCTGGTTTGTGGAGTGCTACGTCCAGGATTTGTTCAAAACGGCACATAAGTTCTATTTCGCTTTTTCTGATGCAGGTGATGCAGCCAAACAATAGTTCTGACACGGGTAAAGCGCGAAAAGAATCCTGTTTTAATAGCTTTTATTCTATATTTTTTCTAATACTTTCTTTTTTCATTGATTCAAATTCTGGATCCAGGTTACACACACACACACACACACACATATATATATATATATATATATATAATTTCTTTAATCTTTATTTCCTTCCATCCTTTTTTCTTTTTTCTCATTATGATAATCTATTTGCTTTCACACTTCGAGGAAGTATCTTAAACAGTAAATGCCCGTGGTGTAGTCGTTATCGCCGTAGGAAATGAACACGGCGATACGAGTTCAAATCCTGGACGATACTGATTAACATTTCCCATAGCACTAATACCCTTGGGAAAGGTATGAATCCAATTATTCTCCCTCCAGCTATGGGTAAATAGTAGGACAGACTAGGTTCTTCAGCCTTGGTTAGGCAACTAGTCTAGGAGAAGGAAAACTCTTAATTCAAACCTGTTAAACTCCGCTTAAAAATTGACCTTGTGTCATATCCTGCCCGAGCGGAGGGGTTGGTAAATAGTATCTTAAACAGTAAATGCGGACATAGAATTAATATATGTATATAAGTAAACATTCAAATGAGTCTAAGAAAGAAAAAAGCATATACTCTCAATCATTATGAATTGGCTCATAAATACGTATGTGCTTATATATATATATATATATATATATAAGTGTGTGTGTGTGTACGCGCACACACATATATATATATATGGGGTGAACAGAGTGTGTTCGAATAGCTATTTGTTCATCTTCACTGTTTTAGGAATTCGGATATCTTTTCGTAAACTTCCGGTATCATTTTAGTGATGATTTCCGTTAATTATGTGTAATTCTCCAATCCTATTTTCACTAAAAAAACAAAGAAAACTAAAACAAAGATGTTTCAGTCTCATAAACTTTTACTATGTTTATAAAATTGGAGAGAAAATGATCTATATTAATAATTGGGAAGCTACTGTTTGTCTATCCTGTATAGACAAAACAATTTGGTCTTGTTCAAAATAGGATTTTAACCTTTTAAAAAAAGTTCCATCATGGAAATATGATCTCTAAGAATAAATAATAATCAGCTTGAAACTATGTTGTGGAGAGACATAACTAATCGCACAGAATTTAGAATTCAAAACTTTAGCAAAACAACAAGTTTTCTCAATGAATGATTATTTACATTTAATTAAAGAATAATAATTAGGAGTATTGTTTGTTCTTTGAGCTGAAAATGTAAAACAATTGCAAACGGTTATTGCTTAGTTATGACGATGTAGACAAAATCAAAAAAATGTTTAAATAGATACCTCTCTGAGGTCTCGTTTTTTTTTTAATTTTAAAAGTATTTGCTCATAGAACTGAATTTGATTTCAATAAATAATACCTGCTTAAACATTATAATCGGTGAATATCATTTTCGTTGTATCTAAGAGTCTTGTTATGTTTACGAACCAGGTTATTATCTTATACAGCTCATGTATATACATCTGTGTGTGCGTGTGCATATAAGTGTGTGTGCGTGCGCGTGTGCATATGCATTTGAGTGAGTGTGTTTGCATGTGTGTGTCAAAGATGGGATAACGTTGACACAAAGTCAACGTTGCTTGGCAACTGTCAGTTTCTCGCCTATGTATCCATCGGACTAAGCAGCATTGATTCGATGACGACGCTATCCTAATTTAAATATATACGTTCTTTCAAGGATATTGAGCACTCTCTTTTTCTAAATCATCATCATCATCATGTCGTGCCGCCGGCACGGATATCCCTGACCCTCTCTCGCCACTTCTCCCTATCATTCATCGCCTCCGGCAGGTCTTCAGGGTTACATCCTGTGTCCTTTTTTTTTTTGCTGTCCTTTTTTTTTTGCTGTCCTTTTTTTTTTGCTGTCCTTTTTTTTTTGCTGTACTTTTTTTTTCTTTTTTTTTTCTAAATAGACCAAACTATATATATATATATATATATATATATATATATATATATATATATATATATATATATATATATATATACGTGCTGAATAATAGTGTCTGCTACATTTATAAATAAAGAGCGTTCATTGTCGGGG
>OY757914.1:88450751-88529105 GCA_963585895.1 Sepioteuthis lessoniana | reverse complement strand
CCCGATTTGAAGAGTACTGGCCTCTTCCCTAGGAATCTCTTCCTGAACTCCCTTAAAACCTCCACATAGTAACCCTAACCCCAACCGTTTGGCCAATCAACTCTGGTCTATTGACTTCCTTACTCCTCCCACACCTCTCGTCGTCCCTCACAGACTCCTTGCCTTCCTTGAATCTCTTATGCCACTCAAAAACTGATGCTCGATTCATGCAAGATGGTCTAAAAGCAGTCTGAAGCCTTCCATACGTTTCTGTGGTATTTTTTCAAGTTTAAAACAGAATTTTATTGCATATCGTTCTTCTAAAGTGTCAGATTGCATTTTTGAAATTGACCAGCTGTGACAATCAGGCTTTAGTAGGGTGTATTCCAATTGCTACTGTAGCAGTTCATTTGAACCTGAAATCATAAAAATTGGTCAGTCATCTCATAAAATGTATAGCAATATCATAGTGAATTCTCAAGAGTCTACGACAATTTTAAATGCCCATACGAAAAATGTCTGGAAACTTGTATGCACCTAGTATGTAAAAATATGACTTGGCATTAAATAACAAACAATGATTGATATACCATAAAACCAAACTAAACCAAACCAAGTCTTACGAAAAAGAAAACTGGAATGGTTTTGGTCACTTGATGAAGGAACGGATTCATTCCTTTTTATACAAGCCATTGCCCCACCCCAAACGCGGGGGTTTAGTTAAGCCTCCCTCTAGTACAATTTGCTCTTTCATATCTCTGTATTCAAGAAAGTTTTTGAATCAAAATAAATCTTTCTAATGGCACATCACCACCCACAATTAGCTAACGAGCGTTCACTCAATTTCAACTCTTTCCCTCAGGCTTTCCAAGACTTGATTTCCCAGTGACTGAACTTTGACCTGTACCAACAAACTACACCTCTATAAATGCCTGACACATCCGGTGTAGTCTCGTGCTGTGGGTGTTAGTGGGACCTCATTACATAAGAATTGTGTAAGAAAAGTTCATGTTTCAGTGCATCTATTTTTACATGAGAGCATACACAAAATACGGACATATATATATATATATATATATATATATATATATATATATATATATATATAAAGACACCTGTGCAATCCTGAACAAGTCCTGGCAGCAACACCCCACAAGACACCAACTGTACGGCCACCTGCCCCCTATCACGAAAACTATTCAAGTTAGACGAATCAGACATGCAGGACACTGCTGGAGAAGCAGAGATGAACTCATAAGAGATGTACTCTTATGGATCCCCACACATGGCCGCGCAAAAGCAGGACGACCAGCTCGAACGTACATTCAGCAGCTATGTGAGGATACAGGTTGTTGTCCTGAAGACCTACCTAGGGCGATGAACGATAGGGAGGAGTGGCGAGAGAGGGTCATGGATATCCGTGCTGCCAGCACGATATGATGATGATGATGATGATGATGATGGGGAAATACCCGTTACGTTGGGGTTAACTTGCTGGACAGCGATATCGTAGTAAACGAGTTCGAACTCTGGTCGCGCTATTACGTTCACTGTCAGACTAATACCCTTTGGAAGGCATGACCCCCGTCCTAATCCCCCAGCTATGAATAAAGTAGTTCAAAGATGGCTTTAGAATTGAGTATTTTTAATGGGGGTAGGCGCATCTCAGTTTTTCATTTTCCTCTCCCATAAACTTAAAGAAAAAAAAGAATATTTGCACTGAATATACACTCTATTAATACACTATCTCTAAGAGTCTAGAGTGACCAGAAGGCTCCCTTTTCAATAGGTACCATACCGAGGTATAGGCAAGGTTGGTACTCCTTTCCTTGGATTCCCCCACTTTACCCGTGATCTTCACCTTATGATGCTAAGTGTTAAATAAGGAGACATCAAGTACCATTTTTGAGTCTTTGGTATGACTCGACCAGGGATTAAACCCCAGTCAACCAGGCTATCGATATACACATCAAATTGTGTTAAGTACTATTTACCAACCCCTCCGCTCGGGCAGGATATGACACAAGGTCAATTTTTAAGCGGGGTTTAACAGGTTTTGAATTCAGAGTTTTCCTTCTCCTAGACTAGTTACCTCACCAAGGCTGAAGAACCTAGTCCGTCCTACTATTTACCCATAGTTGGAGGGAGAATAAGGGGGTTCATACCTTTCCCAAGGGTATTTGCCCGAAAGTGAACGTAATAGCGCGACTGGAGTACGAACTCGCGTACTTCAAATTGTGTTAAGTAATTCATCTGAAAATTTATTTGGTTTGTAGACTTAGTTTTTGAAATATTTCTTGATAGTAAAGTTCCATTTCCAGGATAGATATTGAAAAAGTATCTTCCATGATTAAAATTCTAATATTTTGTAAGTTTCAATTAAATAAACTCTTATTTTCTTTTCGATTTGGTTTGGTTTCTTTGTTTAATGGCATATCAACCTTTGTATGTTACTTAATGCCAAAGCTATTCTCCTAGAGGAACAGTAGTGGTACTATTTAACCCATAGCTTTCCAAATTAGTCTGCATTTGGTTTGCCAGTAACCCACCAAGTGATATAGTGACAATCATAAACTTATATGTATATAATGTAGATTGTTATATTAATAAACAGGGATCAATATCATTGATAAAACTTTTATATTCAAGCTAGGATAGCGTAGACACTGAGTCAACGGTTCTCGGTAACTTATATATATATATATATATATATATATATATATAATGAAAATTTGACACTAATAGGGTTTTTAATAGGGTTATATAACAATATTTTCGTGTATAGAATGAGATAATGATAAAAAGAGGATAAAAACTCACGACTCTGAAAAAAGACTTAAAATCTACTCTGAATCCCTCAGAAAATATTTCAGGTATTTATACGAGAATTTCAAATATAACAAATCTTTTATTACACACAAGTACATAAGATGTATTCTTAACTAGAGGATCAGCGAAAATTCAATGGTTAAACACTATTGGCCCATCAACAAGTTTTTAGTTTAAAAGTAAGGTTCTTTTTTGTTACCTAAGCTGAAAGTTAATCTCAATGGTAAAATTGGAAGATGTGAAGATCACGAAATAAAATACGATGGAATAGCTTCACGTCAAATAAAAACAGAAGTTTCAGATGTACTCCGACCAATGGAAAACTCGCTGGAATAAATGTACTTATTTCCAAAAGCACCATCTCAGAAGAAAACTAACATTTCATTCATTGTTCATTTTTATCATAGAAAAATTACACTTTCACTCTCAATTTTTTCATTCTTTTTTTCACCACAGAGTACACCTTAAATAATAACTTTCCTAAATTCATATCTAATATGCCGAATTTGATAGGATTGCATTTGGTTGGATTCGAAACCGTAATCCGTTATAATGCAACAGATGGGAATTTATTAATGAGGATTGGCATGAATATCTGTGGAGTATCCCCTTCGTTGCCATTACTCCCAGGTCCATTCATACCGGGAGGAATATTACCTATTAGGATCTCATCTTTTGGTCAAATAGAAATGTTTAATCATTTACAATACTTGAAAACATTTAACTGTGTGCGAACAAATGTGCTATGAATCGTTTAAAAATATTACTTACTAACTATTCACATAAAAATCATGAACAGGATTTGGCATTAAATAACCATCAAGGTTTTATGTACCATTTAACCATATAACCGAACCTAACTTTGAATCTCTGGATATTTATAACATTCCTTATCACCAGTTGTAACCTCACGAATCAATTTTGTAAACGCATGCGCAGAAACATTGTGATTTTTTTTTCCTTTATTTTTGCACTCATTTTTAACCAATGTGATGATTCTGCTTTTTTTATGACTTAAGTTTTAAAATAAAACGAAAAAGAAAGATGAATTAAAATCATAGAAAAAATTACATCAATATTTTAATGATAAACCTATAATCATTACATCATCATCATCAAGTCGAGCTGATAGCACTGATTCCCTCAAACTCTCTCTCTCTCTCTCTCTCTCTCTCTCTCTCTCTCTCTCTCTCTCCCAATCAGCCATCTCTCTTGACAGGGTATCTAAACTACATCCCGTGTCCCCGGAGAGCAGATGAATATAAGTCTTCGTTGGTCGGCCTACATTGATATATAGTTGGTCGCAGGAAAACGTTGCTTCTGCGTTTGCCTCTGCTCTTCCTGCATTGTACTGCAAGTCGTGTCTGTCTTACTTGGGATAATTACTGAGATAGGATGGAAGTGACCGTACAACGGCTGGTTTGTGGAGTGCTACGTCCAGGATTTGTTCAAAACGGCACATAAGTTCTATTTCGCTTTTTCTGATGCAGGTGATGCAGCCAAACAATAGTTCTGACACGGGTAAAGCGCGAAAAGAATCCTGTTTTAATAGCTTTTATTCTATATTTTTTCTAATACTTTCTTTTTTCATTAATTCAAATTCTGGATCCAGGTTACACACACACACACACACACACATATATATATATATATATAATTTCTTTAATCTTTATTTCCTTCCATCCTTTTTTCTTTTTTCTCATTATGATAATCCATTTGCTTTCACACTTCGAGGAAGTATCTTAAACAGTAAATGCCCGTGGTGTAGTCGTTATCGCCGTAGGAAATGAACACGGCGATACGAGTTCAAATCCTGGACGATACTGATTAACATTTCCCATAGCACTAATACCCTTGGGAAAGGTATGAATCCAATTATTCTCCCTCCAGCTATGGGTAAATAGTAGGACAGACTAGGTTCTTCAGCCTTGGTTAGGCAACTAGTCTAGGAGAAGGAAAACTCTTAATTCAAACCTGTTAAACTCTGCTTAAAAATTGACCTTGTGTCATATCCTGCCCGAGCGGAGGGGTTGGTAAATAGTATCTTAAACAGTAAATGCGGACATAGAATTAATATATGTATATAAGTAAACATTCAAATGAGTCTAAGAAAGAAAAAAGCATATACTCTCAATCATTATGAATTGGCTCATAAATACGTATGTGCTTATACATTTATATATATATATATATATATATATATATATATATATATATATATATAAGTGTGTGTGTGTGTACGCGCACACACATATATATATATATGGGGTGAACAGAGTGTGTTCGAATAGCTATTTGTTCATCTTCACTGTTTTAGGAATTCGGATATCTTTTCGTAAACTTCCGGTATCATTTTAGTGATGATTTCCGTTAATTATGTGTAATTCTCCAATCCTATTTTCACTAAAAAAACAAAGAAAACTAAAACAAAGATGTTTCAGTCTCATAAACTTTTACTATGTTTATAAAATTGGAGAGAAAATGATCTATATTAATAATTGGGAAGCTACTGTTTGTCTATCCTGTATAGACAAAACAATTTGGTCTTGTTCAAAATAGGATTTTAACCTTTTAAAAAAAGTTCCATCATGGAAATATGATCTCTAAGAATAAATAATAATCAGCTTGAAACTATGTTGTGGAGAGACATAACTAATCGCACAGAATTTAGAATTCAAAACTTTAGCAAAACAACAAGTTTTCTCAATGAATGATTATTTACATTTAATTAAAGAATAATAATTAGGAGTATTGTTTGTTCTTTGAGCTGAAAATGTAAAACAATTGCAAACGGTTATTGCTTAGTTATGACGATGTAGACAAAATCAAAAAAATGTTTAAATAGATACCTCTCTGAGGTCTCGTTTTTTTTTTAATTTTAAAAGTATTTGCTCATAGAACTGAATTTGATTTCAATAAATAATACCTGCTTAAACATTATAATCGGTGAATATCATTTTCGTTGTATCTAAGAGTCTTGTTATGTTTACGAACCAGGTTATTATCTTATACAGCTCATGTATATACATCTGTGTGTGCGTGTGCATATAAGTGTGTGTGCGTGCGCGTGTGCATATGCATTTGAGTGAGTGTGTTTGCATGTGTGTGTCAAAGATGGGATAACGTTGACACAAAGTCAACGTTGCTTGGCAACTGTCAGTTTCTCGCCTATGTATCCATCGGACTAAGCAGCATTGATTCGATGACGACGCTATCCTAATTTAAATATATACGTTCTTTCAAGGATATTGAGCACTCTCTTTTTCTAAATCATCATCATCATCATGTCGTGCCGCCGGCACGGATATCCCTGACCCTCTCTCGCCACTTCTCCCTATCATTCATCGCCTCCGGCAGGTCTTCAGGGTTACATCCTGTGTCCTTTTTTTTTTTGCTGTCCTTTTTTTTTTGCTGTCCTTTTTTTTTTGCTGTCCTTTTTTTTTTGCTGTACTTTTTTTTTCTTTTTTTTTTCTAAATAGACCAAACTATATATATATATATATATATATATATATATATATATATATATATATATATATATATATATATATATACGTGCTGAATAATAGTGTCTGCTACATTTATAAATAAAGAGCGTTCATTGTCGGGGATAAGGCATATATTAAAGAAAATATATAAAATATAAAAGAAAAATATGTAAAAAGAAAAATATGTTGAATATACAATAAATATATATTTAAAAAGCGTAGGCACAGAGTCAAAGGCACTTAGTGACTATATTGTTGTAATATATATATATATATATATATATATATATATGTGTGTGTGTGTGTGTGTGTGTGTGTGTGTGTGTGTGTGTGTGTGTGTGTTAAAGGAACACACCGTTATAAAAAAAAAGATTTGTATTGCATCTCAAAAATACTCGAATGCAGGCCAGTAGAACTCGGATAAAACCTTTTAAAAGGTTGTAATCTCCTAGCGGTTAGAGTGTTCGCCAATTGCCCGGGAGACGTGGGTTCAATCCCAGGTCGAGTCATACCAAAGACTCAAAAAATGGTACTTGATACCTCCTTGCTTAACACTCAGCATTATAAGGTATGTATCAAGGGTGAAGTGGAGCAATCCAGGGAAAGGAGTAGCGCCCTCCCCTACACCTTGGTGTAGTAGCTATCGAAAAGGGAACCTTCGGGTCACCCTCGATTATGATCGCCAACTTTTTTTTTATATTACCAAAAGTTTCATCTACAAAAACTTTAAAGTTTTTTGCGGTGTTTTTTGATTTAGTTGGTTGTTTTTGTTTTTTTTTGTTTTTTGTGGGAAGGGGGGGGTTGTGGGGAGCTATTTTTCTAAGAAAAGGTTTAACAGCCAACATTGAGGTAATTTACTAAGCTTTTTTGCTTAGATGTAGCACAAGGCCGAATGAATTGGGCACCCAATGAAAATCGAATTCACTCGTGTAGGTTTGCTAGTCTACCTTGCTAACCATTACACCACCCGAGGTGCCCTACGGCCAATATTGAGGAATGCTTTTCAAGTTACTCTTAACGTCCTTAGAGTAATGAATTCTGGTTTCTAGTGGCCAATCTAAGCCAATCAACAACTTTATTGAATTCTTTACTAGTATTATTGTTTTTTTATGCTTCTGGAATTATTTTTTGTTATGTTTATTTATTGCAGAGTCCAACATTTTTTCTTATAAAGTCGGGTCTACACTATATACAGGGTGTCTCAAAATTGATTCAACCATTACTATGATAATGATTTAGTACTGAGACAAGCGCAATGGCGGTCATTTAGAACACGGCTAGTAAAAAAAAAATACATCCTTTGAGTAAGAGACATCAAATCAATGTTTTTTTCATTTTTATTATATCAGCCTCCAATACATGCATTTTTTGTGTTTCTGGTCTCATTAATTATCAACATCTGGTCGTGCTATCAGCATGGATATCCCTGACCCTCTTTCGCCACCTCTCCCTATCGTTCATCGCATCCTCAGGGCTACACCCCCTATCCTCACAGAGCTGCTGTATGTAGGTTTGAGCTGGTCGCCCTGCTCTTGCTCGGCCATGTGAAGGGATCCATAGGAATACATCCCTTATGAGCTCGTCCCTACTTCTCCAGCAGTGTCCTGCATGTCTGGTTCGTCTAACTTGGATAGTTTTAGTGATGGGTGGTAGGTGGCCGTACAGCTGCTGCTTTGTGGGGTGTTGCCTTCAGGACCTGTTCAATATTGCTCGCAGCATTCTTGTGTGGTTGCCGTTAAGCTTTTTCTACAGCTGTTTAGTTATCCTTATCCTATTAATGGGTTGCATCTATTCTGAAACAGTTTTAAATTATTTTGTCTCCAAATAAGTAGTGTCGCAAAATATTTTTTCTCTCTTGTCCAAGGCATTGTGATCGAGGATTAATAGTTATTATGATATACTATTTTCAAATCTGGAACATAAAACACAACATTATTTTTAGTAGAGTTTTTAGAAGTCCCATGGGTCCCATGTATATTGATACACACTAAATATTTATACATATACTGAGTGAGTAGAAATAATAAGGCAGTCACATGGGTCCCCTATATTTTGTTTAACTTATCATCCCTAACGAATATATTCTTAGAAACTGGTTATTCTTACACCATTCTGTTTGTTATTGTTGTTATTTTATGTTGTTTTTTTTGGGGGGGGGTCTTATGGGGGGGGTCTTTTTTTTTCATGTAGAAAATTATAAATTGTTGACAATGATAAACATATCTTTCTAAAACATGTTTCATCGCAAAATTGACGAAACTTATAGTGATGAAGCTGATATGAAGTGAGATAACAATTTATTTTAGGTCATATATATATATAGGTGTGTGTGTGTGTGTGTGTGTGTGTGTGTGTGTGTGTGTGTTGTTGGTAGTTGGTTGGTGTTGAATGGCACATCAACACTTGTGGGTTATGTTTGTCATGTATGCGCATCTGTGTATATGCTTGCATGTGTGCATGCATGTTTGTATGGGCGTGTGCACACGTGCGTGTGCATTTGCGTGTGTGTCTGTGCATGCATGTTTATGGGAGTGCAAGTGTGTGTGGGGGGGTTGTTGGTTGATGTTAAATGACACATCAACTCTTGTGGGTTATGTCTGTGTATGCACGTGTGTGTGTGTATTTTGGCATGTGTATATATGCACGCGCGCGTGTGTGTGTGTGTGTATGTGTGTGCATGCATGTGTGTGTGTGAGTGTGTGTGCATTGTTGGTAGTAGGTAGATGTTGAATGGCACATCAACATTTGTGTGATTGTGTGTGAGTGTATGTATGCATGTATGCAGGTATGTGTGTGGCTGTGTTACTGGTTGTTGATCGTTGTTAAATGGCACATCAGCACTTATAGGCTATGTGTGTGTGAGTTGAGTGTGTGTGTGTGTGCGTGTGGTTATGTGATTATATACGAACAAGTAAGTTGGCGACCGTATCGACGGCGACCCGTAGGCTCCCCTTTCAATAGCTACAACACTACTCCTTCACTTGGATTGCTTCACTTTACCCTTGATACGTACCTTATAATGCTGCGTGTTAAGCAAGGAGGTATCAAGTACCATTTTTGAGTCTTTGGTATGACTCGACCTGGGATTGAACCCCGATCT
Source organism: Sepioteuthis lessoniana (assembly GCA_963585895.1). Taxonomy (NCBI): domain Eukaryota; kingdom Metazoa; phylum Mollusca; class Cephalopoda; order Myopsida; family Loliginidae; genus Sepioteuthis; species Sepioteuthis lessoniana. The sequence goes on along the minus strand of OY757914.1, from coordinate 88,519,709 downwards.
TCCGGACCATTGGCAAACACTCTGCTCACTAAGCTAAATATATAGTCAAGTAAAGTCGGCAACCGTAGTCGAGGGCGACCAGAAAGCTCCCTTTTCAATAGCTACGACACCAAGATGTAGGGGAGGGCGCAACTCTGGATTGTTCCATTTTACCCTCGATACATACCTTATATTGCTGAGTGTTAATAAAAGATGTATCAAGTGCCATTTTTAAAGTCTTTGGTATGTTCACCAATGTCTCCCAGACCATTGGTGAACACTCTACCCACTTTACCAATGAGCCGGTTTATATATATATATATATATATATATATATATATATATATATATATATATATATATATATATATATATATATATATATATATATATATATATATATATATATATATATATATATATATATATATATATATATATATATATATATTAAATGCATCGTCAAAAAGAAATCCTAATATTTTTTGTATGAAATAAAGTTATTTTTTCTTTTACTAGGTAATTGATTTATCAAGAAACGTTGTAGTTTATACTTTTGACGCAACTCTTTGTGAGCGTAATCTGCGTGGACCAAAATGCAAGTGACACCCATTGCCCAGTCGGCTGGAGGTGTAGAACACTCTAACAGCTTCTCTGCAGAGGGAAAAGATCCACTCCGCAACGAGTATCCTGGATATGAAACTAAGCAATCTGATGGCGAGGTTCCAGTAATGGTGGAGCTTTGGGGGGTGCATAGTACCTCTTCAATACCATCTCTCCCAGGTCCGCTTGATTCGGGTCCTGTCTATGGATCAAATAAAACTAAACTGCGTACTTATGCTAAACTGAATTGTTTGAAATAGAAATGTTTTTGACATTTAAACTACGCACTTATGCAAAACTGATTTGCTTGAAATAAAACTATTTTTGTATGCTAAACTGAATTGCTTGAAATAGAACTGTTTGACTAAACTGAATAGTCTGAAATCTAAATATTTTTAACAATTAAACTGTTTACTTATGATAAACTGAATTGTTTGAAATAGAACGGATTATTTACATAAAAATGGATTTGGCATTAAATAACCTACAAAGGTTGTTATGCCATAAAACCCAAACGAACAAACAAACAAACACACAAGCAAGTGACATACAATTATATTTTTGAAACTAGGCTTAGTATAAGCATTTTTTTTATTATGTTTAATGAACTTTTGGTGAGCTCTTAATTGTCACGAAGCTTTGATATTTGCATACGACAAAAAGAGCTAAACAGAATTTTAGAACTTTGATTCATATTCTTTTAATCTTATTTATTAATTTATTTATTTATTCTTCTGTTTATCAATCTATTTATTTTTATTTTTGTTTTTTATTTTCATTTTTTTATTTTTTACTCAGAAATTGGAACTGTAAAAACGGAAAAGGGTATATTCCTCATGGCACTTGCATATTACAAGTTGGCTTAACTTTAAAGAGAACGTCCCAAAAATTTTATTAGAATACAAAGAATTCGTTCTAAATTAAATATTCGAGGCTTTATGATTGAAATTTGGCAAAATGATTAAAGTGTGTGATCTGTTCAAAGCAGAATTATTTTCGATTACACCCATGAGGAAGAGCAGACCCATTCTTCTATCCAGGAGAAGGAAACCCCGTCAGAAAGTCTTCAACCAATTGAAGTTCTTGCTATCGTCTCACTTCTTGAGAAATAACTGTAAACATTCGATATAATGACCCAGTATAATAATGTGCACACGTTACCTCTTCTGATAAAAAGACAATGAGCAAGATGAACGAATTTGATGCGTTTCAGTTCTCACAACTCTCCTCATTTGCAAGACCTCCTCCTGCAGTCGGCGTAAAGCCAGCTGGAAACCTTCTGGCCTGCGACGGACGTTGTATCTTCATCTGTGAAAGTATCTATGAAAGCAAGCCATGATAATAATGAGGAAAAAATGACGACGATGATGATGATTATGAAATATAAAAAAAATAGCGAAAATAAACAGACACTCCCATTATTAACTAAAACTTTTATTCAACATTCTTAAAAATTAAAGATTATTTCATTATATATTTTTTCTTTCCCTTTTTTTTTTTTTTTTTTTTTTGCTTTGTTTTTGCGAGCTTATCCTTTTCAGGCATTGGATTCATCAGATCTGCAATCTTCTCTGAATGAATGACACTTTTTTCATGTTCGTATTTCATTAAGTGTTCTCATGGCCAATTAATATGACAGCAAACTCAAGACATCTCGGGAAGAATCCCCTTGGCGTAGAGGCTATCGTGTTGAACTGCGACTTCGTAGTAAGCAAGTTCGAAATCCAGTCGCGCTTTTACATTTACTTTCGGACAAAAACCCTTGAAAAAGATATGAACTCTCTCATCTTCCGAGCTATGCGTTAAATAGCACCACAACTGCTCCCCTATTAGAATGGCTTGGGCATTCACTAACCCATTAATGTTGATAAGCCATTATACAAATAAACCGAACAAGACACCTTTTGTTAGGTACTTCTAAAGCGTTGGCACAAGTTACGAGGCGTGTCGATAAAGTATTTAGACTTATTACGTAAGAATATTTTTCTAAATTACAAATGATGTTGTTCGCTTTTGAATTCCCCCGAGAAGCCCCTGTTTTTTTTTAACCTTAGAAACAAGGTTGAGAGTCTTCAACCTAAACAACCTTCTGATTGGTTTGTCGAGAGTCACGTAGTTTGGTTTCTAATTATTCGGATATTTTTAGAACCCTTTATTTTTCCAGCCCAGTCGGCTGGGGCTGTAGAATACGCCGACTGGAACTTTGCAGAAGGATAAGACTCCCCGAACGAGTGTCCTGCTTATGACCTAAAACAATCTGATGGTGAGGCTCCAGCCCTAGAACTTTGAGTACTCTGTCATTATCATTGCACCCAGGGCCATTGTGACTCGGAGTGATAGCTCCTGATTGGGTCCCATCAATGGGTCAAATACAACTGTTTGGACATTTAAACTGTATGTAAACAAATGACATGTTGAATTGAATTGTCAGAAAAAGAGCTATTTAACCATTTGACTTGGTGTAAACAAATAACAGATGTTTAACGGAATTGTTAGAGATACAAAGTAATACTTGAAACCATTTCATTGTGGACAAACGAATGAGTAATGTTGAATAGATATATTAGTGCTAAATTGCAATGCTGAAAACCCTTTAACTGTGTGTCTAAATTAAATTATTGATATTATATCGCAATATTTGGAACCATCTGACTCTGCAAATGAATCAACAGTGTTTCCAGAAGAAGTGTTAAATAGCAATACTTGTTACCACTTCATTGTCTGCAAACATGATAAACGTTGAATAGAATTAAAAGTATTAGGTAGTAACAATTGAAACTACTCAGTTGTGTGTAAACTAATGATTAATTGTGAATAAAATCATTCATGTTTGATAGATCATATAGATTAATATCATTTAACAGTGTGCAAAAAAAAATAAAATCAGGTTCATTAACGAATGTTATGAACAAAATGTGCTTACAAATCATATATACTTTATATATACGAAGATCATTAAATAAGTTTCCAGACTTTTTTCGTATGGGCACTTTTATTGATAGTACACACATGAAATACTAGTCTCCTTCGAAGTAATCGCCTCCGGCTGCAATGCACTTGTTGTACCGTTCCAACAACTTCTGGAAGACCCCATCAAAGTCCTCTTGTGTGAGCATGTCAATGGCCTTCGTCACAGGCTCTTTCATCTCCTCAATTGTCTCATAACGATAGCCTCTGTCTTAGGGAATAACCAAAAGTCACAGGAAGCAACGTCTTGCCTATAGGGAGGCTGAGGAACTGTCTTGATGCTCATCTTGGTCAAATAGTCTGTAACAAGGATGGAGTTGTGGACTGGTGCATTGTCCTGGTGGAAATCCGATCTGACCTTATTTGAAGAGTGCTGACATCTTCCGACGAAATCTCTTCCTGAACTCCCTTAAAAACTCAACATAGTAAGCCTAACCCTAACCCTTTGGCCAATCAACTCTGGTCTATTGACTTCCTTACTTCTCACACACCTCTCATCATCCCTCACAGACTCCGTGGCTTCCTTCAATCTCTTATACCACTCACAAACTGATGCTCGATTCATGCAAGATGGTCGAAAAGCAGTCTGAAGCATTCCACACGTTTCTGTGGCATTTTTTCATAGTTTAAAACACAATTTTATTGCATATCGTTCTTCTGAATTGTCCTCACGTCCAGATTGCATTTTTGAAATTCACCAGCAGTGACATTCAGGCTTTAGTAGGGTGTATTCCACTTCCTGCTGCACCTGTTCATTTGAACCTGAAATCATAAAAATTGGTCAGTCATCTCATAAGATGTATAGCAATAACATACTGAATGTTCAAGAGTCTACGACAATTTTAAATAACTGTACAAAAAAGTCTGGAAATTTATTGAATGCACCATGTATAAATATATATAGAGAGAGACAGAGAATTTGATATTAAATAACCTACAATGGTTGATATGCCATAAAACCAAACCAAACCAAGCCTTTATTTTTCCTTAAAGTTAGCCCTGAAAGTGGGTGCGTGGAACCGATTTAATTTTAGTCAATCTTTGTCTTATGAGTGGTGGCCATCGAGTTGAACGCTTCCGTTTTTGTTGTTAAAAGAATTTCCGACAAGTGACGACAAATTTGAAAGTGATCACTTCACTCTGCATTCAAAAAAGAAAACAGTCGAATAGTCTTCTTAATGAGTCTCCCTTAACAATGCCCCGAATAAATTATCCGTTTCCCACTGTCTCGGCGTAAGATTCCCCTGAGAATTAGAAGGGCCAGTGCTTTAAATTGTTCATTCTATATGATAGAAAAAAGAATAGAATGATAGGCTGTTGACATTTCAAGATCGTCTTTCCAATGAAATCATCAAACCAATACTTAAAAATTGAACAAATGATTACTTCTAAAAAATAACCGTGTGACAGTTGGCTGGTTGGTTGGGTTTTATTGCATATCAACTTTTATAGGTTATTCAATGCCAAATCCATTTTAATACGAATAATCAGTTCTGTTTCAAACAATTCAGTTTAGTATGAGTACACAGCTTAATTGTTAAAAACATTTCTATTTCAAGCTATTTAGTTTAGTCAAACAATTCTATTTCAAACAATTCAGTTTAGCGTAAACACAGTTTCAATGTCAAAAACAGTTCTAGATCAAATAATTCAGTTTCGCATAAGTAAGCAGCTTAAATGTCAAAACAGTTCTATTTCAAGTAATTTATTTTAGCATAAGTACACAGATTACTTCTATTAGACCCATACATCGGGCCTATCACATGCTACCACTCCGGGGCCCCGTGGACCTAAGAGCTATGGCAATGAAGGGGTGCTCTGCATTTCCCAAAGCTCCAGCATTACTGGAACTTCCCCATCAGATTGTTTAGTGTCATATCCAGGACACTATTTGGGGGGGGGTCTTACTCCTCTGCAGAGGTGCAGTCGGTGTATTCTACAGCAACAGCCGATTGGGCAACCGTGTGGCAGTTCCTAATCACAAAATGAGGACTACTTTCAGATACAAGCTGCTTATTTAACTTTCGTTTGCTAAAATAAAAAGCAACAATCATTCAATGAAAGTTGGCTTGCTTACGGTCAAGTCATGATTAAAGGACCTGGTTTCGCTAGAACACTGAAGTTAAGTAGTGATGGGGCTTCTTATTTAGATGGGTGACCACTTACAAACTGTAGGTACAATCTGAGGTCTGCGTTGTTGACAGACTAAAACCAAGACTTACGTTTAAGTCATGCCGAAGTTAAGTGGAAATAAAACCGTTTGTACGAAAACGGGTGACCACTGAGACACATCAGATGCCATGAGAAAAGCTAAAACTCTTTTGAAATGAATAATAACAAAAGCATATCTGTTCACCTCTCTAATATATATATATATATATATATATATATATATATATATATATATAAACACTATCAGACAAAAGTATTTGGTAACCCTCTAAAATTTTATTTCTCATCCTAAAAGTGTTATTTTTAATGAAACAATTTAAGCACCAAAATATTCTTATTTATTATACTAAATACAAGTCTTCCTTAGCCATATTAAATACAAATCGAACTAAAAGAAGCTTTCTTAAACTTTTGATTCATCAAAATGACCCCCCTTTGGCCGCTATCACTGCTTCACAGATGCTCGGCATTCTGTCCACCAAAGATTGGAGGAAGACTGAACATAGATCTGCCCAGTTTTCCTGTAAGAGTTGCCAGAGTTGAGCCACACTTGTGGGTTGTTTCGCTCTGACTTTTCGGTCAAGTTCATGGCACACCAGTTCAATGGGATTTAAGTCCACTGATCGCACCGGCAAAAGTATCAAAAGAAGGACGTGTTGTTCCTCTTTGCTTTTAATGTACCTCTGGCAGAGTTTACTTTTATGGTTTGGGTCATTATCTTGTATGAGTACAAATCCTTGAGCAACAAGCCGCGTTTCAGATGGGATCGTATGATACTGCAATCTGCAGTGATAGTTGGTCCGATTCAATTTACCATTCACCTAGTGCAAATCCCCGCCTTTGCAATTGGCCCCTACACCATAAGAGAGCCTCCACCATGCTTTACGGTTGGTGCGATACAGGAGGTTGCAGCTCTTTCACCAACACAGAGACACGCCAATTTGAGGGCAGAGAGACACTCCTATTTGAGGGCAAATTAATTCAAAATGCCGATGACGAGTAAATCTCTGGATGGCATATAATACATGTACACGTGATTAACTATTTTCCTAAGTACATTTGTTGGACGGCTTGCCATGAGTTCATGGGTAGCGATCTGATTGTTACTAATTTGTAGTACATTCGATTATAGTTCAATAACTGATACCTTTAATCCTGTGCCTTACTTTGTTCACCTTGAAGCGTCGAACTTTCCCGAGTTTTTTATTTGGTTAAAAATACTAAATAATATAGAATCTTATTTTTTATATGTCTAAAATGCTGAATGGAATTTCATATTATCAGATAGAATTTTGAGTTTCATTTTCTGTTTAAAAAATTTTAAAAAAAGAATACTTTTCAAAAACAAAAGTTTATTTAATTCTAAGGAACAATACCACGGCAGCTTTCGAGTTCATTTTATATTTGCACTTTGCTTGTTTGTTTGTTTGTTTGGTTGGGGTTTTTTGTTTGTTTGTTTGTTTGTTTGTTTGTTTTGTTTCTTTATTTTACTTTGTTTTATTTGTTTGTTTATCTTTTCCCTTTTTGTGAAGTGTTGCTTTTTTTAGTTGGGGGAATTTTTTGTTTGTTTTTGCTTCTCTCTCTTTCTCTCTCTCTCTCTCTCTCTCTATCTATCTATCTCTCTATCTATCTCTCTATCAGTCTATCTATCTCTATATATATGCATGATCTTAAGGGTTATAAAAAATTAAAGTGGAAAGCTTTTTAATCATCCAATTGAAATGAGTACAATGAAATTTTCTTTGTTTTAAAACAATAACAATATACTAGATATTCATCTCTTGAAGGTGTGTCCTCCGATCGCCGAATTGTCACGGCAAAGATATGATTGAGTCTACGAAGGAATGCAGCCCAAACAACAACAAAAATACACTATGACTGGTCCCCGCTTAATAACAGGGATATTAGAGATAAATATACGTTAACACTAAGAAACAAATTCGATGCACTTCAGGAGATATCACAGACACCTACTCTGAATGACGAATATGAGAACTTCGTCAATGCCTACTTAGAAGCGGCAGCAGAATGCATGCCAATTTAACAAAGAGCTAAACCTAGAGTCCTGTGGGAGACATTAGCGGTTTAAAAAAGTGTGCAGACGTGATAACCGTTTCCAAATGCAATCGGAGGAACACAACCAATATCAATGCCCAGAAATTTAAGAAGGCACAAAATGAATTAACTAACATATACATAAAAAAAACAGAATACATACAAAATCAGATCGATAAGATTGGAGACTCGGTTGAAGATAGACAATCTAGGATAGCATGGCAAACAGTAAACGAAGTGATTAGAAGGAAAAGCACTGCGAAAGCTAAACTGAAAGCTACTAGTCTAAAAGAACGAATACAACTATGGAAACATTTCGAGAATTTACACGGAAAACCTCCGAAAGCTAGTCATAGACCAATCACGAGAATTATTAGTAATCAACTAGACATCAAAGTAGGACAAGTTTATTCAAGAAGAATTTGACACAGTACTAAGAAAAATTAACAATAGGAAAGCAGCTGGGCTTGATGAAATACCCCCAGAAATATGGAAGACCAGGTAATTCGATGACATACTGCTCCGAAAATGTAATGCTGTATATAACCAAAACACAATAGATGGACAAAGGAATGCATTTTCCGTTTCTATAAGAAGGGTGACCTCGGAATAGTCAAGAACTACCGAGCTAAACCCTTACATCCATAGCAGCCAAGATCTACAATGCTCTACTACGCAACTGCATGGAACCCAAAATTGAGAAGATACTTTGGAAGAACCAAAATGGCTTTCGGGGAAATCGATTCACGACATTACAAATTTTGACAATCCGTCGAATTCTAGAAGGTGTACGTATAAAAAAAACCTTGAAGCAACAATATTATTTGTTGCCTTCTCCAAGACCTTTAACTCCATGCACAGAGGAAAGATGGAGCAAATACGTCTTGCCTACGGGCTACCCAAAGAAACCGTCGCAGCCATAATGATGCTATATAAAAACACGAAATTAAGTCTGCTCTCCGGATGGAGACTCAGACTACCTACTTCGACATTGTAGTAGGTGTACGGCAAGGAGACATATTAGCCCCACACCTGTTTATCATCTGCCAAGACTACGGGCTTAGAATGTCTATTGATTTAACGAATGAAAACGGTTTCAAACAGAATATACGCCGCACAAACAATTACGGACGCAGCTAAGGCCGATGACATAGCGCTTCTGGCAAATACACCTGCCCAAGCCGAAACCGAGCTACATAGTCTGGAACGAGTAGCAGGTGACATAGGCCTCCATGTCAACGCAGACAAGACGGAATACATGTGCTTTAATCAAAAAGGCGACATCTCAACACTAAAGGGTCAGCCTTTGAAACCAGTGGACAAGTTCACCTACCTCGGAAATAGTGTCTAATCAACCGAGAAAGACCATGCGACTAGCAAAGGCATGGACAGTTATCGATAAGCTATCGGTCATATGGAAGTCAGACCTGACTGATTAGATAAAAGGCAGTTTTTTCCAAGCAGAGGTCGTGTCGTTAGTGCTATATGGATGCACTACATGGACTCTAACTAAACGTATGGAGAAAAGGCTTGACGGCAATTACACAAGAATGCTGCGAGCAATATTGAACGAATCCTGGAGACAACATCCAACAAAACAGCTGCTGTACAGCCACTTACCACCCATCACGAAAACTATCCAAGTTAGACGAACCAGACATGCGGGACATTGTTGGAGAAGTAAGGACGAACTAATAAGCGATATACTCCGATGGACCTCTTCACATGGACGAGCAAAGGAAGGACGACCAGCAAGAACCTATATACGACAGTTCTGTGTCGATGCAGGATGTAGCCTTGAAGACCTCCCAGCAGCGATGGACGATAGAGATGGGTGGCGAGGGAGGGTCAGGGATATCCGTGCTGGCTGCGTGACATGATGATGAGATATAAATACAGCAACTATCATTATGATTTTATTCTTTTGAGAGTTCTTCGCACCAGCGTTAGCTGATGGTTTTCCACTAGTGTTTGAATGACAGCAAGTCTTTTCAAGTCTCCATGGCTCTTCTCAGTATTCTGGCCGTTCTCAATAATGTAGTAGTTTGGATGGTCTCCACTCGTCCTCCTATTTCCAAGTCCTCCAGTCCCTTTACTAGTCCTTTGGTGACTAACAAAAATACCAATCACGATTGGTGTAATTATCACTTTCATGTTCCATAGTTTTTTTCAATTCCTAGCAAGGTCCAGGTACTTATCCTTCCTTTCATTTTCTTTCAGTTTTATTCTGTGGTCAGCCGGGACAGCAAAGTCCACGATTTTGCCAGGTCTCCTTTTTCTTTTTGTTGATTATTATAAAGTCTGGTCTTCCGGCCAAGACTGTTATTATTATTATTATTATTTAACTCCTGGCGAGTTTTCACCGGTTTAAGCTGATGGTCTTTCATAGAAGTGTGAGTAACAGCAAGTTTCCTCAGGTCTCCAAGACTCTTCTTTGTATTCTGGCTGATCTCAACAATGATGTAGTCTGAATGGTCTCGATTTTTCTTCTGATATCCAATTCCCCCAGTCTATTTTCTAAATTATCATTATTATTATTAACTGCATAAATCTGTTAAGGTTCTTTTCTCATATTTATTAACCCAACGCCTCATTTTCGTCTTGTCTTTTACCAATCTATCCACTGTTAGAAAGGTAGTTTTGTGATTTCTCTTCGTTGGTCTCATCATCTTTTCCGTGGTTATTTTCTGAGACCTTAACATAAAACTACTGAATACCTTCGATTACTAAAGCACTTTTTAGTCCAGATGAAATGTCTAGGCAAGTCTTGGGTCTCCATTATATTTTGAATAAATCATGTGGTTGGTTGCAACCTAACAGAGACGTTTTTTATACGGATCGAGTATAAATAAACTTGATAGATAGATAGATAGATAGATAGATAGATAGATATGAATGGACTGAAGTAGATAGATAGATAGATATGAATAGACTGAGATAGATAGATAGATAGATCCAGAGAAAATGAGTTGGCAATGATTCTATTTGAGAATATATAAGCGGATTTTTATTAATCTCTATGAGTTTTCAGTGTATGATAAACAATATATGAATTTTTACATACATAAGAATACATGACTCCAGACCATGACATTACATCGAGTTTTGATATCAACTTCTATTGCCCAGTCAAATGGGACAGTAGAATACACCGACCGCACCGCTGCAGAGGGGTAAGACCACCCCAATGAGTGTCCTAGATATGACACAAAGCGATCTGATGGTGAGGTACCAGTGATGCTGGAGCTTCGGGGAATGCGGAGTACCCCTTCATTGCCATTGCTCCCAGGCCCACCCTGGCCCGGAATGGTAGTACCTGATAGGGTCCTATCTATGGTTTAAATATAACTAACAGCATACTTATGCTAAACTGAATTGTTTGAATTAGAACTGTTTGACTAAACTGAAATGCTTGAAATAGAAATGTTTTTGACAAATAAACTGTGTACTTAAATTTAAGTTGTGTGCTTATGCTAAACTGAATTGTTTGAAATAGAACTGTTTTTGACATAGAAACTCTACTTACACTAAACTGAATTGTTTAATACAGAACTGTTTTGACATTTAAATGTGTGTAAACAAAATCTGAACTTATACTAAACTGAATTAGCTCAATTAGAAGTGTTTGACTAAACTGAATAGCTTAGAATAGAAACGTTTTTGACAATGAAACTGTGTACTCATGATAAACTGAATTGTTTGAAATAGAACTGACTATTCGTATAAAACTGGATTTGGCGTTAAATAACCCACTAAGTTTGATATGTCTTAATATCCAACCATCCAACCAATCAACCTTCAACTTCTAGTGTAAGAAGTGGTTGGTTCCTCTTACTGAGTAGCCAGCTGAAATAAACATATTATAACCAAATGACGGTTTATCGAGATTTTACAATTAAATCTTAAGAAATATAAATCTCTTCGTGGACTTAATCATTTTAAAATGTTTCTTTCTCTCTTTGGACCTACGAAGAAAATAATTTTTACATATATATATATATCATTCATATAAAGAAAAATCGATAGATATAATCCATTCTAAATGTATTTCTCCAGCTACATAAAGAAACTTATTAATCATGTGTAGATTCGTTCAAATATATATATATATATATATATATATATATATTAAATATAGTAAATAATAATTTAGGTCTACCGACGCGTTTCGACAACATATTTAAATGAATTTACGAAAATTTCAGTTAGAAAGTGTTTTAGGTAATCTTCAGGTTGGGGATTATGAATTTGAAATAGTGGTTTGAATGAATATAGGAAAATATTCGAAAAGTAATTTTTTTAAACGAGATAAGGAGAAATATAGTATCTATTAAAAGTCTGTTTGTATAGGTGGAGAATGAAAGAGAATATGAGAGGAGGAGGGAAGAAATATATATAGAGAGAGACAGACAGACAGACAGACTGTTTCATTGCATCACAACCCTTCAATGTGCCTAGGCACATAGGACGCTTGAAGCTGGGATCGAAACCTGCCCTATATACAAATATATATATATATATATATATATATATGTGTGTGTGTGTGTGTGTGTGTGTGTGTGTGTGTGTGTGTGTGTGTGTGTGTGTGTGTATTATTCGGTCCAGTTAAACCAGAATTGAGAGTAATTCCTTCGTGCTTTTAGTTTACATCAGAAACACAAAACAGGATGGAAATAAATTTATAATCCTAAAGTAACCGGTCTTTGTTTTTTTTCTTAAAGAAACTATATATATATATATATATATATATATATATAAGACGTGGGATATTCACAGATACGAATCCTAGGCAAATATTTTGACCTCAACGGAAATAATACCTTCATTTTTGATTAGAATTATATTGGTAACAGGGCCATTCATAATAAGAGTCCTGCAAATCATGCGGCTACGATCTCTGATGATAGTGTAGGCATGCGATGACCTAAATTATAACTAACCTTCAATTATGAGATTGTTTTTGTAAAGATATTTCAAGTGGTATGCAATAATTAGCTAATTAATCGCGATAACTATTACTAGGGAATCAATTATCATGTCTTATTGATAAAATGAGAAAAAAATACACGTGCAAATCAATGAGAAAGGATTGCATCTTTTAAAAATGACTTAATAAATAAGTATAAAGATTCTTTCGATAGAAATAATCAATGGACACTCAGGGAAACAATAACTTTTGATTTATCCTACATAAATGTCTTAGTTTCAGGTGGGAATTGATAGATGAATTTCCCGAAATTATCCCGAGCGCTTTCTGACCCTTCATAGACCATCATCAGGGGTTGCTTGCTTGTGTAAGGTGTGTTGTTTTTTTAAAAATGAGTTTTGAAAGTTTTTTATAACTTAACAAAATATGCGGACGCAGAGTTGGATAAAAACAGGGTGACTGCAGTATTAAAAAAAGGGAATGCTACTTAAAAAAGGAACGCTATTCAAAAAGGGAACGCCATCAACGGAAATAGAATACTAACAAGGACTACGGGAAAAAAAAATAAAAGCATTTCCAAATATTGTCGCTATTTTCAAAATTAATTCCATTGATTTTAGGTTTGGGTTTTTTTTGTTAAAAATAGGGCTTCTAGGATTTGTAGTCGTAGCTTATCAATTTCGAGTGCGATTATAGTGGTGTTTTCAACTACCAATTGCAACCTGAAACTAAGAGACTTATCAGGAAACTTGAAAGGATCTTACATAAATTTTACAGACAAAATTTGTCTTGATTATTTAATGAAACATGCTTAGATATATATTTATATATCAAATATATATGAATAAACTGTACTTGGCATTAAATAACCTACAATGGTTGATATGCCATGAAACCAAATCAAAGCAAATTAAAAAAAATAGGCAAATATTCCATGACAAAATGCTTTACGATTCAAACTGGATATCTATTTTTTGCGTGTTATCTACACTTCTAATCTAGGACTTAATGAAATTCTTAGAGAAATAGCAAGAGAGGAACTAAACAAGAATACTGCGTGCTGTTTTTTACAAATTTTAGGGGCAGCACCAAATAAAACAATAGCTGTACAGCCACTTGCCTCCCATCATGCACACCATCCAAGTAAGACGAGCAAACATGTTGAGCCACTACCGAAGAAGTAAGAACAAACTCGTAAACGACGTTTTCCTATGGACACACCAGTGTTGTCCGTCCAACAAAAGCTTAGATTTATCAGCTCTCCACGGACACTGTATACCGTCTAGAAGACCTTACAAGCGTGAGGACTAGAAGGTATGGATGGCGAGAAAGAGACAAAGGTATATGTGCAGTCGGAAGGCCTCGATGATGATTATGATGATATCGGTTTTGGAATGGTAGAGGGGATCCCTGAAGGAGATAGGCGTTGCGAAAACTGATTGACTTGAAAATATTTTTCTTTGTCGATCTCTGATTGGACAGAGTGATTATGTACAAGGATGTAATTGAAGAAAATAAAACTCCTTAGGGTATTGATACTTACTCAAGGCAATAGACGCCAATTATCAATTTTCCAGTCGCAAACGCTGCAGTCGACTCTATTATATCCTTGTAAAATCAGCGATATCACGAGGCATAAATATCTCGATTGCTATCTACCAACTTATCTCGAGTAATACCAGAGAAATGCAAAGGAAACGAATTTCGACAAACTGCACGAGAAAGACGGCCGGCGCCTTGAAGAGATGGGCGATAGCTGACTCATAGAGAACTGGCCAACTACTCCTAAATAAGTGTTTATTGCACAGACAGCAAAATGTCGGCAACGCTTCGGAAATCTCTGGGTGGGGTCGGGTAGATCCTGCTGGAAAGCGAGGAATTTAATTGCATACCCGCCATTCATGCAATATCTGCATCCGATAAACATACCACCTTTAATCACCACAAATATTAAGGTATCAACCATTACTATATCTTTTTCTTTTAGTGTATCAAAAGATAGATAGATAGATAGATAGATAGATAGATCAGACTCAAACTTTACCTATCTATATAGATAAATGTTTACATATACCAAAGCCGAAAATTCTAACACGCCGCTTTTTTTTTTCCAGCCCGCTCGGCTGGGGCTGTAGAATATACTGACTGCATCTCTCCACCACAATGAGTGTCCGAGATATGACACTAAATATTCTGATCGTAAGGCTCCAGTAATACTGGAGCTTTGGGTAATACGGAGTACCCGTTCATTGCCATCACTGTCAGGTCCACTCTAGTTAAGAGGGGTAGCCCTATGAGTTAAATAGAACTGTGTGACATTGAAACCGAGTGCCAACAAGTGACCAATACTAAATTTAATTGTTTGAAAAAAAAAAAATGATCATTTTGATATGTCCAAAAAAATGATCCTTTTGATATGTCCAAAAAAATGATCCTTTTAATATGTCCAAAAAAATGATCCTTTTGATATGTCCAAAAAAATGATCCTTTTGATATGTCCAAAAAAAATTATCCTTTTAATATGTCCAAAAAAATGATCATTTTAATATGTACTCGTAAGTAAATAACTGATGTTTAATTGAATTGTTAGTGATACATAGTAATACTTGGAACCATTTAACTTTGTTGATTTATGCTAAATGGATTTGTTGGAAATAGAGCTGTTGGACCATTTAACTGTGTATAAGCAAATGACTTATGTTTAATTGAATAGTTACCTGGCAATATTTGGAACTATTTAACTTTGTTGGCTTATGTTTACAAATCATATTATCAAATATATATGTATAAACCGGATTTGGCATTAGATAACCAACAATGGTTGATGTCATAAAACCAAACCAATTTATTTTTTCTCAATTCCTGATATTAATTCCTATTAAAGATCCCCACTTTCTAAGTTTTCTAACAAAGAGAATCTTTACAAAGTTATATTTGGCTGTAGAGCATGTATATATTTGAGTTCAAGTGTTGATAGTTGGCTGGACCGACAACTTAACAGCATCAACATATTGACAGTCAACTTTTGCATTTGCTTTGCGTTTATGGCAGAGAAAATATGTCAGTGCATATTAACTGTCAATCTGACACAAATGAATGTTCAGGTGAGGAAAAATTTCAAAACTCTATGTCTCAAAATATTCAAAAGTAAATATTTTCTTATGCCTTATCGCTTTTCATCTTTTGTGGATGATAGGTAGAGATTTACTGTGCTCTAGTCGCAGAAAGATATCTCAACAAACAGCACTTGCTTCCTTTATCAAGAAAAAGTTAGGGCTAGACTTAGTGTTCAATACCTGAATCGCCCTTATAAAGAGAGAACAAAACTAGGACAATTTGGGTACCTACCGCTTAAGAGGCCCGCTTGCTTAAGTCGTCAAGTTAAACTGTCGTAGTGTTACATCCATAAATTACTGAGAGATGGGGTATGTAAATACAGATCATCAGGCAACTTGAATCGCATGCCAACCACAACACCACTGACCCACGAACGGATTGCCAAAATAACGAAGTAGATGGGTTTAGATGAACAATCAAAGAAGAATGAATAGGGTCAGATAGTCGAAGAAGACTGGATCGGGCCAGATAGATGGCGAGTAAGAACGGATGAGCTCGGGTAGTCAGTCGAAGAAGGAATGAGGTCAAGGTGGACGGTTGAAGAAGAATAAATGTGGTCAGGTGGACAGTAGAAGAATAAATAGTGTCTGGTGGTAAGTCAAAGAAAGGGGAATAGGGTCAGGTGGACTATTGAAGAAGAATGGTAAGGTTCAGGTGGATAGTCGAAGAATGAGTGAAGTCAGGTGAGTAGTCAAAAAAAAAATGAATTAGGTTAGGTGGGCAGTCGAAGAAGAATGGATGGGGTCAGGTTGACAGACGGTAAAGAAGGAATGGTTTCAGGTGGTCGAAGAAAAAAATGGGATCAAGTGGCCAGTTGAAGAAGATTGGGGTCTAGTGGTAAGTCAAATAAAAGGGAATGGGTCAGGTGGACGGTCGAAGAAGAATGAATAGGGTCAGAATGAAGAATGATTTGGGTCAGGTGAAAAGTCGAAAAAAGGTGAATTGAGTCAGGTGGACAGACGGGGAAGAATGGATGGGTTCAGTCGAAGAAAAAATAGAATAAAGTGGACAGTCGAAGGAATGAGGTCACATGGGATATCTAAGAAAAATAAATGAAATCTGGCGGACTGTGGAAGAATGAATGGATATGGTCAGATGGACAGTCAAAGAATGAATAACGTCCGGTGGAAAGTCAAAAAAAAGAGAATAGGTTCAAGTGGATTATTGGAGAAGAATGGATGGAGTCGGGAGGACAGTCGAAGAATGGATGGATCAAGCGTACAGTCGAAGAAAATTGAATTGGGTATGATGGACAGAGACAGAAAAAAGGGATGAGGTCAAGGGGAACAGTCGAAGAAGAATGGATCGGTTCAGTTGGAAAGTTGAGGAAGAATTTATAGGGTCATGTTGATAGTCGAAGAGGGATAAAGTTCAAAGGAGACTAAAGAGATGAAAAATCTCAAAAGCAAAAAATACCGCAAGGGAACACAAGTTTCACCCACAACTTGCTAAAAAGTTCTGAGCTAATAGAAAATGAGGGACCTCTTTTAAATGAAGCGTTTGATTATGTTCTTGAGTCTCTTTCCCCACGAGACAATCGCTGTTAAGTAACGTTGTAAATCCACTAAACGTCCTGTTTAACACGTTCGTTACAACAGGAATAATCAAAAATTAATCGTGTATATATATATATATATATATATATATGTGTGTGTGTGTGTGTGTGTGTGTGTGTGTTGGGAACGACAAAAAGCTTGTGTACCTAACTAAACAAACCTAAGCCGATGCTCAAAACAATACGTCATGTCCTTAGAATGTCCAGTCTAACGTTCACTCGAACAATATGTTCTACCTACTACTCTTATGCCAGACACAGTGAGGCCTTGTTATCGAAAAATCGGTTTGGCAATTTATATAAAGCTAGTCAAGTGTTCTTGAAGACTCAGTCATGGAGTTGGCTTTGAAGTAAACGTAGGGTTTCTTCAAAGACAGAAACGAATGTCTGTACAAACAGTAACAACAATCGACCCGGCAATACATTCAAAAATGTATAAAATTCACTGAGCTTTTCTGCTAAGATGTGACACAAGGCCGTATAAATGCGACACATTCTAAAATGTATGTATCGACAACTTTATAACAGAAAACTTGCATAAACAGATTACTCACACACATATATAAAGTTGTTGGCGACTGTAGTCGAGGGCGACCAGAAGGCTCCCTTTTTAATAGCTACTGTAGATTGTTTGCCAATGGTCTGGGAGACCATGGTTCAATCCCAGGTCACGTCATACCAAAGACTTTAAAAATGGTACTTGATACCTCCTTGCTTAATACTCAGCAATAAAAGGTGCGTATCAAGGGCAAAGTGGAGCAATCCAGAGAAAAAAGTAGCGCCCTCCCCTACACCTCGTTGTAGTAGCTTTTGAAAATGGAGCGTTCAGGTCACCCTCGACTACAGTCACCAACTTTACTTTTTACACCGAGGTTTAGGGGAGGGCGCTACTCCTTTCCCTGGATTGCTCCACTTTACCCTTGATACGTACCTTATATTGCTGAGTGTTAAGTAAGGAGGTATCAAGTACCATTTTTAAAGTCTTTAGTATGACGCAACCTTGGACTGAACCCAGGTCTCCCGGACCGTAGGTGAACACTCTACTCACTAGACCATTGAGCCGTGTGTGTCACAGGTGTGAGTGCATGTTAACCCAACCCATTTGCACAAGCAAGATACAACAAAAGTTCAATTTTTTAAAGCGAAGTTTAACTGGTTTAAATTCAGAAATTTCCTTCATCGGGATCTAATTTTCCATACTATTCTATTTTCTTTTATTTTTATTTTCTCATATAGGCGGAGGTGTGCTTAGCGTAACGGTTAATGTAATAGGAAATTGAATTGGCGACACGAGTTCAAATCCTGGACAAGGTTGATAGTTTTCACTTTGCGCCAATGCTCATGGGAAAAGGCAAGAATCTATCAGTTCATCCCAGCAATGGATAAAAAGACGAGCCGCTGAGCCCATTAATATTTTCTAATAAATATATACGAGGATCATTAAATCAGAACGTAATTTTCAATATATACGAGGATCATTAAATCAGAACGTAATTTTCAATGAACAAACCACATTTCCAATCAACACCACATGTTGAATCAATATTTTGTTCTTCTCGGTCGATGATTGTCTTCATGTTTACCGTCTGTCATTGCAGCCCAAACTTGAATTAGTCGGACCATAGATGGAAATGAATTTCCACTCTCTGTTGCGGTTCTGGGTTACCTGATTATTAAAAAATATGTCTTCTAACTTCTTGGATTTTTGTCCTTTGACTCTACGATCCTCCAATGACCTTAAAGGTCACTACTTGCCAATTAAAACTATTTTACATCAACGGTTTCCGCTTTGAGGAGAACTGCTTAAATCTTTTAACACTTTTTACCCGCTGTTGTTGGTAGTATAGTGGAAGTTAATGCGCTGAAATGTTATCCATCGCTTCACTTTGTGTGAGATTCGAAAGTAGCACAGATGAACGTACAACATAGTCTAATTCGGAAATCTTTTTTCTTTACGAGTTCGAACGGAGCCATAACCGTTGCAGAAGCAAGCAAAACTATTTTAGGAGTGAAAGGTATGGGTGCAGTTAATCACGGTGCACTAAACAGATTGTTAAAGAAATTTTTCACGTGTTGCAAGAGCCACGACGATCAGGCAATGTCAAGTTGGTCTAAAACCGTGGATTCTGAGGTTGAACTCCAAGCCATAGACAGAAACCCGATGAGTAGAATACAGAGAGTATCAGGCGAGCTTTGCATCTTGCAGAATCATGTAATTCGTCACTTTCACGACCTTATCAAAAATATAAATCTGCTGAATTGTACCACTCGTTACCAAAATATTGCAAACTTTTAATTCACCTCATATATATATATATATATATATACTATATAGTAAAGTTAGCGACCATAGTCGAGGGTGACCCGAAGGCTCCCTTTTCGATAGCTACTACACCAAGGTGTAGGGGAGGGCGCTACTCCATTCCCTAGATTGCTCCACTTTACCCTTGAACCGTACCTTATAATGCTGAGTGTTAAGCAAGGTGGTATCAAGTTCCATTTTTAAAGTCTTTGGTATGACTCGACCTGGGATTGAACCCAGGTCTCCCGGGCCATTGGCGAACACTCTAACCGCTGGGCCAATGTCCCGACTTTTATTAATCTATTTGTAATATCAGAGTACTACCTAGGACAATTATCTCCATACTTACTCTCAAACAGACGCAGTTACTCTAGTAACAAGAATAAAAAGAACAGCAATCACAAGCTTTACACCTTGTGTTCTTCTGAATCTTTACTGTTAAAAAGTTAATGAGCCACCTGACTGATTTACCGCTACAGGGTTCCCGCCAAGCCCGTCGCTTACTCGGTCGGTCGGTCGGTCGGTCGCCATATTGACTGAAGCTCTATACCTCCTTGAATCTCCTTGGCCGTTTGATTGATTTAAAGCGGACAGATGGCGGGGGTGAGAAATTGAATCACTGTCTGTGTACCCAGCCGAGCAAACTCGCATTGTGCCGGGAGTATCATTCTTCTTTTCCTATTGCTTTTGCCTTGGCTGCAAACACAGGGTTTCGTTTTTCAATCTTTTTCCGCCGACAACCACTTCTTTCCCTCTCATTTTCTCTTTGGACCGTCCCCGCCATATATGTTTCTCGCATTGGTTCTGTCTTCCTATTCAGTTTATCTCCGTGTCTTCCTAATTCCCCACGGTAAATCTAAACTTTTTCCGTTCTATCTCCATCTACACATATGTAAGTGTTGGTTTTTGTCTCGATATGATTCTATCCATCTGTCTGTCTGTCTGTCTATCTATCTATATGTCTGTTTATTAATCTCCTCATTTTGTTCTTATATTTCTCAAGAGATATCCAGCTTGTTTCTTTTTATTTTCGTCTACTACTTATCTACCTCATTATCTTTATTATATTATGTTTCAGGGGGTGTCCTCGTGGTGTAATGGTTAAAGCGATGAACTGCGGAATCGTAGTACGCGAGTTCGTACTCTAGTCGCGCTATTACGTTCACTTTCGGGCAAATACCCTTGGGAAAGGTATGAACCCCCTTATTCTCCCTCCAGCTATGGGTAAATAGT
This sequence comes from Sepioteuthis lessoniana, assembly GCA_963585895.1. NCBI lineage: Eukaryota > Metazoa > Mollusca > Cephalopoda > Myopsida > Loliginidae > Sepioteuthis > Sepioteuthis lessoniana. The sequence goes on along the minus strand of OY757914.1, from coordinate 88,498,799 downwards.
AGGACGGACTAGGTTCTTCAGCCATGGTTAGACAACTAGTCTAGGAGAAGGAAAACTCTGAATTCAAAACCTGTTAAACTCCGCTTAAAAATTGACCTAGTGTCATATCCTGCCTGAGCGGAGGGGTTGGTAAATAGTATCTACCTCATTATCTTCAAATATCTTTCCGTTTCTATCTATGTCGGTCTGACTTTAAATTTATCTCGATACTTCAAATTTTTCTATCTTTATATATATATATATATATGTGTGTGTGTGTGTGAATCTGATATAACATTTTTCTCAAGATACTTCATTCTGTTTCGATCTATCTCTCTATCTATCTAGGGAGGTGCCCGTGGTGTAATGGTTATCGTCACAGGATATGGACACGGCGATACGAGTTCAATTCCTGGACAAGACTGATTGCATTTCACATAGCACTAATACCCTTGGGAAAGGTATGAATCCAATTATTCTCCCTCCAGCTATGGGTAAATAGTAGGGCAGACTAGGTTCTTCAGCCTTGATGAGACAACTAGTCTAGGGGAAGGAAAACTCTGAATTCAAACCCGTTAAACTCCGCTTAAAAAAATTGACCTTGTGTCATATCCTGCCCGAGCGGAGGGGTTGGGTAAATAGGATCTCTCTATCTATCTATCTCAGTACGATTTTTCATTTCTCTCAAGATACCTCTTTCTCTCTATCTTGTTCTGAGTTAACATTTTTCAAGATACATCACTTTGTTCAAATCTCTCTCTCTCTCTCTCTCTCTCTCTCTCTCTCTCTCTCTGTTGTGTGTGTGTGTGTGTGTGTGTGTGTGTAGATATAACAGAGTGACAATATCTATATCTATATATATATATATATATAGATAGATATTGTCACTCTGTTCTTATTTGTCTGTTTATCTCTTTGTTTTTTACATTTCTCTCCAAATACTTCAGTTTACTCCAAGCTATCAATCACAATTATTTCTTATTAGGTTGTCTATCTACATCGGTTTGTTTTTCAATTTCTCTTAAGGTACCTCAGCTTGTTCCAGTCTATTTCAGTCCTCGGGTCTATTCTTATCTGTCTAATAATCTACTTTTAGTTTTGTTTTTTACATATTCAATCCGAAATATCAGGGTTTTAGGTTTGCTTGTGTTTTATGGCATAACAACACTTGTAAGTTATTTAATGCCAAATCCTGTCCGTATACACACATTATATATATATATATATATATATATATATATATATATATATATAAGCCTACGAAAAAACGCCAAACGAAGAGCGACCACCAAACACTATGACTGGGCCCTATTAAACAACAAAGATGTAAGAGATAAATACGTATTAGAATTAAGAAACAGATTCGAAACACTACAAGAAAAGACGGAAAAAAGTACACCAAACGACGAATACGAAAATTTCGTCAATGCACACCTCGAGGCAGCAGCAGAATACATTCCAACAAAAATTAAAACTAAATATAGAGTCCCATGGGAAACTTTAGCGGTGAGAGAAAAACGTGCACTAGTGAAAACAGCCTCCAAAAACTATCGAAAAAAACCAACAAACACAAATGCCTTAAAACTAAAAACGGCACAATATCAGTTAGCAGGCATATATATAAAGGAACAGACAGAATACATTCAAAATCAGATAGATAAGATGAGAGACTCGGTGGAAGATAGACAATCTAGAATAGCCTGGCAAACAATAAACGATGTGAGCAGAAGAAAGAACACAGCCAAAGCAAAACTTAAAGCAGCAAACCAACAAGAAAGAATAAAACTGTGGAAACAGCACTTCGAAAACTTACTTGGAAACCCAACAAAAATAACGCATGAACCAATCACCAGAATAATTAGCAAACAATTAGACATTAAACTAGGACCGTTCACACAAGAAGAACTCGACTCGGTTCTCAGAAAAATTAAAAATAGGAAAGCTGCAGGGCTGGACGAAATTCCCCCGGAAGTATGGAAGACCAGACAATTCGACGACATACTGCTCCGACACTGCAACGCAGTATACAATCAAAATCCGATAGATAGATGGATGAAGGGATGCATACTCCCCTTCCCTAAAAAGGGGGACCTCGGATTAGCCAAAAACTACCGAGGCATAACACTTACATCCATAGCTGCCAAAATCTACAATGCCCTACTACGAAACCGAATAGAACCCAAAATCGACAACATACTTAGAAAAAACCAAAATGGCTTCCGAAGAAATAGATCCACGACCTCACAAATATTAACCATCCGCAGAATCCTTGAAGGTGTACGGGCAAAGAACCAACAAGCGACATTAATATTTGTCGACTTTACCAAGGCTTTCGACTCCATTCACAGACGAAAGATGGAACAAATCCTACTAGCGTACGGCATACCTAAAGAAACCGTAGCGGCAATAACGATTCTCTATAGAAACACTAAAGTAAAAGTACGATCACCGGATGGAGACACAGAATACTTTGACATTGTAACAGGAGTACTACAAGGGACACACTGGCCCCGTACCTCTTTATCATTTGTCTAGACTACGTACTTAGAACATCGATTGACAAAATCAAAGAGAATGGCTTCGAACTGACGAAGAGAAGAAGCAGAAGATACCCCGCAACAACAATTACCGACGCCGACTACGCCGAAGACATAGCGATACTGGCAAATACACCTGACCAAGCTGAAACACTTCTGCATAGTTTGGAACGAGCAGCAGCAAGCATAGGCCTCTATGTTAATGCACACAAAACGGAATATATGTGCTATAACCAAACGGGGGACATCTCCACTCTAGAAGGAACCCCACTTAAACTAGTAGACAAATTCACGTACCTAGGAAGCAGCGTCGAATCAACCGAAAAGGACATCGAAACGAGGTTAACGAAAGCATGGACAGCTATCAATAGGCTATCGATTATATGGAAATCAGACCTAACCGATAAAATGAAACGCAGTTTCTTCCAGGCAGCGGTCACATCGATACTGCTATATGGATGCACTACATGGACGCTAACAAAACGGCTGGAGAAGAAACTAGATGGCAATTACACAAGAATGCTGCGTGCAATCCTGAACAAGTCCTGGCGGCAATACCCCACAAGACACCAACTGTACGGCCACCTGCCCTCTATCACGAAAACTATTCAAGTTAGACGAACCAGACATGCAGGACACTGCTGGAGAAGCAGAGATGAACTCATAAGAGATGTACTCTTATGGATCCCCACACATGGCCGCGCAAAAGCAGGACGACCAGCTCGAACGTACATTCAGCAGCTATGTGAGGATACAGGTTGTTGTCCTGAAGTTCGATAATTAACTCCGGAGTAACCCTTCATTGCAGGTTGTTGTCCTGAAGACCTACCTAGGGCGATGAACGATAGGGAGGGGTGGCGAGAGAGGGTCAGGGATATCCGTGCTGCCAGCACGATATGATGATGATGATAGTATTATTAGGTCCAGTTAAACCAGAGTTGGGAGTAATTCCTTCAGGACAAGAAAATCGTTCAGGAGCTGAACAGAAATGGTATCGAAATTTATATAAGCGTTAATATTTCTCTTAAAAGTTAATTATCGAACTTAACATGAAAAGAAAATGAATTAAACAAATAAATAAAAAAGTTGAATTCCCGTAATTATAACTGACGGAAGAAATTTGAAAATAAAATAAATAGGTAAATAAAAAAACGGAAATTCAATAAAACGAGGAGGTAACTCCTTAATCTCTTCCCCCTCCCCCTCCACCCCACGTGTCAATTCTGTTTTATTTATCCACTGGATCTGAAGAAGTCCTGTTATATTTTTCTTCGTGTTTTTGGTTTACACCAGAAACTGAAAAACTGGATGGAAATAGATTTATAATACTAAATTAACCGGTCTTTGGTTTTTTCTCAAAGATATATATATATATATATATGTGATTTGTTGGCAAATAGTTTGTTGGTAGCATTCGTAAACGAGCCTGAGCTCATTTGTTTGCACACAGTTAAATTGTTTCAAGTTTAATAAATGATTAAATAGTTCACGTTGGACCACTGGTTGGACCTTAACACGTACTTCCACTCTGAGTCAAAGGGGAACAGGGTGTATGGCAACGAAGTGGTACTCCACATTCTTCAAAGTTCTAGGACTGGACTCTCACAATCAGATTTTTTAGTGTCATATCCAGGTCACTCGGTGGGAGGTCTCACTCCTCGACAGAGTTGCCCAGTCCCCTGGGGCTTTAGAATACACCGACTGCATCTTTGCTGAGAGGTAAGAATCCACAAATGAGAGTCCTGTGTATGACACTAAACAATCTGATGATGAGGTTCCAGTAATGCTGCAGCTTTGGTGAATGCGGAGTATCCCTTCATTGCAATCGCTCCCAGGTCAGTTCTGGCTCGGAGTGGTAGCGCCTGATTAGGTCCTATCAATGGGTTAACTAGAACTAAACTGTGCACCTATGCTAGAACTGTTGTTACATTTAGCTGTGTGTAAACAAGATGAGTATACATGCATATATAAAGATAGGAAGATCTTGAAATGTACAAATCTTTATCAAACTGACTTAATTTGGTGTTAAATGACCCGAAAGAATTCATACGCCGTAAAGCAAAACAACCAACCCTCTGCAGAGATACGTATTCAACTGCCCCGGCCGAATAGGCTCTGCAAATTTCATTCAGAGGATTTATCAAATTAACATACAAAGGTTGTATTTTATTGCAAATATATATTCATATGTACACTCACACACATACACAGACATATATATATATATATATATATATATATATATATATATACTCAAATTTTAATTTTTAAATTTTTTTCATACAACGTATGAGAACACATGCAATACCCTGTTCTCATCAGCCACCAGCGTGGGCTGATATTACAGTTTCGGTAGCTAAGTTTATATATATATATATATCTTTTGAAGTCTTTTATCTTTCCGTATAGCGTTTATCAAATCATGTTAAAAGCTAAAATACAAACTTTTAGTGCCTGTCTATCAGCTATCCTGAACCTAAACTGCCATTTATTTCAAGATAAATTTTGCTATCCCCCATGAAATAAATCGGCTTTTGAGCAAATCCTTGGTTGCACCTTTGACGGCTTCTCACTTGCAAAATTCTCATTTGGTTTTAAGCCAGCATATAGATGTGTGTATGTGTGCGTGTGTATGATGGTTGAGTGTGATTCACTTATGCATCTTTCTTTCTTTCTTTCTTTCTTTCTTCCCCATTTTTAATCATATAACTACGTCTTCCAGAGTGTATATCAACTACCATGGAATATGAATAAGGATGTAACCTAAAAACAAACAAATAGGCATTCATTTTCGCAAAACTAATATTCATTTTTCAACGTTATCACAGTTCTTGTCAGTGGACTTAACCGTACGTTTCAGATCTAAATCCAACAATCTGTATCAGGCTGTATACTTATTGATCAAACCCCGGTAATAGATAGGTAGAAAGATAGATAGATTGATATGAATAGACTGAGATAGATAGATAGATAGATAGGTATGAATAGACTGAGATAGATAGATAGATAGATAGATAGATAGATAGAAAAACAAGGTTAGACGTATAGACAGACAGACAGACAGATGAAGATAGAGTGAGGAAATGGATAACCTAGCTCTCAAGATAGATAGATAGATAAATATGAATAGACTGAGATAGATAGATAGATAGATAGATAGATAGATATGAATAGCCTGAGATAGATAGATAGATAGATAGATAGATAGATAGATAGATATGAGGAAAAATGACAATCGTTTAAAAAAAGAGATAGAAACAACACTGTATACCAATAGACAGGCGAACTGACGCCTATAATGAAAAAAATCTGTTTTTATGCGTATGGATTGGACTTAGATTGGACTTAAATGATAAACGTGTTTACTGTTTTCATTCACCTGAACTGATTGATATCATCAACGCCGTTTGAAATTAAATCGATTTGCATCTATTTTGTATTTGCCTTGGTTAGTTTACTTATGACTTTGTCGATATGAGATTGTATACATTAACCTTTAGTCCCATCTATAGAAGACCCAATTACAGATAAAGATAAACATTTAGTCAGTTATGTTCATGTAAATGTATGTACACACAGGGTATAGAATAAATTGGGTTTTCTGGCCTAGGTAGGTGGAACCGGTCTAGAAGCGGAGACTCTGAAATTAAAAACCCACAACCAGCGTGACAAGGTAACTTGTTGCTGCTCCTGGATTTCATTATTTCTACTGAAACATTTTACGATCAAAACGGATATTTTCTGTCCCAAGTCCAGTCGACTGGGGGAAACTGTAAAATACACACAGTGCACCTTTGTAGAGAGATAACAGCACTCAACGGTTGTCCTAGATATGACACTAAACAATCTGATGGTGAGGTTCCTGTAATGCTGGGGCTTTGGGGAGTGCATAGCACCACTTCATTGTCATCGCTCCCAAGTACACTCTGGCCCGGCGTTGTAGCCCTTGATAGAGTCCTATTAGTAAAATAGAGCTAAACCGCGCACTTTTGCTCAGCTGAATTGCTTGAAATAGAACTGTTTTGATATTTAAACAGCGTACTTCTGCAAAACTGAATTGTTTAAAATAGAATTGTTTTTGATGTTTAACTGTGTATGGACAAAAACTCTACTTATGCTAAACTGAATTGATTGAAATAGAACTTTTTATTTGTATAAAAATGGATTTGGCATTAAATAAATTACAAAGGTTGATATGCCATTAAACCCAAACAAACAAACAAACAAACCTACCTTACTGCCTATATACGAGGGTAAGTCAAAAGTAATGCATTTTTCTTTAGTACAGAAATAATTGCAGACACAGAAACATGTATTATACCTGAAAATGTTGCTGGTTTTCTTTGGATCCCATTCCTACTTCTCAACATAGTTACCGTTTCTATTAATAGCAATATTCCACCATCGAATGAAAGCATGTATCTCCGCCTCGTAAAATTCTGTTGACAATTCTTCGAGTCACTTCGTCACAACGTTTTTTTAATTCCTCGTCACTGGCATAATGTTTGCTTCTTAAACCCTTTTTCATGGGGCTGAATAGATGATAAACATTATGTCAGTGGCGAGGAAGTAAAAACTGCAATGATGAAATGGCTCTAAGAACAATCAACAGGAATTTACGAGGTAGGGATACATGCTCTCATTCGAAGGCGGAACTTTGATATTGAGAGAAACATTGACTATATTGAGAAGTAGTGATGTGATCCACAAAGAACCAACTTTATTTTGATGCTTGATAAATGTTCCTGTGTCGGTAATTATTTCTGTACTAAAGATAAAAGCAATTATTTTTTACTCACCTACTTATATATATTATTACAATTATTATTGTAAACAAGCTGGTCCCTCCAACATTAACTGTTTTGAAAATACTTGCTCAATTCCATAAACCTGGAATAATTATTCAAACAAACGATCTAGGTAAAAATAGATCTAATACCAAACTCAAGACAGTTGTTATGGAAGCTCCTCAGTTTGGTCTAAAATCCGCTACAGGTATTTAAAAAAAGACAACACACTGAATTTTATAAACAAAATCTACATACACAATCATTCGGTTCCCCAGTGGGCTGGGGCTGTTGAATACATCGAGTGCTTCTCTGCAGATCTAGATCCAAACAACACCCAATGGTCCGGAAGATCTGGATTCAATCCCAGGTCGCGTCATACTAAAGACTTTAAAAATGGTACTTGATACCGCCTTGCTTAACACTCAGCAACATAAGGTACGTATCAAGGGTAAAGAGGAGCAATCCAGGAAGAGTTGCGCTCTCCCCTACACCTCTGTGTAATAGCCATTGAAAAGGGAGCCTTCTGGTCTCCCTCGACTACGGTTGCCAACTTACTAATAATTGATAACAAAAAATTAGAATTTAAAGTTAATCATGAATCCACTCGTAGAAATGACCATATTAATTTTTACTCACAATTGCAATACTAAAAAGTTTAAAATGGCAAAATATTAGGGGTTTTTTCTTGGAGCCCTTAGAATTTGTAGCCCCAAATATCTTAATAATGAACTCGATTATATAGAAAATTCCTTTGCACAACTTTTTGTATTATAGTATTTTTAAAACTTTATTTCCTTATTGTCTTAGTCAAACGATGTTTTCCACATCTCTGGCCACCATGTACTTCCATTTCGTTCTCGCTATCACCTTTCTTATCCATATTGGTTCGAATTGTTTGAGAATTTCATCTCCACATTGTAACGGTGGGGGGGGGGTCTTCTGATTGGGTTTTTTTTTTGTCTCTCATATACCTGTCGGAAACTAAATTGGTCTGGGAACCTTGAGTTTTGTAAGGCCCAGACAAACTTCTGATTTTGGTACTCCGTGATCACGTCCTTCGTTCCGCTTCATTTTCGAATGACCTTACTTTGGGTGTGCTCATGCAGTGATATTCCCAGTATAGATCTTCCGGTAATTCAAATATACTAAAATGATAAAAGAGAATGAGCCCAGAGATTTAGGGGATGTTACTTTTTAAATTCCATCACTCTACACTGTATCTTGGACACATCGCCTGGTGTAGTGGTTAGCAAACTAGGTTTTCTAGACTGAATTCGATTCTCACAGACTTTGTGTTAAACTAAATTAAGCTCATTAAATCAATACTACTTACTGTATATTCTCTCCAAGCACATTCTCTTTCATAGATTTAGTTTATTTCAATTATTGAAAATTTGTTCGGTAACTTTGGAATTTAAATGGGAACCTGAATTATAAAACTTTATGGTCTCAAGACCAGCAAATATTGTTGAATATCAGAGAAAAAGAGACTGAGTACAAATTTCTACTCAGATTTGATTAACCTTTATAATCTTAGAGTTATAGATATAGGAATCCAAGGAAATAAGATTTTATGTTTCAGATGAATCATTTGATCAAAAAACGGATAGTCCCAAAGCTGTACGCGTAAGTGGGAGATGTATATTAGATAGATAGATAGATAGATAGATAGATAGATAGATTTAATTCATAAACATATATAAGTACATTCTGAATCTGCAGTGGTAATTTACTAAGCTTTTTGCTTAGATGTGGCACAAGGCCATATGAAAGGGGTACCCAATGAGACTCGAACTCATTCTGAATCTTCAGTGGGAGCTTAAGTAGTCACGGAATTTGGATAAAAACCAGAATTTTGAATGCCGGTTTTAAAGATAGCAACAAACTTTCTACTTGAAAGATTGGCGGAACATAATCTTTCTATTCCTATTGCGGTCAAAACAAATCTGACTAAAGATATTCAAATACATGTGTATGTGTAGGTGTGTATGTTTGCAAGTATGCATATGCGTATGTATGTGCACAAATGTATGTGCGCAGATATATGTGTTTGTATGTGTGCGTGTGAAGATGCAGGTGACGTAACGATTATCATTAAAAGGAAATGAACTCGAGGTGCCAGGTTCAAATCCTGAACAATCTTGTTTGCGTTACTCTTCATACGATTATTCCTGGGAAAGGCATGAATTTAACTTTTCTTAGTAAATATTTAAATGTATGAATTTATACCCAGACACACACTCACACACATATTAAAAGTTGCTCCTTCTTCTAATATGCATGAATTAGCTCTCATACCTTACCCTATATATATATATATATATATATATATTATTACTATTATTATGGTAAACTAGCTGGTCCCTCCACGATTAATTTGGGAGGAACAACCTGTTTTGAAAAGGCTTGCTCTATGTCAAAAATGGTCTCAATACCAGCAAACATTGTTTGTTTGTTGCTTTTTTTTTTTGTTAAAATAAACAATGTTATTATGTGACCTTCGTACTACATTCCCGTAACTCAGAGTTTCGTGCTTATACACTCTTTAGACGAGCGGTACGGTGAAGATAGAGGTCAAAATGCCTGCTCACGCGGTGTTTAAACGGTTTTCAAAAAGTCCTTAACAACCTTTAAGGCAGAATCTCTCTCTCTCTCTCTCTATATATATATATATATATATATATATGTGTGTGTGTGTGTGTGTGTGTGTGTGTGTGTGTGTGTGTGTGTGTGTGTGTGTGTGTGTGTGCGTGAGTGTGTGTGTGTTTGTATGTGTGTTTGTGTGTGTAAAATGAATTTTCGTTACATTTTTATATGAATCTATTATGTAATTAGTTATCTAAGCTTGTCAGTTGAAAGATGAAAAGTGTAGGGCCCCCAGTAAGGACAGAACTCATTACAGAGTAGCAATTCTCTGCTTCAATTTTTCGGTGAATATTACCCTCAGGGAGATTCAAACGCAAGGCATTAGAAGTTCTTAGAATATTATGTTAAGTGGCTATCCGGCACGCTCCCGGCGAGCGCCCCGGGGCCTGTTCTGGACTTCGGTCCGGAGCGTGGCCCTGGAAAAGGAACAATGGCAGACTTGGGGCCTTTAATTAGGCACCTAGTTTCGACTAGGCTACCTTCGGGTGGGCGAGCTGCATTTTTGTCTCCTTTGTCTCCCTTGGACGGTACTAGACCATGCGTCTAGTTTAAGCCGCAAACTGGCATACGTGCCCGGACCCACATTTGGGTTCGTGAAACTGCTTGCCTCATCAGGCTCACATTGTACTAAGTGAGCCGATGAGCAGCACTGACAAGCAGGGTTCGAGTCTCGGCTCGTTCCCGACCTTCCCCTCCCCTTTATCCCCACTTTAATCGGCCTTCGGGCTTTTGACCTTGTGTCAAGTCGTGTCTGGTGGAAGGCAGCGACAAATACTGGCTATCCGTCTCGTCTTTCATCACCCTGATTTTTAAGGTTTATTGACGGGTTATTAAAAGCGTTCGCTTCGGAATTTGGTCGGTCTTTCTTTTTTTTTTTTTTTTTTTTTTCTTTTTGTCAGTTCCTGTTAGATTTTTAGATTTTTTAGTGTATAACTGTGGAAATCATCTCGGAAGCAGATCTGAAATCTTAATAGTCAACATCGAAATGTGAATTTCGTGTTTCAAAATATCATGTGAACTATATAAATTTTTTTGTGTTTAGTCGATACCAACCGGATACGAAATTGTATGGATGTTAAATTTTGCTTACATTTAGCTGCTACAAATTCTAAAAAGTCAACTTAGCTTTCTTTGTTTAACAGCATATCAACCTTTGCACATTATTTGATACCAGATCCAACTTGTAGAAGAACATTAGTTGAACAATTTAACCCATAGCTGGAGAGTGATAAAGTGGGTTCATACCTTTCCAAAGTTATTTAGTCCGCAAAAGGGAACGCAAAAGCGCGACTTCCCCACCTCGAAAAGGTCAGTGCGTATTTAAACATGTGATAATTTTTTTTCACAGAATATCGTTGCGCAAAATTAGGACCGCGCATTATACACAATAAGATACGATACATGTGATCGTATTATACACAAATGAGTATTATATAAAAGGGCGAATTATAAACGTGTGCGTATTATATCCGAGTACTTATCATACAAAAATGCCTATTATACATGCGAACGTATTATACACGCGTGAGTATTATTCAAGAGAGCACATTATATACGTGTGCGTATTATATACAAGTGATTTTATTCAAAAATGCGTATTATACATGAGGTCGTATTACACAATATGGCTTATTATATATATATATATATATATATATATATATATATATATATATATATACAAATTTCATTAAACATAATAGACATTTTCTGTCAAAATATTTTCTACTGGGTCCGTTCGTACTGCCGTATTGCTTTTATCGTATTCGGCGGGAATTGATTTATGTATTGCCCATAGTTGTATGTATCCCTAGTACTTTCTGCCCAACTTTGGGCCATCATCATGGAAGGATCTATCACAAAAGAGGGTTTTTTTGTAAGTAGAGGTAGTGAAGTTATTATTATTGTTAGTATCAATTGTATCTCTGATAATAATAATATATATGTTGGTTTAACCTCAACTACCCTGTCGAGGAGACTTACAATGCACCTTTCTGATACAAGTTCAGCATTTTAAAAAACATTCATGCCCAACAATAGAATTACGAAAATTCTCACCGACAACACAACAGTATTAGAACATCAAAATAATAAACAAAAACTACAGATTCTCGAAGCACTACATATTAGAAACATGCATCCGAAACCTAATAGAATTAATTTTCAAACCAGTGCTAATGTACTTAAATATCTTTAGCTACTGACACTATTTATAGAAACCCATTTAAAAGCCAACGCTATACTCTTCAACGGTAAAGACGCTCTTACATAGTAGTAATATGCGAAAACAAAAGTTACATCACTTTTGTGATAGATCCTCCCCTGATGATGGTCCAAAGTCGGGCAGAAAGTACTAGGGATACATACAACTATGGAGAATACATACATTGATTCCAGCCGAATACGATAAAAGCAATACGACAATACGAACGGATCCAGAAGAAAATATGTTAACAAAAAATGTCTATTATGTTTAATGAAATTTGTATTAACGAAAAAATGCTGCCAATATATATATATATATATATATATATATATATATTGTTATGGTACCCAAGGAGGTGCTCGTGGTTTAATGGTTATCGTCGTAGGAAATGAACACGGCGACACGAGTTCAAATCCTGGATGAGACTGATTGCATTTCACATAGCACTAATACCCTTGGGAAAAGTATGAATCCAATTATTTTCCCTCCAGCTATGGGTAAATAGTAGGGCAGACTGGGTTCTTCAGCCTTGGTGAGGCAACTAGTCTAGGAGAAGGAAAACTTTGAATTCAAACCCATTAAACTTGTGTCATATCCTGTCCGAGCAGAGGGGTTGGGTAAATAGGGTTATGGTACCCAACCTGGGGACTGTAATGAACTCTTCCTGTTGCTATTAATACTGGCAGAATATTTATCTTGGTGGTGAAGTTTATTCCAGCCTAACACTTTGGTAGTCAGACTGACGTTCAACACCTTTTTATCTACGTTGTATTATACTTTCATTAATATACTTTGTTCCATATAAACCCGAGGTCGTGTCTTCCGGACCCTTCACTGGTTCACAACATATATATATATATATATATTGTGTCTTATAAAACAAGTGTTAAAACAGACAAGTTCGTTTAGCCACATTAGACCGGATCGATTGTTGTTTCTTCGTTTCCCTCTGCCATAGTGGTTATTGTCCCAAAAGACTACGCCCCTACCACTCGTGCTTAACGATTGTATATATTAACATCTTATGAAAATGATAAGTTCCGTTCCGGATTCCTTGGAGAGCATTCACAGAACGATAACCAAATATATTTCCACCATCAGATTTTCTGATGATGGTTTTCAATTTCAAGATTAATCAAATTTTTTAGATACTGTATCTATCTGCCTTCAGCAGACATATATATATATATATATATATATATATATATATATATATATATATATATGTGTGTGTGTGTGTGTGTGTGTGTGTTACAACGGTATATGGTTATCACTATATCACTTGGTTGGATTGTGGCAGACCAAATGTTGTATAATTTGGAGAGTGCTCAATATTTGTGATATAGCTATTATATGATAATAAATAAATAAATTACTTTTTAAATATATTTAATAGCATGGCTGCTTATCTGCAAACTCTGATTCCATGCAGTTTTATTACGACAATCATCAGGCAGAGAAAGATATCTGCCAGGGGTCACAGATAAGCATCCATGTTATTAAATGTATATAAAAACTAATATATTCTTGTTATATATATATATATATATATATATATATATATATATATATATATATATATATATCCAATAAGTGTCCAGAGGACTATGGGTATGTAATATTCATATATAGAATATATGAGGGATTTCCAATAATTCATAGAATATATATATATATATATATAGTAGGTATTATACAATAGCTGATGTTTGCACAACAGAATTGCTTCTAACAAAGCCGGCATCAGATGATGACTCTGGGTTCAGGCATGGTTTCGGGACCGAAGCATCATTACCACTTGCCCAGAGCGCCGTAGCAGTATCTCAAGACACCACCAGACTTTTTCAGATTGTTGTCACTCTATCCATATGCACGCTGATACAGTTAGAGCCTTATCTTGGATCTTTTCCATGTATTTCCTCTTGTCTGGAGAAGGAAGTCCATGATTATAAAGTCCATGTCATATAAAACTAAAGAAATATCAAGATATATATATATATATATATTGACATATGTCTTTCTTGAGTATTACTAAAACCTCATATATATGCGCGTGCGCGCGCGCGTGTGTGTGTGTGTGTGTGTGAATTATAAGAAAATAAAGAAAGCTATTTTCCTCAGTACTTTGAAGGGTGACCACTTAGTAACAGCAGGTGCTGCAAGCAATCTGAGTCTTCCGAACTCGACTAAGCAAATCTTAGTAGATAACGAGAGAAGGAAATAAGTTAAGCAATAGTGAGCCTGAGCAGTCTTTAATTTGGGTTACCACAAAAATAACAGCTTGCACCGGTTGCAATCAGAGAACTGTGTACTAAACTAAACAAAGCTTAGTAAATAACCAGAAACATGTTAAGCAATGATAAGTTTGCTCAGTACTTGGATGAATGACCATTTAGTAACAGTAGGTACTTTAAAGTTGTTTGCCAAGCAAAGCAGATCTTTGTAAATAAGAAGAAGGAAAAAAATTTTTTTGATGTCATATAGGTTATTCTTATCAGGACAACAAGCCTAGTTAGTTGAGGCAGTCGAGTATGCCGACTGCATATCAGCCGAGGGGTAAGACTCATCTATCCAACGAGTGTCCTGATATGACACTAAACAAACTGATAGTGAGACTCTAGTTCCTGGAGCTTTGGAAAATATCGAGTATCCCTTCATTGCCATTACTCCCAGGTCCATTCTCTTATGGACTCCTACATATGAATGCGCCAGTGTAGGCCGACTAGCAAGTATTTACATACATCAGCTCTGTGCGGACACTAGATGCAGTTTAAGGAACCTGCCAAGGTTGATGTAGGATAGGGACGGATGACGAGAGAGATTCAGGAAGCTCATTGTTATCAGGAGGGGTGTCCTCGTGGTGTAATGTTTAAAGCGATGGACAGCGGAATTGTAATAAGCGAGTTCGAACTCCAGTCGCGCTATTAAGTTCACTTTCGGGCAAATACCCTTGGGAAAGGTATGAATCCCCTTATCCTCCCAGCTATGGGTTAAATAGTACCACTACTGTTCTTCTAGGAGAATGGCTTTGGCATTAAATGACCTACAAAGGTTGATATGCCATTAAAGACAAAGAAACCAAAGAATCATTGTTATCAGCGTGACTTGATGATGGGGATCATACATTAGTGTATATTGTACACGAAAGCGTAGTATACACTTGTGCGTATTATACATGAAGGGCAAATTACGCGCGAGTGAGTATAATACACGAAGACGTATTATAAACAACGGTCTATTATTCATGAATTCGTATTATACTAGAGTGCGCAGTAGGCACGTATAATAACGGTAGTTGTTACAAGCTTCGTTGTTCATTAAGTCCGTTATACTTGACATTAGGTTTAGAATACAAGCGAGATTCGATTGTGAGACATGACATTACCTTTTGATTGTGCTGTCTTGAGAGTCTAGGAATCTATGGGTAGGAGAGACATTGAAAAGAGAATACAGCTTTAGCTGAAATTCGAACTCACCTAGAAGGTTCTGTCTCTATAACCATGACTGCCTATACAAAGAACATACAGCCAAGCAACCAATCATATAACAGAAATGCACTTTATTAATGTCATTTAAAGATTACTGCATCTAACTAGATTAAACACTTTTTTTATATAAAGATCTAATGTTAAAAGAAAGAAAAGCAGAAGATTATTTTAGATGATGTTCAGCTCAAAATATCCTTGTTTCTTCTTTTAGCAACAAGGCTAAATACTTATCAGCAAACATTAGCTAAAAGTGAACATTAGTTGACACGTCTCTCTTGGTTAAGGAAACAAATATAGATAGTTGTGAACCATGATACATCTAAAGGAATAAATATTCGCTTTTTACCTTCTAAAAAGAACGCTCGAGGTGGTGATCATTTTTGTATAGCTCTTTAAGCAATGTTTGAACAGAACCTGGACGTTATATGGTTGGACGTTTGATGTTATCTCCGTCAATCGTAAAACCATCGTCATAGCATGCAAAAAAAGAACCAGAGTGCGGACCATTAGATTGCTTACATATTTCCTCGTCAAAATAGGTATATAATGGACTGCTATGTCTGTTATACATCTATATATCACTGAGCATTAGAATAGGAGGCGCTTGTTATGTAATAGTTATCGATAGTCCAAGTTCAAATCCTGGTCGAGATTGTATGCATTTCACATAGTGTGAAATGCCCTGTTTTTCATTGGCTGTTACTGAAGGACAGATGTCTAGAAGAACGGCCGAAGTCCGGCCTTATTATTATTTTTTTTTTTTTTTTGCTTTGGTAAAGGCACGAGCGTAGCACGTCGCGATCAAGGAGGCGGCTTGGCTCTTCCAGAGTCATGCCAGGGTTTCTGTCGGAGCCGATATGATGCAAAAAAACCCCGAAATTGGCGATGAAGACAGTGCATCACTGAAGAGCTACCTTGATGCATCTAGGATGTATGATTGAAATACCCTCGGGAAAGATTTGAATCCGACTATTCTCCCTCTGTCAAAGGGTAAATAATTGGGCAAACTAGGTAATTTTTCTCGATCTAGGAGAAGAAAAACTTTGAATTCAAATCAGTTGTATCCCGCTTTAAAATTGATATTGTGCCGCACCCTTCTCTTTGTTGAAGAACTGAGAAAATACATACTTAATATCAGATTTGGTATCCGAGAGGGGTTTATGATGCATGCGGGCGATGATACTGTTGATATTTTGATTGCATAAAATGTCTTGGATGCATAGATAAACTTACGGAACAGGAACGATCAAACACAAAAAGGAAGAATGTGTGTGTGTGTGTGTGTGTGTTTTCGTTTGTTTAATGGCATATCGATTCCTTATGGGTTATTCAATGATGAAATACCCTTGGGAAAGGTATGAATCCAAATATTCTCCCTCCAGCTATGGGTAAATAGAAGGGCAGATTAGGTTCTTCAGCCTCGGTGAGGCGACTAGTCTAAGAGAAGGAAAACTCTGAATTCGAACCGGTTAAACTCCGCTTAAAAATTGACCTTGTGTCATATCCCGCCCGAGCGGAGGGGTTGGGTAAATTGGAGATTCAATGATGAAATTTTATATATTTATAATAATCCATAGTATATTTTTGATATTCGATTGAGTTGTTTTTATTTGTCTTTAATCATTTTAAATACCAGATCATTAGCATAATGGTTAGAGTGTTCGCCAATGGTCCGAGAAACCGGGGTTCAATCCCAGGGCGAGTTATACCAAAGACTCAAAAATGGTACTTGATGCCTCCTTGCTTAACACTCAACCTTAAAAGGTTTCACTCAAGGGTAAGCGGAACAATCCAGGGAAAGGAGTAGTGACCTTTCTTACACCTCGGTGTATCTATTGAAAAGGGAATCTTCCGGTTGCCCTCGACTACGGTCAGCCAACTTATTTCTATCTAATACAAATAATTCGCATATTGCTGTATGGTTTAAAGTATTCCTGTCTAATATAAATAATGCATACACAATAACATGGTTTCAAGTATTCCTATCAATTACAAATAGAGCCTAGTCGGCTGCAGCTGTTAAATACGCTGAATGCATCTCTGCAGAGGAGTAAGACCCACCCACCACCAACGAGTGTCCTGGATGTAACAATAAACAGTCTGATGGTGAGGCTCTAGTTTTGAAGCTCTGGTGAAAGTGGGGTACCCCTTTATTGCCATTACACCTTGGTCCACGCTTATCAGGAGTTTCTACTCCTGTTAAGGTCCCATATATAGTTTAAATAGAACTGTCTGACCATTTAACTGTGTGTCAACAAATGACCCATGTTAATTTCAATTTTTCAATTTTTGTGTCGTATAGCAATGCTTGAAACCATTTAATTGTGTGCAAATAAAAAATATTAATGTTAGACAGCAATACTTCATATTTACCGCCCCCTCCGCTCGGGCAGGATATGACACAAGGTCATTTTTAAGCGGGGTTTAACAGGTTTGAATTCAGAGTTTTCCTTCTCCTAGACTAGTTACCAAGGCTGAAAAACCAAGTCTGTCTTACTATTTTACCCATAGCTGGAGGAAGAATAATTGTATTCACACCTTTCCCAAGGGTATTAGTGCTATGTGAAATGCAATCAGTCTCGTCCAGGATTTGAACTCGTGTCGCCGTGTCCTTGTCCTACGACGATAACCATTACACCACGGGCACCTCAGCAATACTTGATGCAATGTAACTGTGCAAATAAGTGATTAATACTAAATAGAATTATTCGTGCTAGATATAAATACTTGAAACCGTTTAACTGACTGCGAAATCTGAATAACTGGTATGATGTAGTAATACTTGAAACCGTTGAATTGTGTGCAAATGAATAGAATTATTAGTGTTAGATAGCAATACTAGAAACCATTTAACTGCGTGCAAATAAAATCGGTTGAACAATACTTGAAACTATTTAATAGTGTGGAAACAAATGAGCTCTTACTCGTCTAAAAAGATATATAAAAACTATTCGTTTCCAAATCGTACATATCTCATATATATATATATATATATATATATATATATATATATATAAATGTTTGTTACTAACCGATAATCTCCAGTTTTATACCGCTAATTGTTTTGAAATTTTCAGAGAGTATTTTATTCGAATTCAGGAGTGCTTTTATATACTTATTATTAAAAATATTACAATAATACAAAAAGTATTTTTAATAAGTCGTTTTTCTCCGACAAAAGCCGAAAGTGAAAACATAATACAATAAGTATTACATAATATTTTATAATATAATACAATAAGTATTACATAATATTATATAATATTATTCAAAAATATTACATAATACAAAAAGTATTTTTAATAAGTCGTTTTTCTCCGACAAAAGCCGAAAGTGAAAATATAACTCCCGATTCCAAGAATTTTACACGTGATTTATTTTTTCTGCTTAGTCAATTTTCTTTCTTTTTTGGTTGACTTAAACAGAGACACTAAACTTTAAACCATATTTCGTTGGTTCAGTTGTAAGTAGTTTTTTTTTTATTCTGACGAATTATTTACAAAAGTAAGTAAGTAAAGTTGGCGACCGTAGTCGAGGGTGACCAGAAGGCTCCCTTTTCAATAGCTACAACACTGAGGTGTAGGGGAGGGCGCTACTCCTTTCCCTGGATTGCTCCACTTTACCCTTGATACGTACCTTATATTGCTGAGTGTTAAGCAAGGCGGTATCAAGTACCATTTTTAAAATCTTTGGTATGACGCAACATCGGATTGAACCCATGTCTCCCGGACCATTAGGCGAACACTCTACCCACTACACCAATCCCTTGTTGTAATAGCTATTGAAAAGAGAGCCTTTGGGTCACCCTCAACTAAGGTTGGCAACTATAGGCTGTTTTTCGTGATCATTAAGGTCAATATTCTATTTATACGATTTATATTTCAGATCTATTAATTTTAAAGAAATAACTAATGGAAATGCCATATAGTCACATTTCATATTCATCTACTTTGATCAGTGATAATAATCAGAGTGAGCGTGAACTTTTGCATTATAAAGATCATTATAAAGACGCATATAAAGATTATTAAGTGACTAATTATATTGGTCGTTAGTTTATTCTCCAAGTTAGAACATTTTAACGCAAACGCGTTATCAAAAATCTTTCTCCGGAGTGATGACATAGCAGCGATATTATTGCATACGTTACAGATACGTGACTGTTATAAACTTGACACAAAATCTCGGCATTTTCCCAAAAGCGCAATGGTGGTTCGTCTATACTTCGAAATCAGATTTTAGAACATTTCTAAGAAATCTTCTGAATTACTGCCATAGAAATTCTAACACAAATAAGATATACCCATTTATATAATTTCAAGTAACTATTCCTTTTTAATAATAATTATGATTAGAGGCTTGCACACAGTAATATGGTATTAAGTATTCCAATTTTATATCAATAATTTATATAGTTATATGGTTTCAAGTGTTCCTATCTTAAAATGATAATTTACACAGTTATATTGTTTTAAGTATTCCAATCTCATATGAATAATTGGCACACAGTTATATAGTTTCAGTTATGCCTGTCTAAAATTAATAATTTATACTCATTTATATGGCTTCAAGTAACAATTCCTATTTAATAATAATCATTTGTTTGAATACAATTGATTTCAAGTATTCCAATCTAACACCAATAATCAGAGAGGCGTCTCCGTGACGTAGTGGCTAACGTGCGAGACTGTGACATCATAGTATACGAGTCAGTCTATTACGTTCTATTACGTTCTATTAATCCAGTCAGTCTATTACGTTCATTTTTAGACTAACACACTTGGAAAAGGCATGAACCCTCTTATCCCTCGAGCTATGGGTTAAATTGTACCACTTCTGTTCTTCTAGAAGCTTTGGCTTTAAATAACACACTAAGGTTGATATGCCAAATCCTGCTAATATTGGCAAGCAATTATAACGTTTCAAGAAATCGATAAAATTAATCCCTAGCAACATGGAGTCCTTTGACTCACTCTCTCACCATCTACCCCATCAGCCATCACTCTCGGCGAGTCCTGTGAGTGGTATCATTGTCTGCATAGTGGTGATGAACGTGCATTTTTACTGGTCGGTCAATACTTGTTTATCCATGGATATCCCTGACCCTCTCTCGCCACTTCTCCCTATCGTTCATCGCCTCCAGCAGGTCTTCAGGGCTACATCCCGTATCCTCACATAGCTGCTGAATGTATGTTCGAACTGGTCGTCCTGCTTTTGCCCGGCCATATATGGGGGTCCATAGAAGTACATCACTTATGAGCTCGTCTCTGCTTCTCCAGCAGTGTCCTGCATGTCTGGTTCGTCTAACATGGATAGTTTTCGTGACGGGAGGCAGGTGGCCGCATAGTTGGTGCCTTGTGGGGTGTTGCCGCCAGGACTTGTTTAATATTGCTCGCAGCATTCTTGTGTAATTGCCGTCTAGCTTCTTCTCCAGCAGTTTAGTTAGCGTCCAATTAGTGCATCCATACAGCAGTATCGATACGACCGCTGCCTGGAAGAAACTGCGTTTCATTTTATCGGTCAGGTCTGATTTCCATATGATCGAAAGTCTATCGATAGCTGTCCATGCCTTCGTTAGCCGCGTGTCGATGTCCTTTTCGGTTGATGAGACGCTTCTTCCTAGATAGGTGAATTTGTCTACTAGTTTCAGAGGGTTCCCTCTAGTGTGGAGATGTCGCCTGTTTGATTATAGCACATATATTTCATTTTGTGTGAATTGACATGGATACCAATGCCTGCGGCGGCTCGTTCCAAACTAGGCAGTAGTGTTTCAGCTTGGTTGGGTGTATTTGGCAGTATCGCTATGTCATCGGCGTAGTCGGCGTCGGTAATTGTTTTTGCGGGGTACCTTCTGCTTCTTTTCTTTGTCAACTCGAAGCCGTTCAGTTTAGCTTCAGATAAAGAGGGTTCAAAACTTTCCCAAGGGCATTAGCCCAAAAGTGAACGTTATAGCCGGACTGTATTTGGAAGTCACTAACTGCATGTTAGCCTCCCGTCTACGGAAATCCCCTTAGAGTGGACTTGGTTGTAATGTCAATAAAGGTGGGATTTCATATTCCCAAGATCTCCAGAACTTGGAGCCCCAAAACCTGATACAGTTTAGTACCATGCTGGAAACATGTACGTATGAACACATTTTGGGGAAGTGTTCACACCCCTCCCCTGAGAATGCAATCAGATTATTCTATGCAACTTTGACATGGCGCTATACATTCCGAATAAAATACATATATAACAATAAGAAAGAAACAACGTCATTATTACACATAGAAGCATATAACAAGTAATTTTCTTTTTTAAATAAACTTGTGCCCAAGTTGCCTCTTATGATTTGAAGCATTAGTGATCTGAGCAAGCAAACTGTTTCCAGAGGTTTTGATTATGAACGGTTCCATACTTGTGACCATGTGCCAATTCATGTTGTGAGTAATATTGAATAGGTCCTGGCGGCAACACACCACAAAGCACCAACTATACGACCACCTGCCTCCCATCACGAAAACTATCCAAGTTAGACGAACCAGACATGCAGGACACTACTGGAGATGTAGAGACGAGCTCATAAGTGATGTACTCCTATGGACCCCCACATATGGCCGAGCAAAAGCAGGACGACCAGCTAGAACATTCATACAACAGCTATATGAGGATACGGGATGTAGTCCTGAAGACCTGCCATAGGCGATGAACGATAGGGAGAAGTGGCGAGATAGGGTCAGAGATATCCGTGCTAGTGGCATAACATGATGATGATGATGATGATGATATTATAATTATGAATGGAGCAAGATATATATATATATATATGTAAGATATTATTCAGTCCAGTAAATCCGGAGTAGGGAAAAATTCCAATCAGGACCAATAAAATATTCAAAAATAGAATATCAAATTTAAATAATCCTGCTAAATAAAATCCACAGAGCAAATAATGTGAATATGATTCACAGAGCAAATAATTTTCTTTAAAAAAGTGAACGATTGTTGATTTTTTTTTAAAGAAAAAATATATATATATGATTTCGTTTGGTTTATATTTATGGCATATCAACCATTGTAGGTTATGAAATGCTAGATCCTGTTTATATATATATGATTTGTAAACACAATTTTTTAGGTTCCATTTTTAGACGAACCTGAGCTCTTTTTGCACTCAGCTAAATGATGTCAAGTATTGCTATATAAGTAACAATTTAACATCAGTCATTTGTTTGCACACATAGTTTGTTCTGTTTGACCCATCGATAAGACCCTATCTAGTGCTACCACTCCGGGTCAGAGTAGACCAGAAAGTAATTGCTCTAAAATTGTACTCCACATTCTCCAAGTCTACATGCCTGGAGCCTCGCCATCAGATGATTTAATGTCATATCAGGAGTCTCGTCGTGTTTGAGGTTTACCTCTCTGCAGCGATGCAATCAGTGTATTCTACAGCCCCAGTCAAATGAGCTGTGTAATGGATTAGGGATCTTGGCTAGTAAATTACTACTAGTGGGTTTGATTCTCACTGGTTGTTTTAATAGTCCCATACTTCTGACCTTATGCCAAACAAAGCAGAGCTTAGTTAATCATTCTTACTGTGCCTCATGTGATATAATTGGTTAGTGATCTAGGCTAGCAAATTAGTACTAGTGAATTCGACTCTCACTGTGTGTGGTTTAAAACGATGCACTGGCTGAATAAATCAGTAGACATGAATATAATCACGTTGGAATTGTATGTACATAAATTGATGTAAGTATGCGCGTCTTTATCCATATGAATAGACATGAGCGCCAGATGTGCTGATCCTGATTCAGATAAAAGCGTATGGATTTACCGGATTTATCGATCGACCATTCTGGTACGAGCACATTTCAATAGAGATGCAATCAGTATTGGAATAAGCCTTTCATATTACGCGAGCAAAGAGCGATAAATAATGGCGAAGCTTTTGACATGAAGCCAATACCTTCGTTCATTTTTGTATCGTCATATTAGTAGTGATGGCGTTAATATGTGCTGTTGCATATGTCAAATTTTACGATGGAAAGGCAATTGTTGCTGTCATTGGAGACATCCGTGCATGATTTTATGGTCTCTCTCTCTCTCTCTCTCTCTCTCTCTCTTTCTTTTTCTTTTTCTCTCTTTCTTTTTCTCTCTTTCTCTTTTTATTTCTTTCTATCTTACTTTCTCTCTCTTTTCTTTTTTCTTTCTCACTTTTATTTTTATGCCCCTTTCTTTGTTTCTTTCTTCCTTTCTCTCTCTTTCTTTCTCTATCTACATTTTTATTTCTCTCTCTCTCTCTCTCTCACCCCTTCTTTTTCTTTCTCTCTTTCTCTATCTCTCTCTTTCTTTCTCTCTTTCTATTTTTCTCTCTTTCTCTCGTTTTTCTCCTCTCCTCTCTCATTCTCTCTCTCTCTCTTTATCAGTTCCTCACTCTCTTTCTTTCTTTGTTTATTTTTCTTTATCTCTTTCTTTCTCTCTTTCTCTACTTTTCTTTTTCTTTCTTTCTCTTCCTCCCTCATTCTTAATTTCTCTCTTTTTCTCTTTTCTTTCTTTCTTTCTTGATTTCTTTCTCCAAACTGCCCTTTCAGTTCCGACTATATAAATTATCCAGTACGTGATGCTATTCAGAATTATCCCCTGTTCGCTTTCTCAGATGTATTTGACGAACGTGAATTTCAGAAAAAAATACTTTTTTTAAATCTAAACTTTAAAAATGGGTATTTTTGAAACAGTGATAAGAATAAATGTTAAATTTTAAATTTTAGAAAATTTTTAAATGAAACAAAATTTTTAAATAAAATTAGAATTTCGCAGATTTACGGATATCCAATTAAAAAGTCTGTTAAAAATCATGGAAACTAGAGTTTCTCTCTCGACATAAAAAATAACAATGTATCAACACAGATGTAAACAAAAAATAATATGAACTAAAACCGCCCTTCCCAGAATTCAAACACACTTACACATACACACACGCATATATATATATATATATATATATATATATATATTTCATTTAGAAAAACACAAACCGGTCACATTAGGATTATAAATTTATTTCCATCCTGATTTTATTTTGATTTTATCAAAAACACATAACAGGATTGAAATAAATTTATAATCCTAATGTGACCGGTTTTTCTTAATGAAATTATTGCTCTGTAATGTCTGTTACATTGAGCTCTTTACAAGGAAAATTTAAATATTCACTTTTGAATAGTTTTCTTGTCTTGATGGAATTACTCCCAACTCCGGTTTAACTGGACCAAATAATACTTACATATATATATATATATATATATATATATATATATATATATATATATATATATATATATATATACGGTTCTGTGCATGTTATAGACCATTTACTCATTCGTCTCAAAAACCTTTGCTTTTTTACGTCACATTACACAGTGGAAAGTGGTGTGCAAGTCCTATCAGAATCTTCCGCTGTAAACACCAAAAAAACCATCCGTTCAAAATGATGATTTCATTCTCCCGAGATCTCCAGAATTGGAGCCTCGCCAACCGAACAGTTTAGTGCCATACCAAGAACACGTGTATGTGGAAACTCTGCCGAAGTTTACTGAGAAGTAAATAACGGACTCAAAGTTCCAATGTACTTTTATTCGTATATATATATAAATATATATATATATATATATATAAATTTTAATGCAGGAATGTTTATGATTGTGTGTATGTATCGACTGCGACATGACTTGTGTGAAAACGATTGGTGTTGTGGGTACAATTTTTTGTGTTATAATTTGTCAGTTTTGCTTTTCATCTCTTTAGTTACCAACACTAATGTTGTTATTGCCCACTAAAATAAATCACTTTTTCTGACATCACATACGACTCACCCCCGCAGCTGCTGATGATGATGATCGTTTGTGCTTCCCACCGCAGACAAACCCTTCTTTTCTGAAAGGCATTGATAGTGAAAATAAACCGAAATACCAAACTGAAAGAAAGAAAGAAAGAAAGAAAGAAAGAAAGAAAGAAAGAAAGAAAGAGGATCCTATAAGAATAAAGAGGTGTGAGAGAACATCATGAAAAGAAAGAAAGAAAGAAAGAAAGAAAGAAAGAAAGAAAGAAAGAAGATCCTATAAGAATAAAGAGGTGTAAGAGAACATCATGAAAAGAAAGAAAGAAAGAAAGAAAGAAAGAAAGAAAGAAAATCCTATAGAAAAAAAGGTCTGAGAGAACATCATGAAAAGAAAGAAAGAAAGAAAGAAAGAAAGAAAGAAAATCCTATTGAAAAAAAGTAGTGTGGAGGAACATGATGAAAAGAAAGAAAGAAAGAAAGAAAGAAAGGCCTTTAAAAGAAGAAAAAAGAAAGAGAATCCTTGAAGAAATGAGTTGAGAGTGATCATCATAAAGAAAGAAAGAAATTAAAAAAGAAAAACGAAGCCTCCTAAAAGAAAGGCGTGGAAATCTCCTGAGAGAACTAGCTCAGGACAAAATATCCAGTTTATCAAGCTCAGCTTTCTGTCTGATTCCCGCCAAACAGTCACACGTGATGTCAAAAGGGTACACGTGACTTGACTGAGAGAGCACTTCATTATCACAGCTTGATGCGGCAACTAATTATTGAAGGGATGAAAAACTGCGAAGAATAAGACAATGCCCACTCGCTTATAAGTCATGTCTGGAAACAGAGATACCAAAAGCTAATAAAAAATTGCAGCTTACAATACAACATATGTTAGGTTAAACGTCCTTTTTGCGCATACACGCACACATTAATATATATAAAAAAAAAAAAGTTGGCGACCATAGTCGAGGGTGACCCGAAGGCTCCCTTTTCGATAGCTTACTACACCAATGTGTAGGGGAGGGCGCTACTCCTTTCCCTGGATTGCTCCACTTTACCCTTGATCCGTACCTTATAATGCTGAGTGTTAAGCAAGGAGGCATCAAGTACCATTTTTTTGAGTCTTTGGTATGATTCGGCCTGGGATCGAACCCAGGTCTCCCGGGCCATTGGCGAACACTCTAACCGCCAGGCCAATGTCCGGTTAATATATATATATATATATATATATATATATATATAATCGAACTCCCCTATTATAGGCTTCCCCCTAGTTGGCTGGGGATATAGAATATGCTGACTGCACTTCTGCAGTGTAGTAAGACACCCCCACACAAAACAAAATTTGATGGTGAGGCTACAATTCAAGAGCTTTGGAGAATTTGGAGCACCCCTACATTGCCATTACTTCCAGGTCTACTCTGACCCGAAGTAATTGTACCACTTAGAGTTTCATCTATACTTGAAACCCTTTCACTATATGCAAACAAATGATTGATATTATCAACTGTGTGCAAACAAATGATTGATATTAAATTAGATTGGCATGGTTGGTAAATAAAATGTCAAAGGTTAAATAGTAATACTTGAAACCATTTAACTCTGTGCAAACAAATGAGCTCTGGCTCGTTTGAAAATAATGTTATCTACAAAGTATTCACTCACAAGTCATATATATATATATATAGTGAGAGAGAGAATACCTAATGAGCCAGAAACTATCTACCAATGTTTCCGAATAAATCTAAAGACGAAAGGCTCAAACGAAATTTTATTAATGAAGCGGCCATAAGAAGAAATTTTTTTTAAAAAATAGCATAAAAATTAATATTAAAGAATTACCATAATTTCATGCTGCCAGAGTTATAGACATAAGTTAATAAAAAAATTAAAAAATGATATATATATATATATATATATATATATATCATCTTCATGGCATGCCGCTAGCATGGATTTCCCTGACCTTCTGCCGCCACTCATCCACCACTTGTGGCAGGTCTTCCATTCTACTCCACACTTAATGGAAGATCTCTGAAACTTGTGGACAAGTTTCACCTTCCTCAGAAGCAGTGTCTCATCAACAGAAAATGACAACAACACGCGCCTAGCTAAGGCATGAACAGCCATCGATAGACTATCAGTCATATAGAAGTCAGGCCAATCAGATAAAATAAAGCGCACTTTTTTTCCAAACAGTGCTCGTGTTAATACTGCTGTATGGATGTACCACATGGACGCTGACTAAGCGTATGGAGAGAAAGCTAAACGCCAATTACACACAGAATTCGGTGAGCTGTATTGAACTAGTCCTGAAGGCAACATCCCACAAAGCAGCAGCTGTACGAACACCTACTACCCATCTCGAAAACCATCCAAATCAGACGAGCAAGACATCCAGGACACTGCTGGATAACCAAGGGCAAGCTCATAAGCGATGTACTCCTGTGGAACCCTCTCACGGACGAGCAAGAGTAGGGCGAACAGCTAGAACCTATATATATATGTGTGTGTGTGTGTGTGTGTGTGTGTGTGTGTGTGTGTGTGTGTGAACAGGGTTTTGCCTTAAATAACCCTCAATGGTTGATATACCATAAAACACAACTAAAACCAACCGTAAGGGTCTGTTGGCCTTGCTCGTTAATTGTAAAAACACACAGGCCTTTCTCATCTGATATTTAGTACACAGTTTCCACTCGCATAAAGGAGTCTCTAAAAGAAACCTTTTTCATAAAGCTAAATAGTGTACAGCAAAGAAACATCATTTGGACAGGCCATCAACACGTCCCTCTCTCTGTCTCACTCTCTCTCTCTCTCTCTTTCCACACGCACACGCACACTTGGTAAGTCCTGTAGGCAGCATAAACAAAGAAAATATTAAAATAAATAGATAAATAAATAAACTCTGAAACACCAAACCAACCCGAAAATGTAAATATCAACATATAATGTACGTGATTCCCAAACCAATACGAAAGTAAATATTAACATATAATGTACTTGATTCCAAAACCAATACGAAAGTAAATATTAACATATAATGTACGTGATTCCCAAACCAATACGAAAGTAAATATTAACATATAATGTACGTGATTCCCAAACCAATACGAAAGTAAATATTAACATATAAAGTACGTGATTCCCAAACCAATACGAAAGTAAATATTAACATATAATGTACGTGATTCCAAAACCGCTAGACAACCCCGGACAGATTGACATGCCCTTAAAATCAATCATTAAAAGATAAAATTTGGTCTTGTTTTAACTTTTTTAATGGCATATCAACCTTCCTGAGTTATTTAATGCTAAAGCCACCCTTGAAGAAGGACAGTGGCTATACTATCTAACCCACAGTTAAAGTGAATAAGGGCGTTCACATCTTAAGTTGCTTACTTGGTTGTTAGGTCTTATCTTAAACATACTAAGATTTTTTTGTGTGGCTGTATTAGTCAGCAATAAATGGCCAATACAAAAAGATCCCCACTCACTGGCCTCAAATTCTATGTCTTAATTTTAATTTTTATTACATTTTTTATCAAAAAAAAATCTTTTTTTCCAAAAACATCTTTTAGCTTCAAACATTAAAAGGGGAAATTTATGAAAAAAATAGACAATCTAATTCTGTAATAGAATATTCCTAAGAAATTAAATGAATAATAGTTGAAGATAAAAGATTGAGAATGAAGGTTGAAATAAACTGTTCATTTGCTTGTTTGCGTAAAAAGAAATTTTGAATATTTCGATGTAAAGTAACCAAGTAATCACCGAAGTCGTTTTACGGTGTACAGTGAAAATCAGTCCCTTTAAAATGGATTCATTTTGGTCCTATAGATTGATTGATTGATTCATTGGTTGACTTTAACTGCATGTCAACTTGTGTAGGCTTATTCTATACCTTGAAGTTAGAGAATCGCATTTATTGTTCGTCTATATTTACAGTTTTCATGTAGTTGTTTCTAAAGAGATTTTTTGCATGCGCTTCCGAACGAATACTTTTATTTTTTTAAACAGATCTATTCGACCCATAGATGGGACTCTAATAGGTACTACTTCACTGGATCAGTGTGAATCTGGAATTAATCGCAATAAATGGGTCCAGACTTAATGAGTAGAGTGTTCGCCAATGGTCCAGGAGCCTGGGGTTCAATCCCAGGTCGAGTCATACCAAAGTCTCAAATATGATACTTGATGCTACTTTGCTTAACACTCAGCATTATAAGGTAAAGATCAAAGGTAAAGTGGGGCAATCCAGGGAATGGAGTTGCGCCCTCCCCTACACCTCGGTGTGGTAGCTATTGAAAAGGGGCCCTTCGACTAAAATCGCCAACTTTACTTTACTTACAGATCTCTTGTACGAGACCCTCACTATCAGATGATCAGGTGCCAGTTGATAGTAAATATTTAACCTACAGGG
Source organism: Sepioteuthis lessoniana (assembly GCA_963585895.1). Lineage (NCBI taxonomy): Eukaryota > Metazoa > Mollusca > Cephalopoda > Myopsida > Loliginidae > Sepioteuthis > Sepioteuthis lessoniana. The sequence continues at coordinate 88,468,922 of OY757914.1, read as the reverse complement.
ATACCAGTTCAGATACGTTGGGTATGTTCAGATTAGAGAATTACGCGTAGAGAGTTACCGTAATTGTCGAGGGGAATGTACTCAGCGAACCAGAAAACTATAAAATTTACATTACAAGGATTTATAGTACTTACCCGGATTGCATAAGGGTTTTAAGATAGACACATCTTCATAAATTATTTTGTTTTAGAACCTTTCATTTATGCCAAAAATAGATTTTCTCTTTAATTCTTTAAAGAAATGACAATTTCTTACTACTATGTTCCAGTCCATGACGTTAGCTACAATGCAACGGGGACTCATCTACCTCAATATCTGTTCACATCACTATACATATAGGAAGATTGAGTTGTATATTATCTATGAAAGGTATATTTGTCTCTGCCTCCCACCAGACAGGACTTGACACAAGGTCAAATGACCTTAGGGTCGGATTATCTTAAGGGTTAGGGGAGGGGAAGGTCGAACTCGAGCCGAGGCTTGAGCCCTGCTGGTCATCGGTTCACTTGGTGCATTGTGAGTCAATGAGCCTCGCTGGACATGAGTCCAAACATTAATCCAGGTACGGGTGCCAGATAATAGCTTAAACTGGACCACGGGGTTCATTGCTTTTCAAAGGTGTCAATAATGCAGCTCGCCCACCCGAAAGTAACCTAGCCGAAACAGGAGGCCTTAGATGGACAATGCCCCATCCGACACGCGTTCCAGAGGACCAAGCTAAAGAGCTAGCTGGGGGCAAAGCCAAAAGAAAATTAATACAGTCGGCTTTATCCCCGGGGCATATATATCAAAGGTGATTTTTTTTTACAGTTATAAACAATTAATGACTTTGGATGTTTGTTTGGTTGGTTAGTTGTGTTTACAGTATTTCAATCGTTGTTAGTTATTTAATGCTAAATCCTGTTCAAATATATATATAAGTAAGTAAAGTTGGCGACCATAGTTGAGAGCGACCAGAAGGCTCCCTTTTCAATAGCTACTACACCGAGGTGTAGGGGAGAACGCTACTCCTTTCCCTTAATTGCTCCACTTTACCTTTGATACGTACCTTATATTGCTGAGTGTTAAGCAAGGAGGTATCAAGTACCATTTTTAAAGTCTTCGGTATGACGCGACCTGGTATTGAACCCAGGTCTCCCAGACCATTGGCAAACACTCTATCCATTCGGCCAAAAGTGCTGGAGTGAGCCAGTTCGAACTCCAGTCGAGCTATTACGTTCACTTTTGAACAAATACTCTGAGAAAAAGCCTGAACCCTTTTATCAACCCCCCTATGGGTTAAATAGCTGTTCTTCTACAAGGATGGCTTTAGCATTAAATAAGCGACGAAGGTTGATATGCCATTAAAATAAAGAAACCCAACTAAACTTAACTATGTTTAATCGAGTTGTAAAAGTTCATTTGTTTGCACACAGTTAAATGGTTTCGCGTATTCCTATCAAACACTAATAATTCTCTTTTGGATTGATAATTAATTTGTTAAAAAAAGTTTCAAATATTGCTCGTTAATTAGTAATTGCATTTATCGTTAATTAGTAATTGCATTTATCAACTATTCCTCCCAAATATAAATAATTTACACACAGCTGTATGATTTCAAATAAAGAACAATAATCCTAAGTAAATGATTTTCAACCAGATCTTTTTACCAATGAATGGCACCCAACAGGTACTACCAATGTAATGACAATAAAGGGATACACATTTCCCCCTAGTTCTCTCAAACAAAAGCCTCACCATTAGACGCAGTTGAGTGTCATAGCCAGAACACTCCTTCAAGGTGTCTCATTTCTCTTAAGAGATGCAGTAAGCCTATTCTCTATCTCCTGCCAACTGCATGTGTATTTCTATTTTTTTTTTTTTTTTATTGAAGATGTTAGCAAAATAAATTACTTTAATTTATATCTGAATATTCAAGATCAGTTATCGTGCCAAGTCTAAACAAGTAAAGACAACACTGATGGGTAAAGAATGTAATCAGCTGGTTTTATTTTCATTTTACGACCCAAAATGTTCGAACTGGTAAGAGAGAGAGAGAGAGAGAGAGAGAGTCACAGACGGCAAGACTTGCACACTTACGTGCGGACGGTATAGATCTTCAGTGAAATTTCTCAGCCTTTTTGTTCCTCGGGTTGAAATCTTCCTGGTTTTCTTATATTCCGGAGGCTAACACAAATCCTCGTGGTCACATCTCCTCCAACCAGCTGCTGACACGTTACAGGTGGACACACCTCTTTCTAGCATGCCACCTACACAATGCACGTGATCAAGCTTCTTTCTAGCATGCCACTCTCGTAATTTCCGCGGCATTTTCGCCAGGGAATACCCGCGTCCTGTTTGCTTAAGGTATCAGGTGCATTTCTTGTTATTTTTGTTCCCAGTGCTCGACTTCCGCAGCTGCATCGACCAGTAAAAGCGGGTCTCTAAGTCAATACCGTAGAAATTCAAACTAGCAGTACTCTGTTTGAAAATGATTTTTGTTGGTTGATTGCTTGCTTGTTGTTGTTTTTTTGTTTGTTTGTTTGTTTGTTTGTTTTACGGCGTATCTAACCTTTTTGGGTCATTTAATGCCAAATTAAATTTCAAACAATTTAGTATGAGTATAGTTTTTGTTTACAAACAGTTAAATGTCAAAACAGTTCTATTTTAAACAATTCTGTTTAGCATAAGTACTTAGTTTGGTTCAATTTAAAAACAGTTCTATTTCAAACAATTCAGTTTAGCATAAGTACGCAGTGTCAATGTCAAAAACAGTTCTATTTCAAGCAATTCAGTTTACCATAAGGATAGAGTTTAATTCTATCTGACCTATAGATATTACCCAATCAGGTACTACCACTCCAGGCCATGATGGGGTACTCTGTATCCCCCAAAGCTCCAGCATTACTGAAGCCTCACCATTAGTGTCATATCCAGGACACTCGTTGGGTGGAGGTTTTACTTTTTTGCAGAGAAGCAGTCGGTGTATTCTACTGCCCCAGCTGTCTGGGTAATGACTTTTTGTCGCATCCTGACTATGACAAAAGGGTTGTATATTAAATAAATATTTTGTGAGTGTTCAAATACTTCTTTCACAGTACACAAGACAATTTTTAAGGATGTGGATTTATAAAATGTTCGGTCGAATTTACTCGCTAAATGAAGGCGCTCGTGGTGTAATAGTTATTATTGCAAGAAATGGACACGGTCAGCCGAGTTCGAATCCTGGACGAGTATGATTGTATTTCACATAGCGCAAATACTCTCAGGAAAGGTATGAATCCAATTATTCTGCCTCCACCTATGTGTAAATAGTTGGACAGACTGAGTCTTTTAACCTTGGTAAGGTAGGTCTAGGAGAAGGAAAACTCTGAATTCAAACATGTTAAACTCCGCTTTTGTCACATCTTGCCTGTACGGAGGGGTTGGTAAATAATTGAAGTTGTCCTACAAAGATGATGCCTTTTGCTTCATATCACTTCTCGTGTTAGCGTAATATCTACCTTATTCCTCCGGTTGTACGACTGAAAAGAGCAAGATGTGCTGATACATTTTCTTTGGGCAATTCTGTCCGATCAAGTTTTTTTTTTGGGGGGGGGGCTCATTGTTTGAAAATCTTAGTGGCTTAGCAGTGCCATTCTTTGCAAGAAGTTTTCGTTAGATGTTCAAAATAATTGGAGATTCATTTTCACCGATATCCAGTTCATCATATCAAATCTATTTAAAAGTTTCCTTTTCCCAATGTTGATGATGTTCAGTCTGGTCTTGAGATTACCAAGCGTCCAATTTGGTTTTGATTGCCCATTTAAACAGTGATCATCTTTAGTACTAATACAAGTCTGTGATACTAATGTTGGTCGTTAGGTAGTTGGTCATTGTTCCCTTTTTTATGTAGGATTTTATTCATTTGGTATCCCGCTGTTTTACCTCATTCTCATTCCTATTATTGTCAGTTTCAACTGCGTTCTCTTTATACAGGGTGCCACAAAGATATCTCCTATATTTTAAACTATCCCCTGTGTGGTGTAAAGATATTTAGCTAATATCTTACCATTGTTCTTTTCAGATGCAATCAGTTTTACGATCATGATTGGACCGGTGCACACAGTACATTTGCTGTTGAAACGTTTTTTAAGACTGGTGAATCTTTAATTGCAACATAGAGAGTTTTTTTGTGCTCGTTCCATGTTATGTCGGAATGATGCTGTTTCGGATAGAATTTTTACCGGTATAAGCCGTCATCGTAACTGATCGAATCTAAAAAAAATTTTAAGACATTACCTAGATCGAGCTACCATTACCACTTGCCTAAATTCACTTGCACCTCACATGTGATGGTTTAAAATGTTTGAGGTACTTCTGCTGTATGATAGTTTCTTTCCGTTCGTGTTCCGTTATTTGGTAAATACTCTGGCTGGGAAAATTTTTGAACACTCGGTTTGTTCTTTGAGGACATTAAAGAAACATCTCGTCAGGAAAAGAACAGATTGTTACCAAAATGAGCAGATTAATCTTATCGACAACGAGAAGTGGGTTGGTTTTAATCAATCATTGCATCAATAATAATTAATTGCGAATTTTATCTTAATTCCACCATAGAAAGCCAGGCTTAATTCAATGAAACAAAATCGATTAGTTTAATCTTATCAAGCTGATCTCCTAACTTTGTAAAATTTGTTATTTAGCATGTGTTTTACAAGCAACATTTAGTAGTTGCTTCATTGAAGAGAACACCCTTTTTTGTCATGAATTGAAATTAATTACATTGACTTTAGAGTCATTTCACTGGAATGTCGTGACGAGGAGTATTACACTCAAGCCGAGGTGTAATTTTAAAAAAAACACCATTTCCCGAAGCTCCCTGGCCAGAATTTCGTGGAGAAAAAAAGTAATACATAACAAATAAATCAATAAATAAAATTTTTGTATGACTATTTGCGGACTAAACGGAATTTTTAAAAAGATAAATCAATCCACAAAAATGTATGATTGGTTCGGTTTCTTTGTTGAATGGCATATCAACTTTTGTAGGTTATTTAATGCTACAGCATCCTTGTAGAAGAACAAAAGTGATACAACGTAATCCATAGCTGGAGGGATAAGGGCGCTCATACCTTTTCCGAAAGTGCTGAAATTCTTTTAGTTCAAGACCGCCGTCCAGTACTTTCGTCATTACACTAACGGGACTACTCCTATGAATATCTGAAAAAAATTTCATCCATTTTGCTTTTTAAAGGGGAAATAATAAAAATAATAATAATAATAATAATAGCTGATCAAAACAACGCCGTAAGAACTAATCATATCAAAGCGAGACTAGATAAGACGCAGCAAAATAGTAAATGTAGGCTATGCGGAGACAGAGATGAAACCATCAATCACATAGTAAGCGAATGCAGAAAATTAACGCAGAAGGAATATAAGACTAGACACGACTGGGTCAGCAAGGTGATCCACTGGAAGATGTGAAAGAAATTTAAATTTGACCATACAAACAAATGGTATATGCACAACCCAGCACCTGTCCTAGAAAATAACGCACATAAACTCATAAGGGCCTTTGACATACACACTGATCACCTAATCTCGGCCAGAAGACCAGACCTAATACTAATCAACAAAAAAAAAAGAGAACTGGCAAAATTGTCGACTTCGCTGTCCCAGCTGACCACAGAATAAAACTGAAAGAATGTGAAAAGAGAGATAAGTACCTCGACCTTGCTAGGGAATTGAAAAAGCTGTGGAACATGAAAGTGACGATTGTACCAATTGTGATAAGTGAAAATTGGCAGACGAGTGGAGACAGTACAAACTACAGCATTATTGAGAACGGCCAGAATACTGAGAAGAGTCCTGGAGATATGGGGAGATTTGCAGTCCCTCCAACTCCAGTGAAAGACCATCAGCTAATACTGATGTGAAAAAACTCTAATCAGTAAATAATAATAATAATAATAATAATAGGAGTCGCCACAGTTGAAGATAGCATTGATGCAGCGATACAAAAATTCGAAGACTACTTTTTTTAAAAATGCAGAGAAAGACTTATTATAACAACCAGAAACAATACAGATAACACAAGCATCAACAGAAAAAAATAAGTGAAAAAAAAACATATGGACACTTCAAGCAACAAACAAGCGAAATCCCACACGAGAAAACTTGATATGGCTGAGAAAGGGAACCCTTAAAAGAGAAACTGAATATCTTCTAATATCAATACAGAACAATGCAATAAAGACTGTGTGAAAGCAAAAATAGACAAGATACCACAAAATATCAGATATAGGTTATGTGCTGATATAGATGAAACAATCAATCACATAGTAAGCGAATGTTGTAAGTTAACGCAAAAAGAGTAAAAGACTAGATATGAATGGGTGGGAAGGTGATCCACTGAGAATTGCACAAGAAGTTTAAATTTGACCATACAAACAAATGATGTATGCACAACCCAGAATCCATTCCAGAAAATGAGATGCACAAACTTCTCTGGGATTTATAGTTAAAAACACATCATCCAATCTCAGCTAGATGACCAGACCTAGTGATAGTGGACAAAAAAAGGAGAACCTGCCGAATAGTGGACTTTGCTGTCTTGGCTGTGCACAGCATAAAAGTGAAAGTAGAACGGGCCGTAATTCAATACCGAACCCGTATATACACAAACCACAATCGTTCCCAGGGAATGAGGTGCATACAATCCTCTTGGACTTTCAGGCACAAACAGATCACCCAATCTCAGCCAGAAGACCAGACCTTTTATTGATCGAAAAAACGGAAAGAACTTGTTATCTAGAGAATTTTGCAGTTTCATCGGATCGTGGAGCGAAAATTAAAGAAAGCGAAAATATAGACAAATACTTGAATCTTGCTCGAGAACTGAAAAAAAAAACCGTGGAACATGAAACTGATGGTAATACCAATTGTAGTTGGTCTACATGGCACAAACCTCAAAGGCATGAAAGGAGTAATTATTTAGTTATAAATTCTATAAATAGAAAGTGATTTAATGTGGAAATTAATGAGCGCTCAAAGTGGCCGTCTAGCGAACATGTTATAATCATTTGATCTAAGAATGTATGTAGGTAGGTATGCATTTACTCCTCCTCCCGCCACGGTCTAAATTCGACACAAGGTAATTTTTAGCAGAGTACTGGTTGTTTTAATTTTAAACTGGTTGCGTATTAAGTCTGTTCTATTATTTGTCCATAGTACAGTGGACAAGTTTTCCTTCTCCAAGAATGATTCTTCTGTATGTATATTTTTGTAACACAGCAAAAAGGATAAGCGTGAATTGAAATGCAAATACCATCGTCAATGATTTGAACTCGACCCATCGCATCCATTCCGACGGTTACAATCGTTACACTAACTGCGCCTCCGTCTTTGTTGTATGTTTCATTTACCTTGCTCACTCCGACTCGGGAAGGGTGTAACACATCAGTCTTTATGCGGAGTTATAATTAACTGAATCTAGAGTTTTCCTTCCCCGAAACCTTTTCTTCTGTATGTATATTATTGTAACACAGCAAAAAGGGTACATTGTGGCCAGATCTTTGCTAGTGCGATAACTCTAACACTGATAATGCAAATCTCAATCGTATTTGTAACTTAATAAAAACAATGTGGAAGGTCTTCGTTCGCGTTTATTCCGATCATTATGATTAATCAAGGTGTGAAGAATGATAAGCTACGTCTCCCAGCAATGGGTTAGATTGTAACCAATATTGTTCTTCTACAAGGATGTCTTTGGCATTTAATAACCAACGAAGTTTGATATGCCATTTAACAAATAAGGAAAAAAGAAAATTATGCTACGCCCAGTCATTGGGGCTTAAAATATACTGGCTATATCCCTTGCAGAAGAGTAAAAAAAGGGGGTTCTTGTGTATGACACAAGACTATATCCGGTGGTGATCGTCCTGTTTTGGAGATCTAAGGAATGTAGAGAACTTTTTCATTACCATAGCTCCTAAATCCACTCAAACCCAAAGTGGTAGTACCTGTTAAGGCTCAGTCAATGGGTCAAATAGAACTGTTTAGAAATTATTCGTATTCAATATTCGTCCGCAAAATACCCTTAAGAATCAACTACTCAAAAATGTAACAATAAATGTACAACGAAGGCTGTTCCTTATCTACTAGGGATAAAATAGCACTTGGCTGTGATGGATACCATTAAAATCGGTCATTATTAAATATATGATATGCTAATTATTGAACACTTCCAATAATGTTATAACATGAAAATTTATATGATTATCCCTAAGATATCGATGGAAATATTTCAAACGTTTTTCTATTATATTAATCGGTTTTTTTAACTGTTTTAAAACAAAACAATATACAAAGTTAGGTTGAAATAAACCCCATTATTATCGACAAAAAGTATCTACTCTTCTCAATCGTAATGAAGTATATATTATAGAAAAAAGGTGGAAATTTTAATTACAAAAAAGACTGTCTGATAGTTGGTGACCGTTGTCGAGGGCGACCAGAAGGCTCCCTTTTGAATAGCTACTACACCGAGGTGAAGCGGGGGGCGCTATTTCTTTCCCTAGATTGCTCCACTTTACCTTTAATAGTACCTTATATTGCTGAGTGTTGAGCAAGGAGGTATCAAGTACCATTTTTACTCACGTTTTAGACCGGCCCATTGGCTTACTGGTAGAGTGTTCGCCAATGGCCCAGGAGACCGGGGTTCATTCCCAGGTCGGGTCATACCGAAGACTTTAAAAAGGGTACTTGATACCTCCTTGCTTAACACTCAGCATTATAAAGTACGTATCAAGGGTAAAGCGGAGCAATTCAGGGAAAGGAGTAGCGCCCTCCCCTACACCTCTGTGTAGTAGCTATTGAAAATGGAGCGTTCAGGTCGCCCTCGACTAAAGGGAGACAACTTTACTTACTACTTAGTCTGTCTGATATAAAACGTGCCTACTTCTAGAAAACTCTCCTAAATTTGCGGAATCACGGCTTCTTTTTTTCCCCCCATAAGTTCTTCATTGATAATCCATAAAGACAAACATCAATTAATCTATTTTTGAGGAAACGTAAAAAAAAAGTCTTTATTACACTTGTTCTAACGTTTACAGATGTAATATCGTCATCAATCGATTATTCAAAACAAAAACCTCAAAAGTTGCTGCTGCTGCTGCTGCTGCTATTGCTGCTGCTGCTGTAGCCGCTATTGCTGCTGCTGCTGCTGCTGCTCTTATCTCAACAGCTTTTGCAGTACATCACGTTTTACATTAGATTCTATGTAAAGTATTTCCAACTTTTCCCTTTCTTTTTCTTTCCTGTTTTTTTTTAATCATTCGTTCGTTGGTAGGAAACTTCTCGAGTGCTCCTGTGTGTTTTGAAGCTCAATTAATATTCTACAAATCGAATCTCTAAATAATCCTAACTCCTCTCAAAGTTCTTTGAAGGTTGGCGGTCGGGTACTCCTTTGTAAAAGCATCATAATCGACAGCAGATGATATTTAATTTCTGGGCTTTATTACAAAGCCTGATAGTCAATCTAAAACGTTTAAAATAGATACTGTTGATGGTGGAGGTAATGGTGATGGCAGCGATTATAGTGTTGGTGTTATTGGTGTTGTTGATGTTGGCTTACATTGGTTATTGTGATGGGGGGATGGCTTTAGCGGTGGCAGTGATGGTGATGGCTGTGGTGGTGATTATAATGTTGGTTATAGTAATGTTAGTGGTGATTGTGGTGTTGTTAGTAGTGGCGGTGGCGATTTTAGGGGTGGCCGTGGCAATTTTGGTAGCGATTTTGGTGTTAGTGGTGTATGGTCATAGTGGTGGTGGTGGTGGTGGTGGCAGTTGTGTTTAGGGTGGTGGTGGTGGTTGGTGGTAGCGATTGTGTTGGATAGCCACGATAATCATCTCAGTCACAACTTTACATATACATATGCAAAAACACAGGCGGACTCAAATACAGGGACGACTCCGTTGTTCAGGTACGAACGTTTAACTTCTTGACTTCTGATTTCGGTTTTTCGACACGAGGAGAGAGACACAATTCTTAAAAGTCTTTCGTCAACATTCTATACTAACAAAACACCCAAATCCCTGGTCGGACCCCACAAACGCGCTGCGCATCCCGTAGTGTTTAAGATCTCTGTCGGTAGAGATCTGCAGAACTCCAAGGTCAGATTCCAACTTCTCAACACCATGGTCTTAACTCAACTTCAACTCTCAACATGGCCAAAGTCAACTTTCCAACTCAACTGGTCCCCATTCGGCAATCAACTAGCCTGGTCCCCAGTAAACTACCAATTCGACTGGCCTACAGTCGAGACCCAACTGACGTCTTTTTCAAAATCTCCAAATTCTCAGCCCATCGCTTCAGGGCATGACGTCATTCACACTCCAGCCTCATTTCCTATCTGGGGTTTATCATGACGATTGTGATTGTCATATCCTCTGCGCGCGAGCGTAAACTGTACCCAATGTCTGTGCACCTGGACTAAGAGCCGAATAGTTCAAAGCCCAACCACTGAATGATAAAGTATTATTAACAAAAAATGATTTGTATAAAAAAAAAAAAAATTCCGTAATTATATAACAATTGTACTAGAGAGGAAGTGATCGTGATTTTGTTATTGATGGTGGAGGCGATTTTGGTGGTGACTGAAGTAGTGATGGGGGTAGTGATTGTGGTGATGTTGTTGGTGATGGTGATGTTAGTCATAGTGGTGATGGTGGCAATTGTGGTAATGGCGGCTGTGACGATTTGGGGGTTAGTGATGTTAACGGTCAATTGTTTATGTGTGGTTGTGTTTATGATGTCGGTACTGGTAACGATTGTAGTAGAGTGGGAGCGGGTGATTGTGATGTTATTATGGGTGGTCGTGGCGATTAGGGCGGTGATTGTAGTGGTAAAAGTGATGGTGGTTATGTCATGGTGGCGATAGTGACGATTGCGGTGATGGTGGTTGTGATTGGAGTGGTGTTGATTGTGGCGTTGATAATTGTGGTGGTGGTGGTTGCGATTTGTGATTATGGTGGCGATGGTAATAGTTATCGTAGTGGAATCATGTTGATGGTGGTATTGGTCATAGCGTTGATGGTGACGAGTTTAGTAATGGTGTTGGTACTATTTACCAACCCCTCCGCTCGGGCAGGATATGACACAAGGTCAATTTTTAAGCGGAGTTTAACAGGTTTTGAATTCAGAGTTTTCCTTCTCCTAGACTAGTTACCACACCAAGGCTGAAGAACCTAGTCCGTCCTACTATTTACCCATAGTTGGAGGGAGAATAAGGGGGTTCATACCTTTCCCAAGGGTATTTGCCCGAAAGTGAACGTAATAGCGCGACTGGAGTACGAACTCGCGTACTACGATTCCGCAGTTCATCGCTTTAACCATTACACCACGAGGACACCCCCAATGGTGTTGGTAAACATATTTTCTATCGTTGAACTCTAGCCACACTATTTTAGTGATTGATTGATATTTTCCGTTTCTGAGCATCTTTAAAGTTCCAGTTTGTTTTAGTTATTCTGCAAATTTAAACTTTTAGCAAAAGTTTAAAAGTCTATTGAAGAAACACTAGAATTCCAAGACAATTACTGTTATATTCTCATTTGCTGATTCATGCAGAAATATACATATATAAGCTGGATACATACCGACGCAATGAACAACAGACGCATGCAGGAAGTGACAAAGACGCAGGAAGGCTTCTTCACAAAAATATATTTACCTCTCACTTTATTGCAAGGGTTCGAAAGGGTTGTTCAAGGGTTGCATGTGAGAGGGAGCTGGAGACCGAACATAAACTGTAATATTTTGACCCTACTGTTATGACCGTCACGTTGTGTCTTTCTTGTTCTCTTGATGCTCAACCGGAGGCCTAGGGGCTCACTCTGCTGTGTGATGGCTTTCTTTATTGCATCTTATCAGCATCTTCTCCGGACCTCAGCTCATCAGGGCCCCAGGCCCCTTCGGCCTAGTGTGGCTTTCCCTACCACATCTCTGCTGCACTGGAACTCGAACTCTCTGGCCGTAACTCAACTGCCAACTGCCCCTGCCACTGCCAACTGCCTCAACTTCCGTCTTGACTGCGTTATATAATAGTTCAACGCCTACACGATCGCCCACTCGATCTTTGAAATCGAATGTTTAATCTTCATCAAGCGGAAATAACTATCATGCAGTTCACAGGTGACTCTCTTCCGGTTCATCAGTCTATGAGTGTATCATGGGCTTTACCTTGTCCCATTTCATCAGCCAATTTCCGCCCACGCGATTTCCTCTCCTAACTGCCATTGGAATGTGCCACTTGCTTCCGGTGCATCACCTTGGAATAGCATTTTTTGGGCCGGGTCGAAGGTCAAAACATAACATTACCAGGATTAAGGATTTACGATAAATAGTAGAGTGTAGGTGATTGTGATTTTGATATTGATGGTAGAGGCGATTTGGGTGTTGGTCATGGTGGTGATGGTGGCAATTGTGGTAATGGCAGCTGTGACGATTTTGGGTTTAGTAATGTTGATAGTCAATTGTTTGTGTGTGGTTGTTTATGGTGTCGGTGCTGGTAACGATTGTAGTAAATTGGGAGTGGGTGATTGTTATGTTATGGCGATAAGGGCGGTGATTGTAAAGGTGATGGCGATTGTATCATAGTGTTGATAGTGTTTTACGATAAAGAACAACAAGATTTTGATAATGCACAAAGGAAATCTACATGTCCCCCGCCCTCCATAAAGAGAACTGTACACAGATATCAAGATAGTAGGAGAAGGGTTCAAAGGAAGAGAAAATGAAATAACGCATAGAAGAAGCTCAAATTTCTCGAAGGGCATAAAACCTTCTTGTTTCAGGAAGATGTAGTAATATGAGACAAAAGTTGTATGTAATTTGTATATGAAGTAATGGAATAGATATATAATCAAGCTGCTGGAGTAAACAGACGGATACTCAATAAAAAAAAAAAAGACATTGAACAATAACGTGAATTGCTTCTCTAACGCTTAAGTCACGTTGAAAGAATCAGTTTCCCGCAAAGTCACCGAAATTAAGCACCATTGTGTTTATTCAATACTCAGGTTAGTGACCCTTTAAACAATAGCAGTTTATGTTAGCAATTAAAAAAAACCTTTGTACCATATCTTAGTAAAAATTTGTAAATAACAAATAAATAACTCGAATTACCCACAGGAGTTTCAATCAAGAGTTGCTTGTGGTGTTGGATGTTCTCGTGGTGTAATGGGTATCGTTGTTGAAAATGGACGTGACAAACCGAGTTCAAACCCTGAACAAAACTGTTTACATTTCACATAGCGCTTATTCTCACTCTAGCTATTCTCTATCTAGCTATGGATAAAATAATAGGGCATATAGGTCTATTTAGCCTTGGTATAGCAACCTATCAAGATGAAGGAAAACTCTGAATTCAAACCTGTTAAACTTTGCTTTAAAAATTGACCTTGTATTACATCCTGCTCATTGGAATGTGGCTTGTAAACACAAACATGAGTTAGAGTCAAGTCACACAGGAAATACCAAAAATAAGCTGAGATGAGATTGTTGAATACTTAGATGGGTGAGCACTTTAGTAATAGTAGATACTAGAAACAACCTGAGGTATCTGTGCCATATATAGTCAAGTCACACAGGAAGTACCAAAAATAAGCAGAGATGAGATTGTTGAATACTTAGATGGGTGAGCACTTTAGTAAAGTAGATACTAGAAACAACCTGAGGTATCTGTGCCATATATAGTCAAGTCACACTGGAAATATCAAAAATAAGCAGTGATGAGATTGTTGAATACTTAGATGGGTGAGCACTTTAATAAAGTACATACTAGAAACAACCTGAGGTATCTGTGCCATATATAGTCAAGTCACACTGGAAATATCAAAAATAAGCAGTGATGAGATTGTTGATTACTTAGATAGGTGAGTACTTTAGTAATAGTAGATACTAGAAACAACCTGAGGTATCTGTGCCATATATAGTGAAAGCTTAGTAAATGATACTTCGTACTAACGTAATAGTCGGTAGATATGTTTTGCTTCTTTTTTCTTTTTTTTTATTAGATTTACACTTGCTTGGTATCGTTTGTTTGTTGTTTCTGTTTCTTTGTTGTTGTTTTTTTTTTTGTGTTTTTTTTTTGTTTTTTTGTTGGTTTTTTTTTCATGTGTTCTTTCGCTTTAATTTCAAAGTTTGGATGGTTTTATCTTTGGTGATGCGCTTATTAAGCTGTTTATTTCTTGAAATAATTCTTGAATAGTTGGTTCCTAATTGCATAGTCCAAAATAAGCCGTTGGTTTCATCGTTTTGAAAATTACTTTTGGTTTGGTTTCACAGTATATCAACCTTTGTGGACTATTTAATGCCAAAGCTCTTCTTCATAGTAGTAGCCCTATTTATGGGTCAAATAGAAATAAACTGCATACTTATGCTAAACTGAATTGTTTGAAATGGAACTGTTTTCGTATGCAAAACTGAATTATCTGACACAAAGCTGTTTTTGACATTGAAACTGTACTTACGCTAAACTGAATTGTTTGAAATAGAAATGCTTTCGTGACTTAGCTGTGTGTAAACAAAAATCTATACTTATACTAAACTGAATTGTTTGACATAGAACTGTTTATATGTTTAAAAATGGATTTGGTATTAATAACCTACAATGGTTGGTGTGCCATAAAACCAAACCAAACCAAACCAAGAATCCATCAAAGAAATTGATATTGATTTAGACAATGTGAAACATATATACAACTTATAAATATTGTAAGCATTTAAGAGTTTTTCTTTTTCTTTCGGCCTTTTTCACAAAATTTTGAAAATTTGCATCATAATAGGTTGATTTTGCTGTTCACGTCTGCATTATTTCTAGATGGTTTCTTTTTCGTTTAAAAACAACACGAGCATTTCAACATTTTGGAAATTTGTTGCAGAATAATGTGCATTCATGTATATATATATATATATATATAGAGAGAGAGAGAGGGGGGGAATGTGTGTGTGTCTCTGTGTATGTTCGTGGATATATATCTTAATCAAAATGATCTTATCTTCAGCATTTTTGGACGTCATCAAATTGTCTAAGAGGCGTTTCTTTGTGTAGACGAAGAGGTAAGCCTGCGTGAATTAATGGAGTTTTGAGCGTGAAGACACGAGACGAAGAAGGGCTGGAAGGACCAAGGTTGTTAGACAGAATTCATCTGGGGAGCTGTAAAGACAATGACCAACCAGAGTCAGATCGTCAGTCAGAGTGAGGACGGATGACTAGTGATGAGTCGGCAGTTATAATAACTGCTAGGATTTTCTCAAGGCTTTGGCAATGGCCACACGCACACAGAGTCTCAGAATGTCAATGACTTCTCTTTCTTATGATTTTACTATCACAAGTTCGTTATATTGTCTTTTCTTTCTTTCCTCTCTCTGCTTTTATTTTTCAAAGTGTGATTCATATCCGATAATTTTGTCTGTTACACAATTGACTCATATAACAAGTTATTCTGTCTCTTCACATTAAGCTGAGTCTGTTTTAGTCGTGTTATCTTTAGAAGCTGTCTCTTGCGAACCGGTTGTTGAGTTTCATTGTCTTGTTTCTATAATCTTAATAATATAATGAAGTGATAGTCGTTAGATGTGCACATGGAACATATTACATTTACGGTGTGCGATCAAAATTTATCATCATTGAAGCTTTGTATTTTTATTTGAAATTTATTCATAGGTTTCGAAAGTTTTCTGTTTCTCACTTTTTAAAAGTTCTATAATGATCGACTTTCCTAATTATGTTGCCATAACTACTTCATAGACAGTTGGAACGTCCCGTAATAATTTTTCTAAAATTTAATAAAAATTAAAAGTCATTATCTTACAGCTCATACGGAACAAAACGCCACAAAAATTTAAACAAGTTTTATTTCTCTCCTATATATACATATATATATATATATATATATATATATATATATATATATATATATATATATATATATATATATTGGAGCCGAAAGTAAACTTCCTGATGATCCGTTAAGGTGAAACTTTAGTAGAAGATTTTCGACTCGCGATTTAAGTTAATTCTATAATTGGCTCCATTGTATTGTGTTGAGCACTTTAGTAATTATAGCATTGCAGCATTCGCGGAGGGTTTTTTTGGTTTTCTTTTGACCACTGACTACGTACCCCTTGATTTTTTTCAAGGAGTCGGACGAGGCTGGCCTTTTCTTTCTTTTTTACCCAAAAAACTTTTTTCTTTTTCCCCTGGGCGGTGATTCGAGATACTTTTATCTCTTGTTCCTGGCCAGGGTTTTTTTTGTTTTTTTCTGGTACCGTGAATACTGGTAGATATTAGATTAGTAAATATATATATATATATAATGTGGTGGAGGTAATTCATTTGAAAAATAACTTACCTGCATTTCTGATTTGTGGGCGGAGATTAAAATACGCTGACTGTATCCCCTACTGAGAGGTAAGATCACCCAAAAATGAGTGTCCTGGGTATGAAATTTAACTGCATCTGATGGTGAGGCTCCAGTTCTGGATATCGGGGAAGAGTGGAGTACTTCTTCATTGCGATTACTTCTTGGTCCACTCTGACCTGGACTGACAGTATCTGTTTGGGTCCCGTTTATTGGTCGAATAAATCTGTTTAAAAATTATTCGTATATCAAAGGAATACTTAATAACATATAACTGTAAATTACTGTTATTAAGAATAGTTACTAGATGCGGTAATTATTTTGTATTAGTTACTTCAAACCATATAACTATCTGCAAACAAAAGCCTTTTTTAAATGCGAATACTTGAAGCTGTACAACTGTATGCAAATTATTCATATCTGATAGGAATGCTTGATATTATATAACTGAGCCAACAGTAGCTTTAAAAAAATTTTTTTAAATGTAACTATAGCTATATAAGCATGTTACCCGACCGTAGTCGAGGGTGCCCCGAAGGCTTCCTTTTCAATAGCTTATAATGCTGAATGTTAAGAAAGAAGGCATTTTTTTAGTCTTTGGTATGATTCAATCTGGGATTGAATTCTGCTCCAGTGGCGAACGCTCTAACCATTATGTCAATGGGCCGGTATTAGATAGTCATTATATATAAATATATAATTAAATAACCTACAATGGTTGATATGATATAAAACCAAACCAAACCAAAACAGTTAAATGATATCAAGTATTATATATTCATTATATAGAAATATATAATTAAATAACCTACAATGGTTGATATGATATAAAACCGAACGAAACCAAAACAAACAGTAAAATGATATCAAGTACTCTCATCTAATACAATAAATTTGAACACAATTGTATGGTTTCAAGTGTAATAATTAATGCACATTTAAATGATTTTAAGTTACTAATCTTATTTAATAATCATTTGTTTGCACACATATGGTAGCAACTAATCCATATTTACCAACCCCTCCGCTCGGACAGGATATGACACAAGGTCAATTTTTAAGCGGATTTTAACAGGTTGGGAGCAATGGCAATGAAGGGTTGCTCCGCATTCCCCAAAGCTCCAGTATAACTGGAATCTCACTATCAGATTGTTTAGTGTCATATCTAGGACAATCGTTGGGTGGGTTGGGGTCTTACCCATCTGCAGAGATGCAACCAGTGTATTCTACAGTCCCAGCTAAATGGGAACATTCGGTTTAGTGCCATACTCAAAACACCTTAGGGGAATCTTCGTGTTGTTATGGCTAACATACTTAATTGCAACATCCTGGTAAACGAGATCGTATCCTGTTGTACTATTACGTCCAATTTTGGACAAATACATGTAGCTAACGAAGGCATGGACAGCTATCAATAGGCTATCGATCATATGGAAATCAGACCTGACCGATAAAATGAAACGCAGTTTCTTCCAGGCAGCTGTTGTATCGATACTGCTGTATGGATGCACTACATGGACGCTAACTAAACGGCTGGAGAAGAAGCTAGACGTCAATTACACAAGAATGCTGCGAGCAATATTGAACAAGTCCTGGCGGCAACACCCCACAAGACACCAACTATACGACCACCTGCCTCCCATCACGAAAACTATACAAGTTAGACGAACCAGACATGCAGGACACTGCTGGAGAAACAGGGACGAGCTCATAAGTGATGTACTCCTATGGACCCCCACATATGGCCGAGCAAAAGCAGGACGACCAGCTCGAACATACATA
>OY757914.1:88438251-88445751 GCA_963585895.1 Sepioteuthis lessoniana | reverse complement strand
TTTTGCTTAAAAACAACTTGAAATAAAAAGAAAAGTGGACATGTTATTAGAAAACAAATGAATATTTCTTTTAATACTCTTGTCAGCGAGTTCGTCTCGAGGATCAAAACTAGTTTGGTTTGTTTTGGTTTGTTTTGGTTTGGTTTTATGGTATATCAACCATTCTAGATCATTTAATACCAAATCATTTTTATACATATTGAATATACGATTTCTAAACACATTTTGAAGATAACATTTTTAAACAAGCAAGAGCTCGTTTTGTTTTTCTCTTGCACACAGTTAAATGGTTTCACTTAATTTCAAATAACTCAATTTAGTATAAATACAGTCTTTTGTTTACTCACAGATATTCATTTAAATGCAGTTTTGTTTTCACACAGTTCAATATAAAACAGTTCTATTTCAAATAGTTCAGTTTAGTATGCCAACAAAGTTAAATGGTTCCAAATATTATTATGTATGACTAACAATTCAATTAAACATCAGTCATTTGTTTACACACAGTTAAATTATCAAACAGTTCTATTTCAAACAATTCAGTTTAACATAAGTACAGTTTTTGTTTACACACAGTTAAATGTAAACAGTTGATTTCAAACAATTCAGTTTAGTGTAATTACACAGTTTAGTTCTACTTCCTTCATAGATAGGACCCTATCAGGTGCTCCTACGCCGGGCCAGAGTGGACCTGGGAACAATGAAAATAAAGGGCTACTCCGCATTTCCCAACGCTCCAGTATTACTAGAGGATCATCATCAGATTGTTTAGTGTCTTATACAAAACAGTCAATGGGCTCGTCTTATTCCTCTGCAGAGAAGCAGTCGGTGTATTCTGCAGCCCCGGCCGACTGAGACAGGATCATAGGTCGTGAAGATTATATATATATATGTATATACCAGTTGAAATTATTTTAAAATGTTCGCATTTCATATACATGCAAAAGCCAATATACTTGATTTGGTTTGGATATTTGGTTTAATAGCATATCAATACTTGTGAGTTATTTAATGTACAATTTTATATATATACGAGGATCATTATATAAGTTTCCAGACTTTTCTCGTATGGGCACTTTTATTGATAGTACACAAATGTAGCTCAAGTCCCCTTCGAAGTAATCTCCGCCGGCTACAATGCACCTGTTGTGCCGTTCTAACAAATTCTGGAAGGCCCCATGGAAGTCCTCTTGTGTCAGCGTGTCAATGACCTTCGTCACAGCCTCTTTCATCTCCTCAATTGTCTCATAACGACAGCTTCTGAGCTTAGGGAATAACCAAAAGTCACAGGGAGCAAGTTCTGGACTATAGGGAGGCTGAGGAACTGTCTTAATGTCCATCTTTGTCAAATAGTCTGTGACAAGGATGGAGTTGTGGACTGGTGCATTGTTCTGGGGGAATAAACTCTGGTGTTCTGACTTCCTTACACCTCCCACACCTCTCATCATCCCTCACAGACTCCCTGCCTTCCTTGAATCTCTTATGCAACTCAAAAACTGATGCTCGATTCATGCAAGATGGTCGAAAAGCAGTCTGAAGCATTCCATACGTTTCTGTGGCATTTTTTCCAAGTTTAAAACAGAATTTTATTGCATATCGTTCTTATAAAGTGTCGTCACGTCCAGATTTCATTTTTGAAATTCACCAACTGTGACAATCAGGCTTTAGTAGGGTGTATTCCAATTGCTGCTGTAGCGGTTCATTTGAACCTGGAATCATAAAAATTGATCAGTCATCTCATAAGATATAAAGCAATAACATACTGAATTTTCAAAAGTCTACGACAATTTTAAATGCCTGTACAAAAAAGTCTGGAAAATTATTGAAGTCACCACGTTTATATATATATATATATATATATATATATATACAAAATAATTAGCAAAGACACCATTGGCATAGACAGTAGGGGAACTCAAATAAAATAATAAAACACACGAACGTCTTTTCGTTCGGCGCTTTTCAAGTTTTTATAAACCGAAAAATTGGATATATACCCCCGTTTTTTTCTAATTTTCCGGTGTATAAAACCTTGAAAAGCACCGGACGAAAAGGCCTTCGTATGTTTTATTATTTTATTTGAGTTCCCCTACTGTCTATGCCAATGGTGTCTTTGCTAATTATTTTATATAAATTTTCCTGTATCCGGAATTTAATAAAATATATAGTCATCCACTGACAGATCTGTTTCGTTCTATCAGAACTCATCAGTGACAGTATCTTCCCGTAGCTGGGATCGAAACCCGGTTGACTCAAACGTCAACACAAGCTTCTAACCATTCAGCCAAGAGGAGATATTAGCTGCGAAGTAAATTTTAAACGGTTATGAATCACAAATAATATTGTTAACATACATCCGTTCAACGGTAGCCGAGACCTCAATTCAAACGAAAAGGCTTGCAATAATCGCTAATGGCAACACGATTACTTCTTCGCCAGAGAACTCAACCCCACGGGGGTAGGGGAGTATATATATCTCTATAATCATCCACAGACAGATCTGTTTCGTTCTATCAGAACTTATATATATATATATATATATATATATATATATGTATATATATATATATATATATATATGATTTGTAAGCGAATAGTTTGTACGTAACTTTATTTTTAAACGAGTTATAGCTGATTTGTTTGCACACAGTAAAATGGTGTTAAGTATTGCGATTCAAACCGAATAATTCTGTTTGATGTTAATCATTTGTTTGCCTACAGTTAAATGGTTTTCAAGTATTACCATCAAAAACAAATAATTATATTTAACATCATTCATTTGGTTGCACACAGATAAATTATTTCTAGCATTGATCGTTAATACTAACAATACTATTTAATATTGTTTGCTCGTAATTTATTGGTTTCAGATATTGCTATCTAACGCTAATAAATGTATTTAGTAATAAACAATTGTTACAACACAGTTTAAATAGTTAGAAAACTTGCTATCTCAGTGAAACTGACTCCTAGCCACCGGCTTTTAGTGCCTATTAGTTAAAAGAGCGTTCAGTGTTTGTTTTCCGGAAGAGTAATTTGAATAATTCGGTCGTGACAGTCGTATAGGTACTTGAGCTTGCATGATCAGCTGATTAATCGGATTGGGCCTTTCCGACTGCCCATCTAGCTCAGTAAGGGCCAAAGAGGAGTGTTGTAGGTCACTTGCCCAGTTCATTTGCCGGGTCAAGGACTGTTCATTAACAAGGAACCCGTTCACCAACATAACCCGCGCCCAGATGGTGTTCCCGTTAGGTAGGTCTTTCCCTTCTGCAGAGGTGCATTTGGCATATTCTACAGCCCCAGATGACTATGCGGGCGACAACACCCCACAAGACACCAACTATATGGCCACTTGCCTCCCATCACGAAAACTATACGAGTTAGACGAACCAGACACGCAGGACACTGCTGGAGAAGCAAAGACGAGCTCATAAGTGATGTACTCCTATGGACCCCCACATATGGCCAAGCAAAAGCAGGACGACCAGCTCGAACTTACATACAGCAGCTATGTGAGGACACAGGATGTAACCCTGAAGACCTGCCAGAGGCAATGAATAATAGGGAGAAGTGGCAAGAGAGGGTCAGGGATATCCGTGCTGGCGGCACGACATGATGATGATGATGATATTATCCAAAGACAAGTCAGCCGATGGTGGGAACGATTGTATTTTAGGATTTTTTTCTTCAATATCCATGCCATTCAAAATCCAATTGAGAGCTGTATGTAAAATAATAATAGATTAAAATACAAAGCAAATAATTCCATATGAAAGAAAAACCTTTAAAAAACGCTCATATTCTTTGTAATAATATTCATTTCAGCAGCCCCAGTATTTTTCAAAATGTTTGATCTGTATCTTCAGAAAAAGAAATAAGGAGAAATCACATCTAATATATAAAAAAATCATAGAGACTGCTGAAATGAATATCATTACAAGAAATATGAGTGATTTTGAACGTTTTTTCTTATGTATATATATATATATATATATAGAGAGAGAGGGAGAGAGGGATGCTTTTGCTAAGGTCGTGAATGTTATTAACCACAATGGAATGTGAAATGCTGATCTAGCTGGATATTTTGCGATGAAACGAGTTCAAATCCTAGACGAAGCTGATTGCATTTCACAAAACACTAATACCCTTAGGAAAGATATGAATCCTCTTATTCTCCCTCCAACTATGGGTATTTACCCAGAGCTGAAGTAAGGCAGACTGGGTTCATTAGCTTTCGTTAGGCAGCCAATCTATGAGAAAGAAAAGTCTGAATCCAAACCTGTTAAAAACTGACCCTATGTCACACCCTGTCCGTGCGAAGGAGTTAATAAATATATACACTTTGATCTTTCCTACATCAAAAGGTTTTCGTTGTTTCCGTGACATTATGGTCCAGTTCAGACTCGTAAAGCATAAGTTCCAGAGTTAGTCTCTCTTGCATGATCATTTCAGCGGCTTTCAAATCACACATGGAGTGAAACAATGTTTTACGTGTCAGCGCACCAACTACCACGATACAAACGACCGACTATGGCTTGAACTGCCCCGGTCGCGTGATATATGCACCACGAAGAAAAACGTACCAAAATAACGCAAAACTTCTGACTTAACCAAATCTTTTATATGGAAAGTTTGTTTTAAACCAAAAATAACAGGATTTGTTCAAGTGGATTTTTTCTAGTGGATCAATATATAATCGATACCAACATTATTAGTAGCCCATACTTCTTTTTCTTTCTTTGGTTTCTCTATTTCTTTAAAGGCAATCAGCTTTTGGGGGTTATTTAATGCCAAAGCCATCCTAGTAGAAGAACGACAGTGGTACTATTAACCCACAGCGGAGGAGATAAAGAGTTTTTTTTTTAATCTTTCGCAAGCGTTTTTTCATTTTTTAAAATAGATGTAATATCTATATATTATTGTGTGATACTGTATTTCTATATATTTTTCATCATAAACACACACATACACACACACACACATATATATATACACTCACACACACACACACACACACATATATATATATATAGATATAGATATATATATACCTAGAGAGGCAGAACTAATTTACCTTGGTTTCACCTACCGGATCATCCGAATAATTCTGACTAACGAGGTTTGGCACAAATGATAATTTTTTTAATAAAGCAGCCACCACACACACATATATATATATATATATATATATACACTCACACGTTTTCAAATTTTGAATGATTTTAACAGCTTTATAAATAATTTTAACTTCAAATACAAGTGAGTTCAAGTCTTACTGTGTATCCCATTCACAAGGTCTTGTGCCATATATGACGAAAGCAACAAGTTGGAAAAATACACGTATGTAAGAACGATTTAAGTAGATAACTCTTCAAAAAAGAGACCTATTCATTTTAAAACATAATCTTAACAATATATATCATCATCATCATCATCATGTCGTGCCGCTAGCACGGATATCCCTGACCCTCTCTCGCCACTTCTCCTTATCGTTCATCGCCTCCGGCAGGTCTTCAGGACTACATCCCGTATCCTCATAATGCTGCTGGATGTATGTTTGAGCTGGTCGTCCTGCTTTTGCTCGGCCATAAGTGGTGGTCCATAGGAGTACATCACTTATGAGCTTGTCTCTGCTCCTCCAGCAGGGTCCTGCGTGTCTGGTTCATCTAACCTGGATAGTTTTCGTGATGGGGGGGGCATGTGGCCGTATAGTTGGTATCTTGTGGGGTTTTGCCGCCAGGACTTGTTCAATATTGCTAGCAACATTCTTGTGTAATTGCCGTCTAGCTTCTTCTCCAGCCGTTTAGTTAGCGTCCAGTGCATCCATACAGCAGTATCGATACGACCGCTGCCTGGAAGAAACTAAAAAACAATTTCACAGTAATTATAACATCGATGAACATATACTTAAAAACTTTATACAAAAAATGTTCTCCCCACCAATCATGCCAAGAAAGTTAGACTTATCATTTACAACAACAAATTTAAAACCTCCAACCTAATTATTTACAATAACACTTCCCCCTCCATTGAACTTCTTGATAAGACAAACCTTGTATATATGTTCAAATGTCCCTTGGGAGACTGTGTCTCCAAAGAAAATAATACTTATGTTGGTCTTACCAATACAACTCTTTCAAGACGGCTTACGATGCACCTTAATGATTCTAACTCCACAACCTTACATCTTAAAACCCATTCTATTCCCAAATTCAAATTTCGAAAAATTCTAGTTGAAAACACAACTATAATAGCACACAAAATTAATAAGCGACGACTAAAAATCCTAGAAGCTCTACATATAAAAACAAGAAACAAAAATCCATGGAATTAATTTTGAAAATAGCGACATTGTTTTGAAATGTTTTTTGTTGTTTTTCTTTTCTTTTTTTTCTTTTTTTTTTTTTTCAATTATCCATATTTTTTAAATTCATCAGTATCTTAGTTTTATCCCACTCTGCGTTTACGTAATTTTGTTATGTTATAAAAAACCTAAAACCTCTTTCAGAAACACTCTTTATACATGCAAGCAACCCCTGATGATAGCCTATAAAAGGTTCAAAAGCACTCGGGACAATTTTGGTAAATTCATTCTTTAATTCCAATCTGAAACCAAGACACTTATCAGGAAACTTGAAACGATCTTGATAAAATTATATAGACAAAATGAATCTTTATTCTTTAATGAAATATGTTTAAATGAAAGACTGTTGCCCAACTACACACACACACACACACATATATATATATATATATATATATATATATATATATATATATATATATTATTATTATTATTATTAAATTTCTGGTACAGGAAAATTCATATAAACTGATTAGCAAAGATATCATTGGTAAGAAAGAAGGGGAACTCAAATAAAATAATCAAATAAACGAGGGCCCTTTCGTCCTGAGCTTTTCAAGTTTTATACAGCGGAAATTAGGTAAAAACGGGGGTATGAATTATATAATTTGGACTGCCAGATTCGGGGTGTAAAAAAAAATTATAATATAATTTTTACCCCCGTTGTACAAAACTTGAAAAGTTCCGGACGAAAGGGCCCTCGTTTATTTAATCATTTTATTTGAGTTCCCCTTCTTTCTTACCAATGATATCTTTCCTAATCAGTATATATATATATATATATATATATATATATATATATATATATAACAGGAAATCACTTTCATTGTACGTTTATATTTACATTCATAGTCACAGTTATATATCAAGTATTCCTATCTGATAGAAATAATTTGTGCACTGTTATATCGTTTCAAGTATTCCAATCTAATAATCATAATAATAGTGATTATTTCCGTTCAATAATGGTCATTTGTGTACATACAGACATAAGGTTTTAAGTAATTAGTAATAATATTCCTTAATAAGCAATTATAGCTTAAAATAACTATTCTTAAAACAAATAATCTACACACAGTTTTATGCTTTTAAGTATTCCTATTAAATATTTTTAATTTTCAAACTGTTCTATTTGA
>OY757914.1:88368251-88435751 GCA_963585895.1 Sepioteuthis lessoniana | reverse complement strand
ACCCACTTCGCGAATGCGATCCTAAAAAGCCGTTTAGTTAGACTCGCTCTTGTCCATGTAGGAATTATTGTCATCATATATATATATATATATATATATATATATATATATATATATATATATATATACTGATGAATGCAATATTTTCATATTTCTACTCTACACGTGTTTCAGACTTTATGGTCCTCTTCAGGAGATTGATAATGGTATGGGTTGTCTTTGATTCTGGCTTTTATAGTGAAGATTGTTTTCATAGGAGTGTAATCCTTTTAAATTCCAGGATTTAAGTCTGTGAATGTCCTTTTGGAGTTAATTATCGATGAAAATCACAGGCCTCTACCGATATTTTGTTTTTGTTTTTGTTTTTCTATGAATGTATGTATAAGTATGTATTTGTACATGAGTGAGCGTGAGTATGTATGAGTGTGTGTGTGTATGTGTGTGTGTGTACATTTGCATACATGCACCTATATCTATGGATATACACACTCGTACACACATATATTTTCAGTGTGGTTGTTTGTTTCTTTTCTCTCTGAATTTAATGTGTGTGAGAACGTATTTGACTCAACAGATAAGTATACTTTCAAATAACCTGTGTGTGTCTATATGTTTGTGTTTGTGAGTGTGTACGTGAAGTGATGTTCTGCTTGCACATATGTGTATGCATGTGTGTGGATGTGCTCACGTGGGCACGAACTTAAGATCTGTTTAATGTAGGTTTAAATCTATGAAGTTTTTTTCTTTTATTTAGAGTAACGAGTCGTCCGCACCTACATACAGACACATACACACAATACACACAATATATACTTGTATATACATTAACAAAAGTATATCTGCTGAGGTTTTCACGAACAATTAACTTCAACAAGACATTCACAGTCACAAATCCTGAATTAAAAAGGAACAAAGATGACCCGAACCATTATCAAACTCCTGAAGAAGACCATGAAGTTTGAAACACGTGTAGAACAAAAATAAATGAAATAATGAAAACCTGAGATACTAAATTCAGTTTGGTTTGGTTTGGTTGGTTTTATGGCTCATCAACCATTGTTGGTTATTAATACCAAATCCATTTTTATACATATAAACAGTGCTATTTCAAACAATTCAGTGTAGCATTAGTACACAGGTTCAATGTCAAAACAATTCTATTTCAAACAATTCAGTTTAGCATAAGTACACAGGTTCAATATAAAAAACAGTTCTATTTCAAACAATTCAGTTTAGCATAAGTACACTGTGTAGTCCTATTTGATCTATTGATAGGACCCTATCAGGTGCTATTTCTCCGAGCCAGATAGGACCCGGGATCAATGGCAATGGAAAGGTATTCCGCGTTCCCCAAAGCTCCAGCATTACTGGAACCTCACCATCAGATTGTTTAGCGTCATATCAATGACATTCATTGGTGGGGGATCTTACCGTACTATAGAAAAGCAATCGGTTTATTCTACAGACCCAACTGACTGGTCAAACTAAATTCAGATTCATTTGCAACCAAATCTATTTTAAAAAAATACATAAATATATATTTTTTTTTTGTTGTAGCTCCAAAGAGAGAATAAAGATATTTCAAAATAGGTAGGACCACGAAGAGATTTGTATTTTTTTTTAATTTATTTATCTATCTTGTTCTTACATACGTGATTTTCGACGTGGTATAGTGGGTCGAGTGTATGACGGCAGTCTCGAATATAAGCGGGTTCGAACTCCAATCGCGCCACTACGTTTACTTACTGACTAATACTCTTGGGAAAAGAATAAAACCCCTTATGATACCTGCAATGGGTTAAATATTATCACCGTAGTTCTTCTGCAATGATGGCTTTGGCATTGAATAACCCACTAAGGTTGATATATCATCAAACAAAACAAATCATTTCGTAGTTTTACTCTAAAATATTGATTTATTTAACCGAGAATTTACTGTCGTCAACCTTTTTTCCTGATTTGTCCCAGCCCCCATCGTTTTGTAGTGACCAATTCCACACAGAGATTCTCATGACTTTAAAAATTCCAGAAACTTAAAAAAATATTCGCGAAATGTTTAATTATTTACGATTAAATAACTAAGTTTTCTTTTTCTCCCTTTTTTTTTTTTGTATTTTCGATGGGGGGTGTATTCTTATAAGCAAATGCATCTGGAGAAACAGTAATGGATTTGGAGTCGGCGAACTGAGTTCAAGCACGAGATGCAACCGTTTGCGTTTCACTTTATGCTAATTCCCTCAGAAAAGACATGAACCCATCTATGGGTACATAGTAGGGGCAGACGATGCTCTCTTGGCCTTGTAGGAAGGGACTGGTCTTGGAGAATGTGAACTCTGCATTCAACCACCCCCACCGACAACAACGTGGTCGTGTAACTGAAAATATGTAATCGTTAAGATATGACCCTTTGGGCAGAAATATTTGGAGACTGCAAGCTGATTTATCAAACTTGTTTTTTTTCCTTTGTGCTACGAAAAATCTCTAAGATCTACTATGTGGCCTAAGTACGGAAAAATTGGGAAACCGCGGATAAATCAAAGAGTCTATTTCTTTGCTGTATGAAAATTTGTAAAATATACGATGTAGCCGTCGGTCTCATTCGTTGGTACCGGTCATCATCATCATCATGTCGCGCTGCCAGCGCGGATCTCCCTGACCCTTTCTGGCCACCCGTTTCTATCTTCCATTGCTCCCGGGAGGTTTTCAAGGCTATATCCTGTATCGGTACAGAACTGTTGTATATAGGTTCTAGCTGGTCGTCCTGCCTTTGCTTGTCCATGTAAAGGGATTCACAGGATTATGTCGCTTGTTGGTTGGTCAACACTTGCACGTCCGTGTGAAGGGATCCATGGGAGAACATCTCTTATGAATTCATCCTTACTTCTTCAGCAGTGTCCCGCATGTCTGGTTCGTCTAAATTGGATAGTTTTCGTGATGGGTGGTAGGTGGCCGAATAGCTACTGTTTTGTGGGGTGCCATTTCAATCTGTCACCTGTTACTTGAAGAGGAGATTGGCACCGTCAAGTAACCTTCTCATTACTTTGAAAGATACCATAAAGAGAGATTGCAACCCGAAGACCTGAAAAAATGTATCGACTACTATAACAACCAATATAAATTATTGGGAAGACTTTTTCCTCTGTCCTTTATTTATGTTGATTGGTTGTGTTTTAAGGCATATTAACACTTGCTGGTTATTTAATGCCAAATCTTGTCTATATATAAATATATATATATATACGTGTGTGTGTGTGTGTGTGTGTGTGTGTGTGTGTGTGTGTGTGTGTGTGTGTGTGTGGTTTGGTTTTGTTTCGTTTTATGGCATATCAACCCTAGTAGGTTTTTTAGCGAATAGTTTCTAAGTAATATTTTAACATGCAAGAGATCATTTTTTTTTTTTTTGCTCACGCTTAGATGACTTCTTACATTCTTCTGCGCACGCAGTGAAGTGCATACAAGTATTGCTATTTTACACAAATTATTTCATTCAACACTATTTATTCATTGGCACGTAGTTGAATGGTTCAAAGTACCGTTATGTATCATTAACAATTCAATCAAACATCAGTCATTTGTTTACACAGTTAAATGACCAAACAGTTCTATTTCCAACAATTCAACTTAGCATAAGTCATTTGTTTGCACTCAGTTTAAATGACAAACAGTTCTGTTTGATCCATAGTAAAGACCATATCAGGTGCTACCACTCCGGGTCAGAGTCGACTTGGGAGCGATGGCAATGAAGGGGTACTCCACATTCCTCAAAGCTCCATAATTACTGGAGCCTCACTATCAGATTGTTTAGTGTCATAACAAGACATTCGTTGAAGGGTCTTACTCCTCTGCAGACCCAGCTGACTAGTCATATATATATATATATATATATATATATATATATATATATATATGTGTGTGTGTGAGAGAGAGAGAGAGATAGAGAGAGAGAGAGAGAGAGAGAGAGATAGAGCTCATTTGTTTGCACACAGTTTAAATTGTTTTTAGCATTACTTTCGAATAGTAATTATTCAATTTGATATTAATCATTTGTTCGCACGCAGTTAAATGGTTTCAATTTTAGCTAATGATCAAACAGTTCTGTTTGACACACAGATGGACCCTAAAAGGTACAATTATTCCGGGTCAAAATTGACCTGGGGGGACTGTCAATGAAGGGGTACTCCACATTCCCCAAATCTCCAGGACTGGAGATTTACTATCAGATAAGCTTAATGCCATATCCAGAACTGCTATTTGGGGCTATATGATTTGATGTCGGGCTTTCAAATCTGGAACGTATGCATATTGGATGACCAAGATGAATAAAAATAAATCCCACAGCAATTAAAAATATTACTCTTGAAATTAATGTACTTTTTTAAAGAACAATATCAATTTCATAAGAAAAAGTAAAAAATATAATTGGCAAATTTTTTTTTTTTTGTCTTTTATATGTACTTATATTTTATAATTATACTTTGTGCTTGCCACTGTTCAGAGTAAATTCTATATTGGTAAGAAAGATCATAAAACTGGTATTGTTTATCAAAATGAAAAAGTTATTTTTAAAATTACAAAGCTACAAGTGTGTGAAGGTGCCATCAGACTATTTTCACAGAATGCTTACTATAAAAATTCTCTAATTTTTCAGGATTCTATATATATCAAGTAGTTATGGCTCTGATGGAAACAACAATTACCACTTCACTATTAGTAGTAAGGAGCCATTTTACTATCACTATAATCAGCTCTGATCTGACTCTTGACTTTGTAACTAACATGTAATAATAGATTTTATATTAAAAAGTCATTTTGGCATCACCCAGGATAGAATGGCTTTTATAATTAATTCTTATAAGACTTTGCAAAAGCTGAAAGATGGTAAAAAATGATGGTTGAGTTTTGACTCCATTAAATAAAAATATATAGATTAAAAGGAATAGAGAATAAATGAAAAATAAAAATAAAGGTATCTCATACATCAAGAATCCCTCTGTGTCAATGGTAGTATAAGAGTGAGGGCAATACAAATATATATATATATATATGTGTGTGTGTGTGTGTGTGTGTGTGTGTGTGTGTGGTGCATTCAATAAGTTTCCAGACCTTTTTTGTGCAGGCATTTAAAATAGACTCTTGAAAATACAGTATGTTATTGCTATTGACCAATTTTTATGATTTCAGCTTTAAATGAACAGCTACAGCAGCAATTGGAATACACCCTACTAAAGCCTGATTGTCACAGCTGGTGAATTTCAAAAATGCAGTCTGGACGTGAGGACACTTTAGAAGAACGATATGCAATAAAATTCTGGTTTAAACTTGAAAAAAATACCACAGAAATGTATGAAATGCTTCAGACTGCTTTTCGATCATCTTGCATGAATCGAGCATCAGTTTTTGAGTTGCATAAGAGATTCAAGGAAGGCAGGGAGTCTTTGAGGGATGATGAGAGGTGTAGGAGGTGTAAGGAAGTCAATACACCAGAGTTGATTGGCCAAAGGGTTAGGGTTAGGCTTAGGGCTACTATGTTGAGTTTTTAAGGGAGTTCAGGAAGAGATTCCGTCGGAAGAGGCCAACACTATTCAAATCAGGTCAGTGGTATTTCCACCAGAACAATGCACCAGTCCACAACTCCATCCTTGTCACAGACTATTTGACCAAGATGGATATCAAGACAGTTCCTCAGCCTTCCTATAGTCCAGACCTTGGCCGCTGTGACTTTTGGTTATTCCCTAAGCTCAGAGGCTGTCGTTATGAGACAATTGAGGAGATGAAAGAGGCTGTGACGAAGGACATTGACACGCTGACACAAGAGGACTTCCATGGGGCCTTCCAGAAGTTGTTGGGACTGTACAACAAGTGCATTGCAGCCGGAGGAGATTACTTCGAAGGGGACTTGAGTTTCACGTGTGTACTATCAATAAAAGAGCTCATACAAAAAAGTCTGGAAACTTATTTAATGATCTCGTATATTAGGCAGAATCTTGAAGCATTTTTGTTTTTAAAACCGAAATCCTGCTGGCTCACCTGGCTCACAGTGTACTAAGTGAGCTGATGGCCAGCATAAGTCCAGCAGGACACTAACCTCGGCTCGTTTCCGACCTCCCTTTCCCTAAACCTTTCCTATAAAATGACCTTTCGCCAAGGCCTGTCTGGTGGGAGGCAGAGACAAATATCCACGAATTTTTTAAAAACAATGAACTCAGTTTTATTTACATTCGCATAGAGGACAATGTCTTTGCTGATTGCTCCAGGCTATGTAAAAGTGATTCGGCCTAGGCAGGTGTAATTGCCAAATAAAAAGGAGACATGTTCACTCTAAAATTAGAGGATCAGTTCTCTTACCTCGGTAGCAAAGTGATGTCAACATACACCTAACAAGGTGTGGACTGCTATTGATAGATAATCGTTCATATGGAAATCTGATCTCTGATAAAATAAAACGATATTTTTCCACACTGTAGTCATGACAGTACCACTGTATAGTTACATCACTTGGACGCTGACCGCTAACAAAGCTATATGGGAACTCTACAAGTACCACGAAGTGTTTTGAACAAACACACCACAAAACACTAGCTGAACGACCACTTACTTCCTATCTCACCTGCTATCAAAATAAGACAAATAAGGCATGTGGGGCACTGCAAGGGTGAACTAATAAGCGACGTTCTCTTATGAAATCTTACACATCAGTGCTGACCAACCATCGAAGACTTAGATACATCAGTGCTGAGCAGACACAAGATGCAGTCTAGAGGACCTATCAGGAGCTATGGATGACAGGGACTGATGACAAGAGAGAGTCAGGGAAATCCGTGCTGTCGGCGCGACTTGATGATGATGATGATGATGATGATGATGATGATAAATAATTTGAACTAGTTTTATCAGTATTCATTGTTTTTATCACTAAGATATACTTAAAAAGACCTCAAAAACGCCGAGCAAATATAGTCGCGTATTTATAAAACTGGTGATATCCAAGATACTTCTATATCGCAGCACTTTTAGATGATTTAATGATTTCACGTCCCAATACTCTAATTGGTTGGGAAGAAGAACACAAATGAGATTTTCGTTTAATGATATATCTCTCTTTTTTTCTTTTTTTTTTTTTTCTTTTTTTAAATTTTGAACCTCAGTTCGGATGACTGCGTGATTATCGCAGTTGCATTTTACCCTGACGAGATCAAACACTTTAAACGGAGAAAAAAAGGAACAAAAGAAAAGGAAAAAAGTCAATGAAAATCAGAAAAGAGAAAGGAAAGAGGGGAAGATATATGAGATAAACGGAAGTTGGAAACTTGGAGATATCGTTCGCTCGGCTTCTATGAATATGAGGGGGGGGGGTAACGCTGACCTTAAATAAAACAACGAGACGGCAAGAAAGGGGGAAAAAGAAAAAAGAATGAATAGTTTGGTTTGGTTTATGTTTGTTTTGATGCGTATCAACCGTAGTAGGTTATTTAACGCCAAATCCTTTTTATATATATATATATTCAATATAGGATCTCTTAACATTTTCGAAATAGCATGAGCCTGTGCTCATTTAAATGAGCCTGTGCTCATTTTTTTTGCTCACTAAGCGTGAGCAAAAATAGTTCCACTTATTTCTATCTAATACGAATCATGTAATATAATTGCGGAGATATTTCGTTTTATATATCTTGCCTTTCGGCTTAGTTAGGCTGAGAACCTTTCGCTTAGCACATGGGTTAGTTATGTGCAACATTAACGCAGGTGTTCACGCGCGCGGAGATGATGTGTCATTCAGAGATGTTAAAATAAAAATCTCAGATAGGAATTGAGACCAGATGATGTTGGTGACGTCATGCACTGGAAGCGTGGGCTGAGGATTTTTGAGGATAACTTATTTTTAAACAACTTGATACAGACCATTTGTTTGCTCTCAGTTTCAAGTATTGCTATGAAACTCTAACAATTTTTGTTGGAATTTGTAAATTCGACAGTTAATGTCTGCTCGAATGCGATTGGCTTATTTTGAAGTTGAACCGTTTTAGACCCGCCCCTGGCTGCTATTTAAGAGAGCAGCCTAGGGACTGAGGCCTCTCGTTTGCTCTTATCTTGTTTTATCGCCACTTATCTTCTCTTTGTCCTTTGTTTTTGGGCTCTTTAGGCAGTTTAGCTCTAAGTTAGTAGCTTTGACTAAATGCCTATTAGCGGCTTTGTCTATAAGCCTCTTTTCTCCCTTTTTTGGGGTTTGAACTTGGAGTAACAGTGAGCTGACTCTAGGCTCTTGGTGGTTTGGTTTGCTTTTCCGAATCTGAGTCTAAGCTCTGGAAGATAAATTTGGTAATAATCCTCCGCAGAGTTCAACTAAAAGTACATATTCGACAAGAAGCAGAAGGAATTTCTTCACGGCTCAAACAGGAGGAAGCAGTGGTTTCTACACGAAGCCGATGCTAAAGAAATGGTGTATTTCAACAAGACAATCCAAGACAAGGGGCTTAAGATTCTTGAAGCTATTTCAATCTATGAAGGAAGCGTCTCAGAAAGTATAAACCCGGAAAATTGGCTTGAAGAAAAGAACTTTGAGATAAAATTCCAGGGAATGGCATTTTATCATAGTTTGCTATGAGCATAAAACCGTAAGAGGTTGACAGATGTTAGTAATTCCATTGACTCACTCCTTATATTTATGTACGAATACTGTTGTTTGAATATAAATTTCTTTTTTTTTTTTTGCTACCTACGTTGAATGTATTTCGACATGCATAAGGAAAAATATGCAATGTAGATGTGTGTATTGTCAAAAGGGTGTGTGTTTTTTTTTTCTTTTGAAATAAATTACTTTTGAGGGAAACTTTTGTTTTATTTTTAAGAAATATAGACTCGTCTCTCTTTTCAGATAATATAAGTATTATCTCTCCTTTCCTCTTCACTTTCTCTGTTTTTGCTTAATTTCCCTTCTCCTCTCTCTCAATCTCTCTGTCTGTCTGTCTGTCTGTCTCTCTCTCTAACTAAATATAGTTTACTACAAGATAATTTCTTATTTGGGGAGAGATAATTTAACTACTGTAAGTAAGTAAAAGTAAAGTTGGCGACCATAGTCGAGGGTGACCCAAAGGCTCCCTTTTTCGATTGCTACTACACCGAGGTGTACGAGAGGGCGCTACTCCTTTCCCTGGATAGCTCCACTCTACCTTGATCCTTACCTTAAAATGCTAAGTGTTAAGCAAGGGGGAATCAAGTACCATCTTCTGAGTCTTTGGTATGACTCGACCTGGGATTGAAGCTCGATCTCCCGGGCCATTGACGAACCTCTAAGTAATTTAGGTAAAATTGTTCTGAGAAAGCGACTAGCATAAGTATACTTTTGTTAATTTTTCGTATGTTGGCCGTTCTAATTTAAAACTTAAAATTCTTTTTAATATTAAATGTTAAACGTTCTCGGGCATTGCTATCTACTACTAATAGTTTTGGTACTATTTAATCCATAGCTGAGAAGTATTGGGAGTTCATACCTTTCTTAGCAGCATTTGTCCTATGCCCACTCCTCCTCGCGGGTAGAGCACTCGAGCGGAAAATAGCTGGCTATGGGCACAGTCCAACAAAGGCAGACTTGAGGCCGTAAGGCCCCTAGCTTCGGGTGGACGAGCTGCATCATAGTCCAGCAGGGCTCGAGCTTCGGCTCATACCCGAAATTCCCCTCCCCTAAACCCCCACTATAAACGACCTTCGGGTCATTGACCTTGTGTCAAGTCCTGTCTGGTGGGAGGCACTGACAAATATCTCGGCTACCACATACATGAAAATGCAAAGCTCTTTTCATGAATTGAGCAATTCGATAGCCAATAAGCGTATATAGGTATATACATTAAAAAAATCCTTCGCCTATCCTGAGAGTGACGGTAGCTTCGGTGTAAGATATCCCTCTAACGAAAAGTTAGCCGTGTTTCGATCCCAGCCTGAAGCAACTCGCGTGTCAAACCACGCTGAAGAGCTCTGATACAGCAAAACAAACGGTTGGTTGGTTGGTTGGGTTTTATGGCAAAAACAAACTGTCAGTGGATGACTATTTGTATTCACTGACAGTTTGTTTTTGCTATAAATGTATGTGAAGTCTAACACAGAAATTACAACCTCATGTTACAAATAAAATTTCAAGTTTGCAACATCGTCAGAAAATGCTACGTTCTAAAGAATTGATAGTCTAACATTAAAAATGATTTCTTGGGAGGAATTCTTCGAACGAAACCACGTTTAATGATGCCAATGGTAAATACGAAACAGTTCTTTAATATGGCGAGTTCTCTACGGTCCTAATGTAACATTGTAAGCAAATGGTGCCGGGGACGTGAGAAAAACTCATTCTAATTAGAATCCAAGACAAAAAACTTATTTTGTTACTTTATTTCCTTCTTTCTTTAGCTCCATTTCTCATCTACTCCCCATCTATCTATCTATCTATCTATCTCTATTTCTCTCTCTCCCTCTATCCCTCACACACACACACAAACACACACACACACAGACACACACACACACACACACAGGTAAACGAGATTTAAAACACCATATATATAAACTTAGCCGTACCTTTTTTCTCTTCCTTTTTTTTCTAGCATTTTAAGCACTTGTCCTATTCAAACTTCTGTATCTTTTTAACGTGTTTACTTATTTCAACTCATACAACATTAAACTACTCACAAAGTTCATCATCATCATCATCATCATGTCGCGCTGCCAGCGCTGATATTCCTGATCCTCTTTCGCCACCCCTCCCTATCGCCCATCGTTCCCGGTAGCTCTTCAAGGCTATGTCTTCTATCGGTACAGAGCTGTTGTATGTAGGTTCTAGCTGGTCGTCCTGCCTTTGCTCGTCCATGTTAATCGGTCCACATGAGTACATCACTTATGAGTTCATCCCTGCTTCTCCAGCAGTGTCCTGCATGTTTGGTTCGTCTAATTCGTGATGAGTGGCAGGTGGCCGTACAGCTGCTACTTTGTGGGGTGCTGCCTCCAGGACTTGTTCAATATTGCTCGCAACATCCTTGTGTAGTTACCGTCAAGCCTTTTCTCCATCTGTGACTCAGTCAATGATTCATTTTCCTTCGCTAACTCATTTTAAGATGGATATCATTTCTGTGACACAATTGTTCAATTGCTCTCCACCCTTCATTGCTCTCCACCCTTTTATTGTTTTTTCTTACCTCTATTAATCAGCGTTCTGATTGCATGAACATTACACATAAACTAAAAGTGGAAAACCTTATCAACACGTCACCATTGCGCCGATATGGTTGGTTGGTTGGGTGGATGAGTTTTATGGTATATCAACCTTCGTAGGTTATTTAACGCCAAATTTTGTTTATAAATATATTAAATTTAAGATTTCTAAACGAATACTTAGATAACATTTTAAATGAATCAAAGGTCATTTGTTTGCACACAATTATAAGGTTACAAGTATTGCTATATAACACTAAGTATTACTCTATAACACTAAGTATTACAATATAACCTTAAGTACTACAATATAACACTAAGTATTACTATATAACATTAAGAATTCAATTTAACCCCACCACTTTATTTGCACACAGTTAAATGATTATACATACGATTTGTTAGTGAATTGCTCGCAGGTTTGGTTTGGTTTGGTTTTTTGTCATATCAAACAAATTTGTTTAAAGATGTGTGTATGTTCATGTTAACGGAGTCCGTGAATAAGTCGTTCTTATTTACATTAAGTTCATAGCGGGTTTTATGATTGTGGCGACAGCGTGTCGCGTTGATGAAAGAAAGTTTGTCGGGTTTTTCTTTTGAATGTGATTCGCGGCCATCTGAAGTTAAGTCATGAACTTTAGTTGAGGAAGGAAAGAAATTTGTCGGACACAGTATCGGCTACTGCATTACTGGCTTAGTGGCTTGTAGTGTTGTCTTAGTCTTCGTGTAAGTCTGTGCGAATGGCTCCCTAACTCTGTGTTATTTAGATCCTACAGGTGGATCAAAGAATCGTCCTAAAATTTTAGCGCGTAGACATTTATTGACCAATCAGATTTGTATTTTACTATATTATTTTCAACCCTAAATATTTTCTGTTAGTTCACTTCCGATCCAATTTTTCTAGAATGTTCTATTCTATGTTTTTAGCTGATTGGTTGAAAAATATAAAAATGTAACTTAAATGCTAATACGGTTTTGATCCTAAATTTCTAGAATGTTCTTCAGTATGTTTTTATTGCTTATTTTAAGACTAGAAAAAATGTGTATCCCATAATGGCTTGTAAGCGACACTTTAAAAAAAGAGATTGAGCTCATCTGTTCACGCACAGTTAAATGGTTTTAAGTATTGTAGTCAATAGTTTTAAGTATTGTTGTTATTTGTTATTTGTTATATCTTCGAGACTGAGGTTGGCAACTATGTTACTATTGATGCTTTCGATACAATAGGATTTTTGTAGGGATTTTGTCGATCTCTGAGCATTGTATTGTTTATTCATTCTTATAGGTGACTTTGTTCTTAATGTTTGAGGGGACTGTATCGAATTTGGCCGAGAGCAGTTTGAATACGCTTCTTAGTCTCTCATTGTTCACTTTGGAGTTCATTTGTATTTTTCCAGCTCGGCTGTTGGGAGCTTGTTGTTTTTATTTAAGTTGTTCCGGATTTTTGGGTGACAAGTTTTTTAGTCAGTCTTTGATGGTTTTTCGTGGACAAGTTGGAGACTTATGTAAGAGCTGTTTTATGGAAGGAGATTTTGTATTTTTAGGACTAGTTTGTGTTTGAGTGGTAGATTCTCCGAGCTTTCGGTTGGACTAAACTCATTGGATTTCTCTTTATTTTTAACTTGTTAGGTTTGCGCTTGCTAAAGTTCAGCCGAGTGTAGTTTTTTCGGGTGCTCCTGAAACTTTGGCCAATCATTTAGCTCCAGATGGATCAGTTTCTCCACAAGAGATCTGTATTTTTTTTTTTTTTTTTTTTTTTGTTGAGTGGATCCACTCTCCGTGCAAGAGAGGCGATGGTTTTTCCCCCCATATAGAACCCTACTATTTTCCTTGTTTCCGGAAAGGACACATTCTTCTTGTTCTTTTATTCTTTATAAAAGTCATAAGATCTTGTGTAATCCAGGTGATCTTGTCAGTGGATTTCTAATTTCTTTTAAACAATCTTCCTCTATGTGGTCAGGGTCTTTTCACTGTACTTAGTACATGTCAGTCGTCCTCTGCAGGCTTTCCTGTGGTGTCCATATTTTGGGCATTTGATGGACCTTTGGGGTGCTGGGACATATGTTTCAACTCTCTCAAGGCTGATCTTCATCTCGTTGGGAGAAGAGGTTTGATTAAACGTCAGGATGTAGGTATTGGTCTTGCTTTGTTCTTTGCTTTTTCTGATGGAGATTCTTCTGATGTTTGTCATTCCCAGTTTTCCCAGTGTTCCTGCCGTTTCATCTGCAGTAGCCAAGGCCAACACCCTACTTCTGAAAACTGCATTGGATGTGTTTAGTCTTTTGTAGGGATATGCTCTGCATTTGGTAGTGTGGAAACTTCATTTTTATGATGTTTTCTGGCTACCTCCAGTTATCCATTCGACAAGCAAGTTTCTATTCCTTTTTTTTCCTCCTTTCTTGGGGTCGACAATAATTTGTCTATAATTTGATAATAATTTGTCTATTTGAAAAGTGGAGGATTGAACAAGGAAGACCTTTTCAAAGATTTAATGACAATGAATCTGGGAAAGTTTGCTGCTTCGTTCTTCGGGTCTAATTTTGATTAATTTTGTTTGCTTTTTGTTAAAAGACACCATAAGTAATGTTAATTTTTTACTGGCCTTGTGTTTTACCACCCACCATGGAGCCCAACTTGTGTTAGGAATCTACCAAGGGGTAAATCCATTCGCTTTTGTTGTAACTGGAAGAAAATTCAACCATGGATAAATTATTATTAAGCGTGTATGTCATCTAAAGTGACGAAGATTATATTCTTCGTCGAAATATATATATATATATATATATATATATTTCGTCGAAATAAATTTATTATGACAATTTAAACATGGTGGAGTTTTCTATCAGTTACATTATATATATATATATATATATATATATGTTATGTAACTGGAAGAAAACTCATCCATATTTAAATTGTCATCATAAATTTTAGACGAAATATATATATATATAATATATATATATATATATATATATAATATGATATAACTGTAAGAAAATGTTCTTCCAGTTATATTGTATACACTCTGTATGTGAGTTTTCTTATATAAACCTGAAAAGGAATATATATAACCCAAGCCATATATCGAGCATTCCGATAGATTTATATGAAATCCCACATATATTCTACGAATGGTCCATATCCATAATATTCGGACGCCGACAGGATATATATATATATATATATATACGTATTTTCTTTATCACTTATAACTATATATAATATTTCTATGAATCCATGTCACCATGTCGGCTGGGCTTAAAATAAGCCGACTGAATTCCTTGTAGGAAAGGGGCTTTCCTGTATATAACACTAATATTTATCCGATGGTGAGGCTCCAGTTCTGGAGTTCTGGGGAGTATGAAGTACTATTTGATTGCTATTACTCCCACATCCACTCGGACTTGTTGTCATTCTTAATTTCCGAAAAATTACTATTTTTTAAAGTAGATTCAAATTTTTAAACACAGAAAGAATAATTTTTTTTCCGTCCTTCTAAAATTTGGAATTGATCAAGGAGATTGATAAAGCAAACTAGCATTACTGTTTTAGAGACTTTTCAAACAAATAAGTTTGTTTGGATCTCACTGCTACAAATCTTCACTGAATTCTTGAATCTCACGCAATAAAAAACAGATTTTCTCGTTGTTCAAATACTTATAAGCAGTACTTATCTTGATAGTAAGTAAAGTTGGCGACCATAGTCGAGGGTGACCCGAAGGCTCCTTTTCGATAGCTACTACACCGAGGTGTAGGGGAGGACACTACTCCTTTCCCTGGATTGCTCCACTTTACCCTTGATCCATTCCTTATAATGCTGAGTGTTAAGCAAGGAGACATCGAGTACCATTTTTTGAGTCTTTGGTATGACTTGACCCGGGATTGAACCCAGGTCTCCCGGGCCCTTGGCGAACACTCTAAATCAATTTACTGCTCGTAATGATTTGAACAAGTACAAATAATTATTCAAGACATCTTAATACCAGTAACTCTATATTCTTTTTTTTTTCTTTTTCTCTTTTCTTTTTTTAATAATGACCATCTTACAACTTGTATGTTATATGGGTAAGTATTGCTAGTTTGACTCCTTTACATAAAAATAATTACTTTAAAATTTAATAAAAGAAATCCTACAACCTTTATTTTTAACAATAACTATCTTACAACCCGTATGTAACATGAGTTGTATATTTTATGAATAATTCATCTAAAATTTAATAAAAGTGATCAACGTCTTTCATTTTTATACGAGTGTGTGTACGTGTGTGTGTGTGTGTGTGTGTGTGTGTGTGTGTGTGTGTGTGCCTCTATATCTGTGTGTACGTGTATGTGTCTGTGATCCTCTGTATGTATGTTTATGCATGCTTCTGTGTGTGTATGTGTGTGTGCTTCTAGGTGTGTGCGTGTGTGTGCCTCTGTGTTTGTGTGCTCCTATATATGTCTATGTAATCCTCTGTGTGTGTATGTGTATGTATGTTTCTCTGTGTGTATGTGTGTGTGCTCCTGTTTGTGTACGTGTGTGTGCCTCTGTGTCTGCATGCTCCCGTGTGCGTCTGTATGTGCATATGTTTCTGTGTGTGTACATGTGTGTGTGCTCCAGTGTGTACGTGTGTGTGAGTGAGTGAGTGCGTGCGTGCGTGCGTGCGTCTGTGTGGGCCTCTGTGTTTGTGTGCTCCTATATGTGTCTATGGGATCCTCTGTATGTGTATGTATATGCATACCTCTCTGTGTGTATTTGTGTGTCCCTCTGTGTCTGTGTGCTCCTGTGTGTGTCTGTACGTTTGCATGCTTCTATGTGTGTTTGTGTGTGAGAGCGGGTGCTGCTTCTGTGTGTATGTGTGTGTACATGTCTCTGTGTGTATGTCTCTGTGTGTACATGTGTACATGTCTCTGTACATGTCTCTGTGTGTATGTGCGTGTGTGCTTCTGTGTGTGTATGTGTATATATGGGATCCTCTGAATGTGTGTGTGTGTGTGTGTTTGTGTGGGAGGCTCTATGAATGGGTGTGCCACCGTGTATGTGTATGTGTAATGGATACTTCTAAACTGTCACCTTACTGTTTATCAAGTGTTTTCTTTGCATCTTAGCGAACATCTTTACAAATCTCGTGTAGACATTTCCACTAAATCTAAGAATTATGATACTTGAATTATCACCTCTATTTTATCAATTCATCAGTATTCCTGTCATTATTAGGACGATGATCCACAATTCATCATGATCATCATGTCGTGCTGGTAGCATGGATATCCCTGACCCTCTCTCGCCACTTTTCCCTATCGTTCATCGCCTCTGGCAGGTCTTCTGGACTACATCCCGTATCCTCACATAGTTACTGAATGTATGTTCGTGCTGGTCGTCCTGCTTTTGCTCGGCCATATGTGGGGGTCCATAAGAGTACATCACTTATGAGCTCGTCCCTGCTTCTCCAGCTGTGTCCTGCATGTCTGGTTCGTCTAACTTGAATAGTTTTCGTGATAGGAGGCAGATGGCCGTATAGTTGGTGTCTTGTGGGGTGTTGCCGCCAGGACTTGTTCAAGATTGCTCGCAGCATTCTTGTGTAATTACCGTCTAGCTTCTTCTCCAGCCGTTTTGTTAGAGTCCATGTAGTGCATCCATATAGCAGTATCGATGCGACCGCTGCCTGGAAGAAACTGCGTTTCATTTTATCGTTCCAAACTATGCAGTAGTGTTTCGGCTTGGTTGGGTGTATTTGCCAGTATCGCTATGTCATTGGTGTAGTCGGCGTCGGTAATTGTTTTTGCAGGGTACCTTCTGCTTCTTTTCTTTGTCAGCTCGAAGCCGTTCTCTCTGATTTTATCAAATTACTGAGCCACAATAAGTAACATAATCAGATATGCCGATAGAAAATAAAATGTTATGATTAGAATGAATTTCTTATAAGGCTTTAAAGGACATAGATACATGTTTTGTCATTGTGGAATCTGTACTTCATCTTCTGTGTCATCATCATCTAAAAAATCGAAATAAGAATACAAAAACATCAGAGTTATTGTTTTCAAAGATTTATAATAGTAATTTGTCAACTAAAAAGCAATTTGATTGATTTTTATTTA
Organism: Sepioteuthis lessoniana; assembly: GCA_963585895.1. Classification (NCBI taxonomy): domain Eukaryota; kingdom Metazoa; phylum Mollusca; class Cephalopoda; order Myopsida; family Loliginidae; genus Sepioteuthis; species Sepioteuthis lessoniana. The sequence continues at coordinate 88,418,477 of OY757914.1, read as the reverse complement.
TTGATGAGTCTTGTAACCGTATCCCCATAATTCCTATCCGAGGTCGCGGTAAATCACCTGAAGAAGGCCAGAGATGAAATTTGGCCGAAACGTAGTGAAAGAAGAAACAACACAAAAAACTACCAAGATGAGGACAAAAAGTCCCCAATAAATAAAAATTAATTCTCAGATTAAGAAGCCTCATCTCAAAATGATTCCAATTAAAGACAATTATAAAAAGCAATTATTTCAAATTATTGAACTTTTTTTACGATTACTCGAATCTTATATAGCGAAATATACACTTTTCAGACATATATATATATATATATATATATATACATATATATAAAGAGAAATGGTAGATTTTGGTGAATCTAACAAGATGATAAAATAAATGGAAAAGTCGATGAATCAAACATTTACAACGAGTTTAGTAGTACTATTTCGTTCTTTATTCAAGGAAGAACTTCTTCAGACTAAATATTCTTTGAGTTTTTCTATATTTTAGCAAATGAGGAAATGGATAAAATAATGGAGAATGTAAAAAAGCAACGAAGGGAGAGAAAGGGTCTAAAGACAAGAGACAAACAAGGAAAGAAAAGGGAAGGAAATAGATTATCTGTGTGTGTGTGCGTGTGTGTGTGTGTGTGTACAAGAAAATATATACAATAAAAAAATGACATATATATATATATATGGAAATGGAATACTATTTCTACATACCTTGTTCTTTAAACATATATAAATAAATATATATATATATATATATATAATTTCATTAAGAAAAAACAAACCAGTCACATTAGGATTATAAATTTATTTCCATCCTGTAATGCGTTTTTGAAAAATTCAAAAACACGAAAAAAAATTTATATATATATATATATATATATTTATAAAATGAAGAAATGTAATAAAACAAATAGAAAATGTTCCTTTGCATCATTTATTTTTTTATTGTTCACAACTACTTTCGACCTTAGGTCATTGTCAGAAGAAATGTTTTTGTTAAGAACATTATTTTAGAAAGTTTTTGAAATATTTTTTTAAGAGTTGATATGCTATATGAGAAGTGACAAAAATGAACTATTGACGCAGCGCACCCATTCATTGAATTAAAATTATTTTCTGGTGTCTAAGTGTCTTCAACTTACCTTTATATGATCTCTATTATTGTAGACACCTAGGACTGAGCTCTCCATTTGGGAGATTTATGTTAAACATGAGCGGTGTGGGGTTTTTTTTAACTTAGCCGTGACTGCTAGGTCAGTCATTTATTTGTTTAGTGGTTTTATGTGCCATCCCAAACCTGTCCATCATACTTCAATATATGACTTTCCAATTTTTATTTTTATTTTTGACAGCGTCAGGGAATTACATCTTTGCTTTTAAACTTAGATTCATAGAACTTCTTTTATTACAACACATTTTATCTTTTGTTATAGAATATATTACATTTAATTATTTTTTATTATAGTACTTGTTTTATTTTCTATTATTATTATAGCTCATTTCATTATTCTTTTATTATAGAACGTTTTATTTCTATTATAGTGGATTTTTTTATGATAGCATACTTTATTTTCACTATAACAGATTTTATTTTTTGTTATAGCATATTTTATTCTTATAATAGCTCATCTTGTTTTCTTTTTTATTATAACATATATTATCATTACTTTTTATTAATATAGCACATTTTATTTTTTATAATAGCATATATTGTCATTTATTTATTCTAAATCCGCCAATCCTATTTCAAAGTATGTTTTTCGAATGATTATTTATTCATTTATTTTGTTTTATTTCATTTTATTTTTATTCATTTATTTATTTATTCATTTATTTATTTATTCATTTATTTATTTATTCATTTATTTTTGACACCGTGTGTAGTCCAGTAAACGAATTACAATTTTCATTCTGCAATTAGATTATCAGTAATTTTGAAAGTTTTATATATATATATATATATATATATATATATATATATATATATATATATATATATATATACTTGTGAAGCTAGTAAACGACTTATTTGATTTGAGATGTTTGCAGCATAGGTGGTTCTTAATATCTCATGGTTGACAAAATTTAGAGGATTTTATTGTAAGCTTCTTTATTATTTACTTGGCCATGTGCCACATCTAAGCAAAAAAACCTAGTGAATTACTATTTTATTCATTACTCTTGTTGCTTCCTGTCATTTCTCTGAATTTGCTTGGTCAGCGATGGGCCAGAATGCATGGTTCTTGATTGCTTGATAACGGAAAACAACTGCTGGCTTTTTGAAATACAACGAGTGCGTTCCTTTCTTATTTAGCGCTCCAAAAATGTAACCTTGTGCCAAGCTTTGTTAGGATCTTACGAATATTTATCTAACAATATTTATATTTTCATCTGGAAAACTGGAAAACTGTAATATCAAATTTTGAATCGAGATGCTAAAGTGATAAATATTTGATAATTAATTAGAATTTCAATTATATTTCTTACTTTAATTACAGATTTTGATTATTTTCAGAGCGGAACTTGATTAATTTTGTCGGCTATTCCGGCTCACCTGGGGTTTTTTTTAAATAATTTTTTAAAGCTCTTATTGTTCTATCGTTTCAGGAGTATGGCTCTTGCCGTCTACATCGGAAAGAAGCGTTGAAACTTCCGAAGAACAGGAACAGTCAAATGAGTCAGGAGAGTCGATTGAGCAGAGGTAGCAGCTTCACGTTCGAACGGACAAGTACACTGAGACGCACCGCGGGAAGATCAAGTAGCGTCATATCACAAAACAATCGACAATATCAGCAACAGCAAGAACCACTGCATCAACAACAACAACAACAACAACAACAACAGCAACAACAACAACAACAACAAATACACACAGAAAGTGAATATTTATCTACTGTCGTGACTAACACGAGACAAGCAGCTCCGTACAGTGGGCATTGTAGTGGACTGGCTTGCGAGTTACCGCAAACCCATCTTACAGACTTGCAAAATAACATCCTTGATGTGACGGATATATGACGGAATGTTAAAAAAAAAAAAAAAAAAAAAAGGAGACTGCATGTATGAAAAAGAGTGATTCCCAGTCAAAGGAGGCTGAGGCTAAACAAAGCGTTGACAACAAAAGTCGCTGTTGGTCAAGATTCAGACAAACGTTGTCTTTGATTGGCTATCGTTGACCAGTGAGGTTACCGTCGACTATTTTGATTGGTGGATGTCAGTTGCTTTGATTGGTAAACCATCAACTGTTTTGATTGGTTAACGTAGGCCTTTTTTTTTTTCTTCTGGGTGTCTTGATACTTGCTCATGAAAGTTTCTATCGTCTGCGCAAGCGTTCGATTGGGGTTTGAATAAATCTCTCCTCAAAGCAGTGGTAGCCTCGGAAAAGTTCAGTTAAAGGGTGACAATCATGCTGAGAACGGTGCTGGTAATTTTTTTCTTTTCTTTTTCGGAAAAAGAAGGCGTATTTCTTTGTTTTTCGGTGGTCGGCTTTCCGATGGCATATAGTTTACTGACAAACACAAATATAAATACTTAAACATAAGTATGTATGCGTGTGCTTATACACACACACACACACACATATATATATATATATATATATATATATATATCAGTACTGTGTGTTTAACAGGTTGCAGTATCAAAAGAGAGAGAGAGAGTATTTAGAGCATATGTAAACAATATGACGAAGAAACTAATAGTTTCACGCTTTCAACAATTTTTTTATGCTTCCGCAGAACAACATTCTAAAGAATTGCGAGTATTACAGGAGAATGGTACATGGAAAGCACGAAAGATTAAACTGAATCAGATGTACATTACGGAAGATCCAAGAAATATGAAGGAAAATAGACTTTAAAAAGTTTACTATATCTTAAATTTCTCTCTTATATATATATATATATATATATATATATATATAAGACAGTATTTAATCCAGTAAATCTAGACAAACAGGACAATCAAAATATTCAAAAATAGAATATTAGATGTCAAGAGCACAATGCAAATAAAATCCACACAGCAAATTATCTAAAAAATAGGGAAAAAAAGACATATCTTAACGTGACTGATTGTTGGTTTGTTTGGTTTTTTTTAAAGAAAACACACACATATATATATCCAAGAGCTCCGCACAAGCAGAAGGCGACACAAGATCAGTTTTTCAACGGAGTTTCCTTGGTTAGAATTCAGAGTTGTCCTTCTCCTAAACGCGTTGCCATCCCAAGCTTAAACAGCCCAACCTATCCTACTATTTACCATGGCCGAACGGAGAATAGTTGAATGCATAGCTTTCCCAACTATGTGAAATGCAAACAGCCTCGTCTAGGATTTGAACTCGAATCACCGTCTCTATTTTCTACGACGATAACCATTACACCACGTATGAGTATATATACGTGTGTATGTATGCGTGTATGTGTATGCGTGTGGAACTGCAGTGGTGACGTAACGAGCAGAAACCTAATTTCATGTGTCACTCTTTCGTTTCGTCAATCTCATTTTTAAATACGCCAGGATTTCGTTCTGTTTCATTAGTCGTCTTTGTTGACTCTCGAAAATTTCTAAGATACATTTTTATAAGACGAATAACTGAATTGTCTGCTAAGTTGTTTCAATTCATACGGAATAGCTTGAAATAGAAATGTTTTGACAATTAAGCTGTGAACTCGTGCTAAATTGAATTGTTTGAAAATGAACTATTTGTAAAAAAATGGATTTGGCATTAAATAACCAACAAGAGTTGATATGCCATAAAACTCAAACAACCAATCAATCAATTCATTCTAGAAACGATGAAGTGGTAAATAGCATAGTGGAGACATATTTTCATGTCTCCATCTTGATACAATCTCTGACTTTTTATTTGTTTTTTTTCTTTTATTTAGTCTGCCGAAGAATTTGAAAATAAAACTAATGAAACAAAGAAACGACACATCAAAGTAGGTTTCCGTTGCACTTGTTACAACACTGCTATAGTCTCACACACACACACACACACACATATATATATCCCAAGGGCGTGTGAGTATTAAATATAGAAAGGCTCTCGCTCAGGAGTTGAACTCGGGTCACTGTTGTCCGTTTCCCACGCCAACAACCTAATGGTTGTTGGCGCCACCAGAGTCTCTAGAGATGTAATGGTTACTGCCGTAGGAACCGGACAACAGAGACCCGAGTTCAACTCCTGGGCGAGGGTGTTTATATTTCACCTAATGCTCATATGCCCTTGGGAAATCTGAATCCAACCATTCTCCTTCCAGTTATGGGTATATAGCAGGACAGAAGGAACTCTTTAACATTGGTATGGTAACAAGTCTAGGATAAGAAGAACGCAGAATTCAAACCTGTTAAAATTTCAAATTGTATCGCATCCGGCTTATGCGGTGGGGGTTTAATACACACATATAATTTGGAATTTAATGGATTATAATAACTCCTTTAGTATATTATAATCAACATATCTTCAAGTCTACTGTTCTATATATTTCTTAAATTTTCTGTAATATAAACCCGATTCCACCGTATATTTGTTGCTTTCCCATAATTCTTCCAATTCTTCAGAATGTAGCATTACAAAACCGTGGAACTATTAGTATCTAATGAGTGAATATCCGTCAAATTTGGTCCCCTGTCTTGCAACCAGACAGCAAAGAATACATTTTACTTACTGTAATCTTTAGATGAATCATTATTCTTTCAAGTGCTGTTCAGGCTATTTGTGATTGCTTTCGTTATTAACCCAACGTTTCGACTGATCCATTCGTGGCTCTTTTTTAGGTACATAGTCTCTATGGAAAAGAGGAGATCCCTTTTTTTTCCAGGGAAGGAGAGCAAACCAAAAAATATAGACGAATACACTAATCGGACCAATAATACCTCCACCTCTTTCAGGAAGGTTAAAGCAAAAATAGGTTGCATCGCTGACAAAGGAGAATCTTTTTAAAGTGCTGCGTACACCAGTATTGCGGATATAAGTAAGGTCGGTGCTGATCTCAACGCGTTAAGGTTTACTTTGTAAAACAAGAAAATGGTTGGATAAGAAATCAGCATAAAATATATGGAATCACTTGTGTTGCGCACGTTAGCATAATGAATTGGTCCACCAAGTATATTTGCCACCATTTGTCTTTTTCTTTTTTTTTTTTTTTTTCTTTTTTCAAGTGATCACCAATTTTCTTTTGGAATTTCTAGTGCCAAGTGGCCCGCCACCAGCTGATAATCTTGCCTACGTCTTCAGATGAGGGATGTCAAAAATGCTATAGGCCTGGTGACCGGTTACCCGCCTACCAGACAAAGCACTAAGACGGGTAGGATTAAGAGAACACCTCGACAATAAGTTAAGGGAGCCAGACTATTTTCGGATGGCTCACCGTTAAAAGCCCTTGTGTCACATTGTGCCTTTGTAAGGTGGCAAAAACTCTAGTCTACTCTACTCGGCTCTGCTCAGGAGATAAAAAGAAACTATTCTTTGCGATACGATTTGTACCCCTAAAAAAGGCCGTAGAATGGATCGATCAAATATTGTGCTAAGAACAAAAGCAGAAAAAGAATGAGATCTGTAATGTGAACGACTGTTGGCGTAAATATAAAGAATACTTATCTGTTTCTCTGAATGTATATAATATTATCAAGTGTGTGTGTGTGAGAGGGTACGTGTGTGTGTATACTCAGGTGTGAGTTGATGTCTCTACTGTCCCTCATGAATAAGTACAACCCATAGAACTTTTTTGTTAAATAAAAGATACCAACATTTTATTATTTCTTGTGGAACATTATACAATCAAGACGGATATTATTTTTTACTATTTATGATCAAACACGAGATTTCATGGGCTCTGTGTGTGTGTGTGTGTGTGTGTGTGTGTGTGTGTGTGTGTGTGTGTGTGTGTGTGTGTGTTTCGGAGTGTATGTGTCTCTAAGTGTGATGACTTATACACTGTGGCCCATAAATGAGTACACCCCTAATATTTTTTTCGTAAAATATTTTTTCTTCTAAATAAAGAATACTGGCTTTTTTGCTATGTCTACTGTAAAATTATAAAATCAAAACGGATATTATTTCTTACTATTTATAACAAAACTCCCCAACATTGATATTCTGCTAACATATTTATGAGCGTGTAGCGGTGCAAGAATAACTACACGCCTTATATCTATTTATGCAATTTTATGATTGATTGATTGAGTTTAAAGGCATTTCAAGCCGTCTAGGGTTATTTTATACCAAGAGGTATTCTAGATTTATACTAACATTTTTTTCTAGTTCTTTTTTAAGGGGATTTTTTTATATATACGATCCTATCGAATACGAATAATTTTCAAACAGACCAATTTGACCTATAGGAATTACTACCACTCCAGACCAGTGAGGCCCTGGTTGTAATGTCAATGAAAGAGTGTTCTACACTTTTCAGATCAACAGAACTGAAGCTTCACTGTCAGATGCAAAATAGAGTCATAAGAAGGACACCTTTTTCTTCTTTTTCTTTTTTTTTTAGGTGGGGAGCTCTTACCTCTTTGCAGGGGATACAATGTATTCTAAGCCCCACTGAATTGTATTTTTGGTCACAGGGTTTAAATGCTGTATACTTTGGTAATTGATTATAGCTAATGATATCTGTTTTGCTATTTGCTCGAAATAACAGAGCCCTGATATGTTTAGTTTATAAGAATATAAACCTTTATTTAAAAAAAATCTTAGTAGTTAACGTATAATAAACAATAATGTACGCATAAGTATATAAATTACGTACAAATATATATGTATATGTGCATATAAGTATATATGTATATAAATATATGTGCATATGACCTGATCGATAAAATGAAACGCAGTTTCTTCTAGGCAGCGGTCGTATCGATACTGCTGTATGGATGCACTACTTGGACGCTAAGTAAACGGCTGGAGAAGAAGCTTGACGAAAATTACACAAGAATGCTGCGAGCAATATTAAACAAGTGCTGGCGGCAACACCCCACAAGGCAACAACTATACGGCCACCTGCCTCCTATCACGAAATCTATCCAAGTTAGACGAACCAGACATGCAGGACACTGCTGGAGAAGCAGGGACGAGCTCATAAGTGATGTACTCCTATGGACCCCCACATATGGCCGGGCAAAAGTAGAACAGCTCGAACATATATTCAGCAGCTATGTGAGGATACGGGATGTAGTCCTGAAGACCTGCCAGAGGCGATGAACGATAGGGAGAAGTGGCGAGAGAGGGGGTCAGGGATATCCATGCTTGCGGCACGACATGATGATGATGATGAAGATGTCAAAAAAGATCTAGTTCAAATAATTCAGTTCCATTTCAAACAATTCTCAATAGTATAAATACGCAGTTTAAATGTCAAAACAGTCATATTTCAAGCAATTCAGTATAACATCAGTACACAGTTTTGTTCTATTTGACCAATAGTTGGACCCTATCAGGTACTACCCCTCCGGGCCAGAGAGGACCTGGGAGCGATGGCAATGAAGGGGTACTCAGCATTCCCCAAAGCTCCAGCATTACTGGAACCTCACCATCAGATTGTTTAGTGTCGGTAACAGGACATTCGTTAGTGAGGGCAAGTCTTTCCCACTGCAGAGAAGCAGACGATGTATTCTACTGCCCCAGCCGACTGGGCAACGTATGGTTTCAAATATTCCTATCTAATGCTAATAAATATATCGTTTCAAATAATTGTTTCTAATTAATCAAAATCATTTGTTTGCACAGTTATATGGCTTCAAGTAAATAATCATCTTAATCCTGTGTGAACAGGTTTAAGTAAATATTCTTAATACAATTTAGTTATATAGCATCAAGTATTCCTACTGAATACGAATCATTCTAAACAGGTCTCTTCGACCCCTAAATGGAACCCTAACGGGTCCTACGACCCCAGGTCACAGTGAACCTGGGATTAATCGTAATGAAAGGGTACTCCAGACTCCCCACATCACCAGAACTAAAGCCTCACCATCAGGTAGATATGAAGGATCTAATAGTAAAAAGTTTAGACTATCAAATCCCAATATATTCGTTTATGCTGTGAGAAATTTGATATTAAAAGAATCAAGGGGAGATTTTGAAGTCGCATTATCATCGAGTGTAGAAATTTATGTCTTTTTAAATGTCATATTATAGTAACTAACCACAAATATACAGAATCTGAAATGTTATCTTATAGAAGATTAAATTTATAAATATAGCCAAATTTATAAATCCACAACCATGCCAGACGAAAGTGTAGGTTACCTTTATGCCAAGTAGCTCTTGTCTTCTTCGACTTGTGCCTGAGGCGCCCCTTACATAATGCCGGCGGAACTAGATAATATTTGTCGCCACCAACCTGGAAGGGAGCCAAATTCAAATTTTCCTTGTGTCACATCTTGCTTACCTACCATAGGAAGGGGTTGGATGAATGCAATCTTATAGACGATGAGGTAAATTAAAACTTAAATCTAACTTCTTTAATTTCTAATTAACTTGAATTTATTTGAACTTTAAACAAAGACTTAACAAAAACTTATATATATATATATATATATATATATCACTTTATTTACTGACCAATGAACCCATCTTTTACCTCTTGGTTATAGGTATATAAAAGAGCAGACTAGGTTCTTAAGACTTAGTGCAGCAAACGGTTAAGAAGGGAATTCAAACCAGCTGTACACCGCTTGAAAATTGACCTTATGTCACATCCTACCCATATTGGTGGGGAGGTAGGTAAATAGATACAACTTCATAAAATAGATTAACGTCGGCTTTTTTTTTCGGATATAACGATGTAAAAATGCTACCATTAAAAGCCCTTTATCATTATAGGCTTTCTTTTTAATCTTGACACGGAAATAGAATATTCTATGATTAAATATTGACATATATTTTCGTATGTGTCAAGTCATTTAAAGCCGAAACGGTCTCGAAAGTTATGTATCGTTGCTTCAATTCGGACGCTGACAAACAAGTATTTAAGTTTTAGATTCCTATTTCTTTTTATTGCTTCGCTTCTAAAACCAGCCCTGACAATATGGGAATGCCCTCAAGCCATCTATTCAGAAAAGAGGACAGATTCTTTATGAATTATCATAATGTTGTGTCACTGCTTCAGCAAATCTAACTGCTTCTCTTGGTGTCTTAATCAAAACTCACTAAAAATATAAACTTACTTCTATCATGTTACATCTCTCGACTAAACAGATTTCGTTTAAAAAAAAAAATATTCACTCGTATTTTCGTACTGGAAGAATGACCTATGACCTGTCGCCTGTGAGTCACAGCTTTTGCTTCCCACGAGCGTTGACTCTTAATGACCTTCACCAATAAAAATACCTCACAATAATTGATTATCAGAATATCATTTTAGTGTTAGAAGTTACTGATATCTAATGCAAGTATGTAATTATACTTAGTATAAGTTATTAAAATAAGTATAAAAGTTATTCTAGCTGGTTTGGTTTTAAGTCACCTGCGGTAGAATAGATAAATAAGGGAATAAATGAACATACGAGACCGAGATCTTGTCTGAGAGGACGTTTGATGGAAATATTAACCCTTTGCTCCTGCGTGTCCGATATTTAAACCTATCGCTTTTGTGCGGAACACTGTAAATACGATATTTCAGAAGGAACGCTAATTTTACTCTGCACCGTAAAATTGACAATCGGGACTGAAAATCATTTTATTGTACAAAAATATTTCGGACTGATCACAGTTCTACCAAGAAACATATTTCGGACTCAGCGAGATACTAATAATAATCAGATACTAATATCGAAAATCTTAATGTAGCTACCATCACTGGTTTAACTTAAATGGAATGATGATAGAGTTTTAAATAAAGTTATCTATAGCTAGAAGAAAAGTATGAAAACGTTTCGTACTCGACTGATTTTCTGAATACCGTTAACTCAAATGCTGGAGGTGCCCGAGGTGTAATGGTTATCGTCGTAGGAAATGGACACGGCGGCACGAGTTCAAATCCTGGACGATACTGATTGCATTTCACATAGCCCTAATACCCTTGAGAAAGGTATGAATCCAATTATTCTCCCTCCAGCTATGGGTAAATAGTAGGTCAGACTGGTTTCTTCAGCTTTGGTGAGGCAACTAGTCTAGCAGAAGGAAAACTCTGAATTCAAACCTGTTAAACTCCGCTTAAAAACTGACCTTGTGTCTTATCCTGCCCGAGCGGAGGGGTTGGGTAAATATGGTTAACTCAAATGCTAGCTATCTTACTATTCACGTGTTAGGGGTTAAATGACAGACTAATTAAAAATAGTGGAATTGAAGTTTCAAGACAGGTCTTTTTTAAAATAGGACCATTTTCATCTTCAATTTGAATCTAATAAAATTACCTTTACATCAGAAAATGAATTAAAAGTTTGTCATATAGCGTTTGAAAGAGTCTGATTTAGAGCAGAATATCAAATAACAATAAAAATAATAATAGTAATGATATTAACCCAATCCCGGCCACAATTAGCAAGAAAAAAATAACTTATCTAGTGGATTGCCGTTCCAACAGACCACAGAGTAAAAATAGAATAGAACAAAAATAAAGACCAATACTTGGATCTTTCCAGAGAGATGTGGAAAAATCTATGAAACCCGAATGTGACGATGCTATCAATAATTGTTGGCGCGCTTGGAAAAGTCCCCAAATGTTTGCAAAGGAGACTGGAGGTATTGGAAATCAGATGAAGTGCTCTGTTGAAAGTTCTATCAAACTTTTATTTCTCATACAAGTTCCAGGAGAGGCTTAAACCCGTTGCTAAACGACCCATGAACCCTATGTATTCCACTTGTAACGGTTGTCCATGATATTGATGCTTCTGTCTAGGAATAAGTGAACGATTTCATTTAGTTGCTCATAGTTACCTCTCTTTATATCAAGAATTTGACTCTCCATAGACATATTGATACTTCTATCTAGGAAGAATCAAAGGATTTTACCTAGCAGTTTATAGTAATCTCCGTTTTACCGAGAATCCCTGCGGTTTTTGTATTTACAAATGCTTAGATTATAGAAGAAGCAAATGAATTTTCTGAGCAGTTCATAGCTATCTCCGTAATAATGGAAATTTGGATGATCTTAAAGATGACGTTCGGCGTACATGCAAGAACCCACAAAATTAAAATTAAAATTAACCTCAATTGAATTGTTTTTAGAATATTCGGATAAATGTCCTCATCTTTATTGTTCAACTCACAACATCTCTGCCGATATGTCCTTCGTTATTTTTCAAGTGTTTCATGTCGAACTCAGGAGCCCACATAGCATCTCGATCTGAACCCTTTATTTGATCCACACGTTGCACACTGGATTAGGCGTTTGATTGGAAAGTACCTGAGTGAAATCATCAGAAAGTTGTGGGTTCAATCCCAACAACAGGTAAGAAAAACAAGGAATTCTTACAATAACTTAACACTTGTACCTGCTCATGGTTTACAGAAGTGGAGCAGTCTACACCCGTGAATGAAATAAAGGGTTCAGTTCGAGATTCTGTTTGGACTCCCGAGTTCGACATGTGAAGAAGGCCGAAAGACATATCAACCGAAACGTTGTAAGTAGAAAGATTAGGTCTATAATCCCAATATTTTAAGTAGTAACAATTATCAAGCTTCATTTGAAATTTGTATAGACAAACAACTCAAATGAATTGTTCTGAATATATATATATATATATATATATAATGAGAATTTTAGCAATATATATGTAAGTTTAAATTGGCATTTAAATTGTATAAAAGATAAAAAGAAATATTACTTATAGATTAAATCGTGTCTTATTCAATTAGTTTCTTTGTTTAATGGCATATCAACTCTTTGTATGATATTTAAAGCTAAAGCCATTCTCCTAGAAGAACAGTAGTCGTACTATTTAACCCATAGCAGGGAGAATAAGGGGGTTCATACCTTTCCCAAGGGGATTTGCCCGAAAGTGAGCGTGATAGTGCGACTGGAGTTCGAACTCGCGTATTACGATTCCGCAATACATCGCTTTAACCATCACACCACGAGGACACTCGCGTATCTTTTTCAATTATGAATTAAAATAAATCTTAAGATTATGATATTGATCGTCAAGAACTACAGATCTATAAAAGGAAACTTCAAGTTAATTCATGCGGTAAAGAATTACAGCATATACCACGGAGATAATCAATTTCTTTCTAAAAACACGTTGACAATCTTCATTAACAGCAGCAGCAACTGTTTGTTATACGTTCATTCAGATCATCGAAATCAGGATTTATCAAAGTGGTCCATATAAATCTCTGCATTGGATGGTGGTAAATAAAAGCATCGTGGTTAACACGAGGTAAATTTTTCTTTTCGTTTCCATTTCTAAATTTCTCCGTAACAGAACAAATATTGCTGAATCATGTAGACTATTTGTCAAATATCGTACACCTAGCAGAATGCCTAATTGAATGTGATGGCCACTAATGATAAGTCGTTCTCAGACGATCCATTCAATACATATGTGTCACTTGAATGTTGAAAGTTATTTAGTTAAGCTGGCGACCGTAATCGAGGGTGACCTGAAGGCTCTCTTTTCTATAGCTACTACATCGAGGTGTAGGTGATGGCGCTAGTCCTTTTCCTGGATTGTTCCACTTTACCTTTGATACCTACTTTATAATTATGAGTGTTAAGCAAGGAGATATAAAGTACCATTTTTTGAGTCTTTGGAATGACTCGACCTGGTATTTAACCTCGGTGTCCTGGGCCATTGGCGAACACACTACCCATTAATCCAATGGGCTGGTCTAAGTAAAGTTGGCGATCCGAAGCCTCCCTTTTCAATAGTAACTACACTCAGCTGCAGGGGATGGTGCTAGTCATTTTCCTGGATTGCTCCACTTTACCTTTGATACGTACCTTATAATGCTGAGTGTTAAGCAAGGAGGTATCAAGTACCACTTTTTGAATCTTTGGAATTGCTCAACCTGTGCCACTGGCGAAGTGCAAATTTAGACAGCGTTCTGAAAGAAGGATTTATTGAAATGACTTTAGATCTTGAAACGAAGTCAATTTACAGGAATTGGATATTAGTGGATAAGTAAAAAAACTATAACAAAATATGGACACGGCAACACGAGTTCAAATCCTGGACGCGGCTGATTGCATTTCACATTGTACTAATCCCATTGGGAAAGGTATGAATCCAATTATTCTCCCTCCAGCTATGGGTAAATAGTAGAGCAGACTGGGTTCTTCTGCCTTAGTAAGGCAACTAGTATAGAAGAAGGAAAACTCTGAATTCAAACCTGTTAAACTCTGCTTAAAAAATGACATTGTGTCTTATCCTGCCCGAGCGGGGTGGTTGGTAAATATGATAACAAAATATCGCAAGCTTTGTGCAAATGTTCCTGCGTTACTCGCTTTTTTCAAGTTTGTATACGGTTTGGCCTAATGAGTAGAGTGTTCGCCAAAGGTCCGGGAGACCGGGATTCAATCCCTGGTCAAGTCATACCAAAATCATACCAAAAGGGTAATTGATGCTGTCTTGCTTAACACTCAGCATTATAAGGTAAGGATCAAGGGTAAAGTGGAGCTATCCAAGGAATGGAGGAGCGCCCTCCTCTACATCTCGGTGTTGTAGCTATTGAAAAAAGGGAGACTTCAGGTCACCCTCGACTAAGGTCGACTAATATGGTGGGATATGGGCTTAACCATACGCATTATTTACTAAGGAAACAGTGAAGCTCTTTGAACAAAGAATATGCTCAAACTCACAAATCTGCAAATTGCAATTCGTAATCTTCTCAGCGTCTACCAAACCCATCTTTATCATTAAAAAGTAATTCCGCAATTAAAGACGTGTTTGCATATTTAGTGTGCTGATTAATTTTTCATGTAAATTGTTTTTATCACCGGTAAATTAGTTATGTTTTGTAATTTAATATGCAAATAATTTATTTGGGAGTGAATGAAAATTAAATTTGGTTATAAAAAGTGCATCAAGTAAAACATTCCTGAAGCACTGATCTAAACTAACTAATTAATAAATAGTCTTCAACAAAGTTCTGTAGAGTGGGTGTAAACATCTTAAATAGCTTTTAATACGATCTACTAAAAGTATTTACATTGTAGAATATATATATATATATATATATATATATATATATATATCATCATCATCATGTCGTGCCACTAGCACGGATATCCCTGACCCTCTCTCGCCACTTTTCCCTATCGTTCATCGCCTCCAGCAGGTCTTCAGGGCTACATCCCGTATCCTCACATAGCTGCTGAATGTATGTTCGTGCTGGTCGTTCTGCTTTTGCCCGGCCATATGTGGGGGTCCATAGGAGTACATCACTTATGAGCTCGTCCCTGCTTCTCCAGCAGTGTCCTGCATGTCTGGTTCGTCTAACTTGGATAGATTTCGTGGTAGGAGGCAGGTGGCCGTATAGTTGGTGTTTTGTGGGTGTTGCCGCCAGCACTTGTTCAATATTGCTCGCAGCATTCTTGTGTAATTTTCGTCTAGCTTTGAATTAGCAATATATATATATATACATATATTAATATTTCAAAATGAGTAGGTCCATGAAGAGATTTGTATTTTTTAGGACTTATTTATTTATTTTGTTCTTACATACGTTTATGTTTCCAGCTTGATGCTTTCTTCAGAAAACATGTATGGCACAAGGCCTTGTTAATGGGGGTATTCAATGAGACTTGAACTCACTCGTGTTTGCCATACATGTTCTCTGACAAAAGTAACGAGCTGGAAACATACACGTATGTAAAAACAAAATAAATAAATAAATCCTGAAAAAAATACATGTTCTCTGACAAAAGCATCAAGCTGGAAACACTCACGTATGTAAGAACAAAATAAATAAATCCTGAAAAAATACAAATCTCTTCGTGGACCTACTCATTTTAAATTATTCTTATTCTCTCTTTGGACATACAACAAAAACGGAACCTCTCTGAAACTGGTAGACAAATTCACCTACCTAGGAAGCAGTGTCTCATCAACGGAAAAAGACATCGACACGCGGCTAACGAAGACATGGACAGCTACCGATAAGCTATCAATTATATGGAAGTCAGACCTGACCGATAAAATGAAACGCAGTTTCTTCCAGGCAGCGGTCGTATCGATATTGCTGTATGGATGCACTACTTGGACGCTAACAAAACGGTTGTAGAAACAGCTAGACGGCAATTACACAAGAATGCTGCGAGCAATGTGAGGATACGGAATGTAGCCCTGAAGACCTGCCAGAGACGATGAACGATAGGGAGAAGTTGCGAGAGAGAGTCAGGGATATCCGTGCTAGCAGCACGACATGATGATGATGATGATGATATCTATATCTATCTATATATATAGATATATACGTGAATGTGCGTGTGCGAATTTATACAGTTTTATTTATATATATATATATATATATATATATATAAGAAAAATGGTGAATTTTGTGAATCCGACGAAATAAATAAATGGAAAAGTCGATAAACTCAACACCGACAACGGATTCCAATTTGATATTTTCCAACACTCTTCCAAACTTATGGACGATTTTTCATTTTCTTTTTCTCATTTTGATATTCTGTTTCTGTTGGTCAAGTCTTTGATGAAATTTGATACGTTTGATGGTGATTGTAGCCTCACCCTTGTCTACGTTAAGTCTATGAAATCTGATACGCTAGACAGTGTCCATTGCCTCACCCCTTTCTACTTAAGCCAAGACCCTGTTTATTCTAAGAAATTACAGTCCCAACCAATAACATTTCCTCACCATCACCCTAATATATATCTCTATTTCTACCTCTCTGTCTTCTCTGTCTCTCCTATTTCTCGCTTTCTTTTCTTTTAATCTCTCTTTCTCATGACCTCTCCTTCCTTTTATTCTATTCTTAATTAATCTATTCCCTCCTGTTGAACTTTAGAAAAACCCAATAATTCTGATGATATCTTGAAGTAAAAACGAAGTATCAAATTGAAATCCGTTGTCAGGGTTTAGATTACCCACTTTTTCGTTTATTTTTCTTCATGTATATATTTATATATCTATCTGTGTGTGTGTGTGTGTGTGTGTGTGTGTGTGTGTGTGTGTGTGTGTGTGTGTGTGTGTGTGTGTCATTTACAGCACTTTGTTACTCTCCTATTCATGTTTGTTTCGCTTGTTTTATCCCCTCTCCCCCATTTCTTTCTCCTTCCCTCGGCTGCCTCACTTCTATCCTCTTCTCTCCTATTTCTTCCGTTTTCCTCTTCCCTGTTTCTTCCTTCTACCTTCTTTCTCTTTCTTTCTTTTCTCTCTCGTTTTCTTTTTTCTTCCTCTTTTTGATTCGAAATTTTCTCGATGTATAAATTGAACATATAAAATCATCATATTTGGTTTTAGTTTCGTTTCGTTTGGTTATAAGGCACATCAAACATTGTAGGTCATTATTGTCAAATTCATCTTTATTCATAAGCAGTTCTATATCAAACAATTCAGTTTATTATAAGTATAGTTTTTTTTTTTTTGTTTACACACAGTTAATGTCAAAACAGTTCTATTTCAAACAATTCAGTTTAGCATAAGTATACAGTTTAGTTCTATTTGACCCATAGATAGGACCTATCTAGTGCTACGACTCCGAGCCAGAGCGGATCCGGGAGCGATGGCAATGAAGGGGTACTCTGCATTTCTCAAAGCTCTAGCATTACTGGAACCCCAACCTCAGATTATTTAGTGTCATACATCTCAATATTCAAGGTGGGGAGAGAATATTACTCCTCTGCACAGAAACAGTCGGCGTATTATACAGCCCAAGCCGACTGGGCAAAAATTCTTCATAATATTCTCCCAAAATCATATGACAATTTTAAAAACCAACGCTGGTATATTGTTTAAACGGCCAACTTTTCATGATATATAGGTTTTCCCTAGTTCTTTTTTTTAATATTCAATATCACTAATATAATCGGAGGGATTATGTCCTGATGATGGTTCATTAGAACCGAAATGCTATTGTTTCTCAATGAACCTCTCCCGCTTGGATTACCTTGTTATCAAATTTTCACTCTCTCTCTCTCTCTCTCTTTCTCTCTCTCTCTCTATCTATCTATCTATATATATATATATATAAAAAGAGAGAGGAGGAGGTAGAGTGACAGTGATATCTAAAAACAGCGTACACAAAGAGTTAATACCGTTTGGTGACTCTTAGTTTTTCCCATACGTGATAATCAGACCAAGATGTTCGCACGCGTCGGTTATCCCTTATTCCCTTGATTTGGTTTGTGGGGCATTCTGGAAAAGATAATCTGGTTTATACAGCGTTGATATTTACCTGGCTGTATCGCAATCATTTTGTGAATTATTATTTATTTATTGTCTTATCTTCGTTTTATAATTTCCTATTGTTTTTATTCATGCATTATTATCATTTTTATATTTTGATTTTGATTTTAGATCTACTATCACCGATATTGAACACACTTTGTTTAGATAGCAAATAATTATATATATATATATGTGTGTGTGTGTGTGTGTGTGTGTGTGTGTGTGTGTGTGTGTGTGTGTGTGTGTGTTATTACATGTTACTGTCTGTAAACATGGGTTTCATGATTTCCGCATTTATCAGACTTGACGAATGCGAAAATCATGAAACTCAATGTCACACACACTACCATGTAATATATATATGTAGTGTATCACAAAAGTGAGTATACTCCTCATATTTCCGCAGATATTTAAGTATATCTCTTCATGGGACAACAATGACAAAATGACACTTTGACACAATGAAAAGTAGTCTATGTGCAGCTTATATAACAGAGTTAATTTATTTTCCTCTCAAAATAACTCAAAATATAACCATTAAAAGCTTAACCCCTGCCAACAAAAGTGAGTACACCGCTAAGAAACTACACCCCTAAGTGTCCAAATTGAGTACTTCTTGTCATTTTCCCTCCAAAATGTCATGTGACTTATTAGTGTTACTAGGCCCATGTGTTACTAGGCCCATGTGCATAGGGAGCGGGTGTGTTCAAATTTGTAGTGCAGCTCTCACACTCTCTCATACTGGTCACTGAAAGTTCCAACATGACACCACATGGCAAAGAATTCTCTGAGGATCTTAAAAGACATATTATTGCGCTACATGAAGATAGCCAATGCTACAAGAAGATTGCCAACACCCTGAGACTGAGCTGCAGCACAGTGGCTAAGATCATCCGGCGTTTTAAAATTGCGGGGTCCACTCAGAACAGGCCTCGGGTAGGTCGTCCAAAGAAGCTAAGCGCACGTGCTGAGCGTTACATTCAAATGGCTTCTTTGAAAGATCGGCGTAGGAGTGCTGTCAACATTGCTGCAGAGATTGAAGAGGTGTGGGTGAGGGGATCAGCCGCACTCTACATCAAATTGATGGGCATGGCTGTCACCCCCGGAGGAAGCCTCTTCTGAAGAACATACACAAGAAAGCCCCCAAACAGTTTGCTGAAGACAAGTCAACAAAGCATATGGATTACTGGAACCATGTCCTATGGTCTGATGAGATGAAGATTAATTTGTTTGGTTCTGATAGCTTCAAGCATGTGTAGCGGCGACCAGGAGAGGAGTACAAAGATAAGTGTATCATGCCTACAGTCAAGTATGGTGGTGGGAATGTCATGGTCTAAGGCTGCATGAGTGCTGCAGGTGTTGGAGAGTTATATTTCATTGAGGGAAACATGAACTCCAACATGTACAGTCAAATACTGCAGCAGAGCATGATCCTCTCCCTCCAGAAACTGGGTCGCAGGGCTGTGTTCCAGCATGACAATGACCCCAAACACACCTCCAAGACAACCACTGCTTTAATGAAGAGGCTGAGGGTAAAGGTGATGGACTGGCTAAGCATGTCTCCAGACTTGAACCCAATAGAACATCTTTAGGGGATCCTCAAACGGAAGATGGAGATGTGCAAAGTCTCAAATATCTGCCAGCTCCGTGACGTCGTCATGGAGGAGTGGAAGAGCATTCCAGTGGCTACCTGTGAAGCTCTGGTAAACTCCATGCCCAGGAGAGTAAAGGCAGTTCTGGATAATGATGGTCGTCACACAAAATATTGACAGTTGACATGGTGTATGTTAATATTGAGAACTTTCCCTAAGGGGTGTAATCACTTTTGTTGGCAGGGGTTTGCTTTTAGTGGTTATATTATGAGTTATTTTGAGAGGAAAATAAATTAGCTCTGTTATATAAGCTTCATATAGACTACTTTTCATTGTGTCAAATTGTCATTTTTGCCAGTGTTGTCCCATGAAGAGATATACTTAAATATCTGCAGAAATGTGGAGGGTGTACTCACTTTTGTGGTACAATGTATATATGTGTGTGTGTGTGTGTGTGTGTGTGTGTGTGTGTGTGTGTGTGTGTGTGTGTGTGTGTAAAAGCTCAATATTTATACTGAGCGCAATTTAATATTTTTGCAACATTTGGTCCGACATTAACTCACTAACAGAGCTAATAAGAACCACAAACCACACACATATATATATATATTATCAAGTTCCTGACTCTCTCTCTCTCTCTCTCTCTCTCTCTCTCTCTCTCTCTCTCTCTCTCTCTCTCTCTCGCCGTCTTCTCCTATTGTCAATCACTCCTGGACGGTCCTTTAGACGGTACATCAGTGTCTGCACTAAGCGGATGTATGTAAGTCCTTGCAAATCATCCAACACTGGTGTGTCCATGTGTAAAAGTCCATCGGATAATGTTGCTTATGAGTTCGTCCTTACTACTTTAGCAATGCCCAGCATGTCTTTTTCGTCTTACTTGGACAGTTTGTCAGATGGGAGTCAAGTAACCGAACTGTTACTGTTTTGTAAGATACTGCTTCCTGGATTTGTTCAAAACAGCATGTACCACTCTTGTGTAGTTGTCATCCAGGTGTCACATTATATATATATATATATATATATATATATATATATTCGGTGAGACAGCTCACATCTGAAGATGGCAACTTCTTTCTTACTTCTTCGAGGTGACCTCGTGGTGTAATGGCTAAAGCGCTGGACTGTGGATCGTAGTAGGAGAGTTCCAACTCCAGTCGCGCTATTACGTTCGCTTTCGGACAAACACCGTTGGGAAAAGTATAAAAGTAAAGTTGGCAACCGAAGTCGAGGGCGACCAGAAGGCTTCCTTTTCAATAGCTACTACACCGAGGTGTAGGGGGGCGCTACTCCTTTCCCTGGATTGCTCCACTTTACCCTTGATGTGAGTCTTATATTGCTGAGTGTTAAGCAAGGAGGTATCAAGTACCATTTTTAAAGTCTTTGGTATAACACGACCTGGGGTTGAACCCAGGTCTCCCAGACCATTGGCGAAAATTCTATCCAATAGGCCAATGAGCCAGAATGGCTTTGGCATTAAATAACTTATAAAGGTTGATATTAAATTTTTAAAAAAAACAAAGAAACCAAACCATTCTTACTTCTTCAAAATATTCCGTGAAACTGGTAGTAATTGGGTAGCCAAAGAGGAGTAAGTTAACCTCATTTATCTTAGGTTTTATTTTGCTCTGCTGACCGATATTTAACAATTTCTTTTGATTCTTCTTATATACGTATAAAAAAAAACGAAAACAAATACTTGTTCATTTTAACATAGATAGATTGATGATGATGATGATATATTGCATAACTGAGATGCACCTGTTTTTGTTTCTTCATTTTCCATAAGATTCCCTGAAGAATCTTATACGGATTTGTTTTTAATCTGCTTCACTTACCTTTAACAACTAATTTTCGTTGGCCTTCAGAATGGGATTCACTTCTGCTATCCCTTCGTATCCTTCAGCTGAGGTCTTGTCTTCAGGTAGAACGCGGGGGACAAAAAGCCCAAGCGATCCTGGTTTGAGTGTTTGAGATCTTCATGGCACTGGTTACAAGGACCAGATAATTACTGCCGATGCCTTTGCATTTAACTGACCGTATGTCATATATTCTCTTCCTCGGGGATTCCGCAAAAGGTTCTGATTATAGAAGTAAAAAGAGAGTAAAGTTGTTGTGGATTAACAACATTTTATTCACTTATCTCTCTCACTCTCTTCCTCTCTCTCTCTCTCTCTCTCTCTCTTCCTCTCTCTCTCTCTCTCTCTATATATATATATATATATATATATACATATATATATATATAAAGAAAAATCAATTCATAAAACAAACATTGGCAATAAAATCAAAGAGCTGAGATGCAAGCATGCTGAGCAGCTTGAAAAACTAAAAAAAAAAAAAGGATAACCCACTGTCGTAATTTCACTCACCTTTCTGCTTAGATGTAACACAAGGTCGCACGAATGGGACACCCGGTGACACTCGAACTCACTTGTGAAGGTTTGCTAGTCTAGCTTGCTAACTATCACACCACTCGAGACTGTCTTATTCCTATTACTAGAAGTTCCTGTGCCGAATTCCTGACAATTATTAAATTCAGTACATGTAACTTTTCGTAACAGGAATAAGAAAGTAAGTCATCCTTTTATATATATATATATATATATATATATATATATATATATATATATATATATATATTGAGGGGTTCTTGTCGTAAAAAATGGACACAAAACTCTTTGCATTTCACATAGCGCTAAAACCCTTTGAAAAGTATGGATCCTATTAATTTTCCAGCAGCCATGAATAAATACGAGGGCTGATTAGGCTCTTTAAGCTTGGTATAGCAACCGGTCCAGGAGAATGACAACTCTGGATTAAAACCTGTTACTCTACTAAAAAAAAGTTGATTTTATGTCACATTTTAGTTACCCGGAAGGCGTATATATATATATATAGTGTAATCAGATGGTAACTCAAACCTGGTTGAGTTTCCATCTAATTACACTATATACGATCTGAATGTGTATTTTCTTATATGCCTGTAAGGGAATAAGTGCTGTAACAATAGCTATACATCGAGCACTCACATAGATTTATATGATATTCCTCATATATTCTACACACTGTCTTCGGTCGCTGACTGGATATCACAACAAAATTATATACACACACACATATATATATATATATATATATATATATATGAAGAAAATAGAAAAACAAAGTCTTCTAATGTGATGAATTTATTTATGATTTTTAAAGTTAACGTTAAAACGTTTTGGTTCTATTAAACCTTCATTAGGACTTTATGATGGAGAACAATTTTTGTCGCTTGAACAACGATGAATGGTTTTATTAAAATAACGGGAGAAGAGAAAGTATTATAAGAGAAAGACTCATAACCGTTCAGTCAGCGTTCTTTTTTATAACTATTACGTGATTGGTTTATGTCCCGCAAGCGGCTCAGCCATCCATGATGATCAGCACAACTGGCCACAAACAGCCTTGCTGAGATGTCAACTAAACACTGGACGGCAGCAGCTAGCTCACGGTGATGCAACACACTAGGACTGCCAGCATAACTAAAGTCCAGCCAACTACATTACGCAACTAACGATACGAATAAGAACTCTTATGAGTTCGTCACTTCTTCTCTGGTGAACAGCTACTGTTTTGTAGGGTGCGCCTCAAGGATTTGTTCGAAATAGGATACAGCATCCTCGTGCAATTCCCATCAAGGTTTTTTCCCTAAACGCTTCGTTAAACTCCAGCTTGTGCAACCATACGATCGTACCGACACGGCTACAGCCTGGAAGAATTCCCGTTATATTTTATCAGAGTGATCGGATTTCCATAAGATCGATTAGCTAGCAGTCTATTGTAGTCTATGACTTTCGAATGCGCATTTTGATCTCACTTTCTATAAATGAGATATTGCTACCGAGGGATGTAAACTAGTCTACCAATTTCAGAGTCTTGCCTTTTAGTGTGGAGGTGGCACTATCTTGTTTAAAGCACGATTGGCTTTATCTGAGTTCATGTAGAGACCAATGCTCTTTGCTGTCTGTTTTAGGCTTTTCAGTAGTGATTTGGCTAAAGCAGATGTATTTGCAGGAAGCACTAGATCATCATACATCCGTAATCGTTCCCGCGGGATATCGTCTGCTTCTTTCTTTCTTTTTTTTTAATGTAAAGCTGTTTTCTTTCATTAGAATTATTGACGTTCGTAGTACGTCATCTACGTAGATAATAATCTGTTACAGATAATTTCCAAGAATTTCAAATGGATAAAGGCATCCTACTTAATTACAATAACTCTATTTTAATAAAGCTCACAATCATTTTAAACATTGTCTCAAACATATCTATTTGACCCATAAATGAGACCTTTAAAGGTGTTATCACACTAGAGCATTGTGAAACTGAGATTAATAGCAATAATGAGGAGACTCCACACTCTCCAGAGCTCCGGAACTGAAGCCTCACCATTGTACTGGCATACCTACAAACACTATTTTGGTGGGAAGGATAAAGTCAACATATTCTAGGCCCCAGCCAACAAAGTGAAACAAGGAAAGAAATTATATTTCAAAAGAAAAGGATATATATGCATGCGTAACTGATATATATATATATATATATATATATATATATATATATATATATATATGTGTGTGTGTGTGTGTGTGCGTGTGTGTGTGTGTGTGTGTGTATTATTCAGTCCAGTTAAACCGGAGTCGGGAACCTTCCCTCATGTCTCTATTCTGACTATAATTATTTTATCCATAAGATCTGAAGAAGTCCTGTTATATTTGGTGTTTTTGATTCATATCAATACCCATAACAGGATGGAAATAAATTTATAATCCTAATTTAACCGGTTTTTGTTTTCTTAAAGGTATATATATATATATATATATATATATATATATATATATATATATAATTAGTTACGCTATATAGATATAGATATATTATCGTAACATTATTGATTTATTGATGAAACGATATATAATGACACAGTTATTAGCTTAATTAAAAACCAGGTGATTTTGTGGAAAGCATATGGCTGGTGTTTGTTATTGCTTTTGTTTTTTGTTTTGTTTTGGGTTTGTTTTTTTTTTTCTTTTTTTATTTTTTCTTTTTTTGGCGGGGGAGGGGGTTCATTTTTTTATAAGGCATCTAATGAATTCTTTGCCTTAACCAAATTTACGAAAGTTTATTAAACAGAGCATCGCTGCAGTAACCCAGTTTATCATCTATAAATACCGTTTAATCATTTTCTAAAATAAATGCTTATTTCTCTTGTTAATTGACAATATTTTTCATCAAACCAGTCATGGGTTTTATTTTATTTTTAGTGACGTAAACATTTTATGATATCAGACACAATGATATATTATACATAAAGGGTGCATACAAAAAGAAGTTGGCCTTTTCAAAAGTTATTAAATGAAAACAATACTAAGTTAATAACATTCATCAAGCACACCTAATATATATAAGGGAAATTTCGTATTCGGGTTTTAGATAAACTGACAATATTGATGTGAGAAATGCAAACGCACACAGAATCAGACACGCATGGACGTACACATGCATACATAACGCATATGTATCATTTTTCTTTCTTTTTTTTTTCACATATGTGTTTAACGGCTACCGAGTGCTCA
The DNA here is from genome assembly GCA_963585895.1 of Sepioteuthis lessoniana. Lineage (NCBI taxonomy): Eukaryota > Metazoa > Mollusca > Cephalopoda > Myopsida > Loliginidae > Sepioteuthis > Sepioteuthis lessoniana. The sequence goes on along the minus strand of OY757914.1, from coordinate 88,392,969 downwards.
CTTCGTTAGAAGAGCTTTGCATTACGCGAGTACCAACCAGTAAAGAGTGCTCAATCCCCAGCGGACGTCCATGAAAAAATAAGGTGAATTTTCGAAAAAAAAAATGTTTTTCTGTTTCAATTTTTTCTCTAGATGTAAACTCTATATTGTTAGAAGTCGGTTTTTCGTGAAAATTATTTTGATCTCGCAAAAATATTTCTTTTGAGGCTATTCAAAATGGTGGCAAATCAAATAGAGAATTCCAGACTTCAACAGTGGTCCGTCAAGAAAATTTTTAAACGTTTAGAAGTGCAAATCATGTAAAATTCATAGAATGTGCGATATTTTAATCCCAAAAATGTTTACAAATGAGCTGAACAGGAATATGCCACGACGAACCTGAGTCAAAAAGACAGTCCATAGAGTAGAAACACACTGACTCTCCGGTAAAGGAAAAGGTCCGAGCGCAGCAGTCAGTAAAGGTCATGCTAACATTATTCTGAGATATGAAAGGACCCATCACTGTTGATTTCCTTAAAAAAGATACAACCACAAAGAGTCTTTCCCATTGCCAACTTCTTAGGCAATATTTCCCTTATCTACTAAATGACTCTAGTATATATATATATATATATATATATATATATATATATATATATATATATATATATTAGTATGTATATTTATAAATATAAGGACTCAATATTACAGATAGAACATAGGCAAGAAACCTACAGTTGTTAACTGTGTATCTGCCCTATCCTAACTTGTATATATATATATATATATATATATATATATATATATATATATATATATATATATATATATATATCCCTAACTTTCTTTTGTTTACATTCTACGCTATCATAGACCGAAGTGCTCAATTTGTTAAAAGAGCTTTGCAAAACGTGATTGGCAACCGTTAATTCCTTCGCCGAAGTGCTTAACACCCGGTATATATATATATATATATATATATATATATATATATATATATATACATATATATATATATATTGCTTTGCACCTATTGAGATAACTCTTTATAGATAAGTATACTCCTTAACATCTTTTCAAAAAAGTCTTATTTTCTTCTAAACTAAAGATGTAAGCATTTTTATTATTTCTAGTAGAACATTGTGCAATCAAATTGAACGTTATTATATATCATGTCCTGCCAAGCTATTCCCGACTGATATTGTCACCTAAAACGTGTATATGTAATACTGATAAAATAATTATTCATCATATATATACAAGACTGTGTGTGTGTTTGTGTGTGTGCTTGGTAATATCATATATATTGTAATATTATATATATATATATATATATATATATATATATATATATATATATATATATATATATATATATATATATGGCATCTTAAGGGTTTATTTTAATTTCATATCTTTTCAATGCTAATATATTTCGGAAATAAATAATGACTATTAATATCCTTTTTCTCTCGATAATTTTTCAGCCCACTTTGTATGTGAAAGAAAATGAAAAAAAAAACTAGAGGGGTGGGATCTATTATTTATTTGCCTCAAAAAATATTTTTGTGTGATTAAAATCATTTTTCATCAGAAACAATTCCAAACAATGGAAAGTTTTCATTCAGGGAAAAAAAAATTCAGAAAAAATATTTACTTTGGTTTAAAAAAAACCTATATATAAAAACGTACATTTTATATATATATATATATATATATATATATATATATATATATATATATATATATATATAATAGGTCCTTTCTCAGTCAAAAAAATCCCCTTATTTATTAAATCACCCAAGTATATATAAGTCCTTCCTGATTTAAAAAAAATCCCATTATTTATTGAAGGATCCTCGTATATATAATAGGTCCTTCCTCAATAAAAAAAAAACCCTTATTTATTAAATTACCCTCGTATATATAATAGGTCCTTCCTCAGTTCACAAAATTCCCATATTTATTGAATCACCCTTGTATATATAGTGGGTTTTTACTCAGTCAAAATATCCCCTTATTTTTTTTTATGATTTTCGTATCTGTAATAAGTCTTTCTTTAGTAAAAAATATTCCCTTATACATTGAATGATCCTCGTATATATTACAGGTCCTTACTCAGTCAAAAAGTCTCCATATTTATTGAATCACCCTCGTATATATAATAGGTCCTTACTTAGTCAAAAGTATCCCCTTATATATTGAATGATCCTCGTATATATTATAAGTCCTTCTCAGTAAAAAAAAGTCCCCATAGTTATTAAATCACCCTCGTATTTAGAAACAAGATTATTCATGACGTACACCCAACAACTGTCTTTCATATAAAATCTAACAATAGTTATAAATTATGTTTTCATTATGTTTTACGAATATATTTATAATTAGTAATATTTGAATTCAATATCCTCTAATTTATCGTTGGCAATGTAATTTTATTTACTCAAGTTTTTCACAGATCTTTTTTTTTTCACTGTTTTAAAGTGTAACGGAGATACAGTGAATAATAAAGGGTTAGGTAGAAACACCTCCTACTTTTTAAACCGACACCAGTGTAGTGCAAATGAACTTGGGTAAATGATAATAATAGCTCCATCTAACTGATGTCTTATCATCTTTTAAGACACAATCAGTTACGATTATAACCTTTAAAGGTTGATGAAAAGACCAAGGTAACTGATACTTAAAAAAAAATATTTCACTGTTATTCAGATAAAGAGGAACTGTTTTCTTTTCATGGATGAACCTGTGGTTCAGAAATTTCCAACTGATAAAAGCATCGATTGTCTATCAGGAACAGTATCATTCCGATATAGCATGAAATGAGCACGTGTGCAGCTCTGTGTGCAGCAATTATAAATTCACCAGCAAATACATGGTGTGCACTGGTCCAAACCATGATTATTCTGTCAATCCAAAATAACATGAAATGAGCATAAAAAGCTGTGTAGCAATTACAGATTAACCAGTCTTTAAAAATGTTTCACCAGCAAATACATGGTGTGCACTGGTCCAGACCATGATTATTCTATCAATCCAAAGTTACATGAAATGATCATAAAAAGCTCTCTGTGTAGCAATTAGAGATTCACTAATCATAAAAAAAAATATTTCAGCAGCAAACACACGGTGTTCACTATTCCAAGCCATATTGCTAACTAAAAGAAAAAATGATACCACATTATCTAGATGGAGCTATCATTATCACTTCCCTAAGTTCCCTTGCACTACATAGGATATAATTTAAAATGTATGCGGTATTTCTGTCTCACTCGACAATAAGAAATAACAAATTGGAATAAGAATTGCTTTATTCACTCAGAACATTTTAAACGTAATGCGCTTACAGAAACCTCTCAATAATGTGCCACTTTTTTGTTATGTTACTAGTGCTATGTTGTTGTTTTTTTAAGTTTCTGTAGCACATGTGTGGTTGTGATTGTGAGTATTTAATCAAGCCGAAACTTCGTAAATGAATTACATATGTGATTTGTTTATAGTAGTGAAGACTTGAAAAGGATCAGCCCCACTTTTTAGTTGAACATAAAACAAAAGAATGATGCTCCACAATGCCATATATTCTCCGAATACCTCTGCTCTGGTCTAGAAGTTAGAGTTTTTACTTCTCTTAAACTGGTTGCCTTACCAAGGCTAAAAAACCTAGTTTGTCCCATTATTTACTTATATAGCTAGAAAGAAGAAGAGATAAATCCATGCTTTTCCTAAGGTGATTGGCACTAAGTGCCTCTCTCTCTCTCACACACACACACACACACACACACACACATAAGCTTACTACTATCTTTTCATGTTTTTCCATGACAGCGAAAAATTGACCTCTTTTTTTTCCTTTACCGCTTTCTTTTTTATGTTAGATAAAATATAAAAATAAGGACGAAATACTATATACAGAAAAAGAGGTAACCATTTAGTCTATGAATCAGCATCGTGTTTAAAATATGTCATATGACTGCTTAGGAATATTTTGCAAAATTAATTTGTTCTATTTGTTCACCAAGAAAGATTTTGAATCAGAAGTGGAGAGGAGGAGAAAGAAGGAAAAAGAGAAAACAAAAAAAAAAACGGAAGGGATAATGGGGAAATTGTAATATGAGTGGAAAAGGATTAATTAAAGATGGAATGTAATAGCGAAAAATATGCTTCGATCTAAAACGAGTAAAGGTATCTTTTTGTTTGGTTTCTTTGTTTAATGGCATATCAGCCGTTTTTTAGGTTATTTAATGCCAAAGCTATTTTCATAGAAAAACAGTAGTGGTACTATTTAACCCATAGCTGGGAGGATAAGGGGGTTCATACCTTTCCTAATGGTATTTGCCGGAAAGTGAATGTAATAGAACGACTGGAGTGCGAACTCGCTTACTACGATTCTGCAGTCCATCGCTTTAACCATTACACCATGAGGACACCTCTCCGTATGTTTGTCAATTGTTTACAATTCTTAATCATAGAGCATAAGTTTCAAAACAAACTTCAACTGATTCAAAAAAATTTAAATCATTAAATCATATTTTCTAATTATGAAATTATTTAGGTTCATGGTATTATTCAAGAACTATAATTAGAAATGAATTCAGTTAAAACAAAATTAATGAATTTTATTTTCTCGCAATAAATCAATAAATCAGCAAGAGCTAAACGCTCTGCATTATTTCTTACTGTCGTCTACATCCAAATTTTTGGAGGTGCCCGTGGTGTAATGGTTATCGTCGTAGGAAATGGGCACGGCGGCACGAGTTCAAATCCTGGACGAGACTGATTGCATTTCACATAGCACTAATACCCTTGGGAAAGGTATGAATTCACTTATTCTCCCTCCAGCTATGGGTAAAATAGTAGGGCAGACTAGGTTCTTCAGCCTTGGTTAGGCAACTAGTCTAGGAGAAGGAAAGCTCTGAATTCAAACCTGTTAAACTCCGCTTAAAAATTGACTATGTGTCATATCCTGTCCGAGCGGAGGGGTTGGTAAATATGGTAAATATGATACCCAAATTTAAGCAATGTTTCGTTGGGAAGTGTGATATCATTTTAATGGAGAGAGATCGTTGTTAATTTAATATTGTGTACCAGAGGTAGATATTTTCAAATGGAGAATATTCGTCAACAAGTTTTAAGTATTCATTACAATTGGAATTACAAAGTCACCAAGTCTGCCCAAAGTGTTGTATGACACAGCTAAAACAAATTATACGTTATATACAGAAATTTTTAATTTTGTACAGCACACTGTATAGTTTAAGCCATGCTTACCAATATATATATATATATATATATATATATATCGTTTGCTATGTTTATAAAGAAGGAGTTGTCACTATCGGTTAGGATCATACATATCTAAGTTAGGTTCACGTAGACATAGTCAACGTCACTCGGTGACTGTCAGTTTCTCTTTTATTTGATCATGGACTTAGTCTGATCATCGCATAGACGAAAAACAGACCGTTACCAAGCGCTGTTCACTCAATGTCTTCATTATCCTAACTTATATATATATATATATATATATATATATATATATACACGTTTTTTGACACATTACATTTAATGATTCATACCCAAGCATATCAAAAACATCGAGTTAAAACTGATGCTTTTTGGGGTGTTTTTTTTTTTTTGCTTTTTAATTTTTGCTTTTTGTTTTGCTTTGTTTTTTTGTTTTTTTGTTTTTTTGCTTATCTTTCATTTTATTTTTATTCATATTTCTTGTTTTTTTGTTTTTGTTTTTGTTTTGTGTTTTTTTTTGTTTTAGTTTTTTTTTTTTTTGGCAATTGTAAATGCTCTTATATGCTATTCGTTTTTATGGTTGAATTTTTTTTCCGGAAGTTCATGTTATCTCCGGAAGTAAGTATTACTTCCGGCAGTTATCTTGCTGGCGAATCCCCAATTCTTTTTCTCGTATTGAATCACTCATGCGAAATTACTGACTGCCGTTTCTCACCTTTTTGCAAGTTGTTGTTTTCTGTACGATTAAGCTCAGATCAACCTAATGTGCCTTATAAAAAAAAATGATCAATTTGTCTATTACTGCTTGAAAGAAAATCATTTGTTCTTTTTTTTGTGTGTGTGTTCTTTTTTTGTTTTTTTATTGTTTATCAATATTATACTGAATTACGCTATCTCTGTGCTTAAGGATTATCTTCCTGGCTTTGAATCAATAATTATAATTATAGTTACTTGCAGACGATAATCTATTAAGAATTATTGAAGATATGCAAAACCGGAATTGTTTAATTATTGCATGACACAGAAATATAATCACCCAGTGAAAGCCAGAATATTCTTATTTTGGCTATAAAATTTATTCTAAACACTCGCTTCGTTCTATTCAGTTTTTCACATCCTATTTGATCTTCTAATTCGGGGTTTATCAAACTAATAATCGCCACCCCTAGGAATTGCATAAACATTATCAAGTTAAGCAGAAACACTTAAAAGACTTGTTTGGTTGGGTATTTTGTTGTGGTTTTTAGATCAAAGAAAAAGATATTTTTTATTGATCTGTTTGCCAATTTGGAGATTTTTGTTTGTTGTTTTGTTCTTTGTTTTGTTTTATTTTGCTTTTTTTCCCTTTTGTTTTGTTTTGTGGAGGGAAGATGTTTTTGTATCCATATACAATAATTCGCATGGTCTCTTTCAAAATGATGGTTCTATCTAAATTTAGACAGGCACTTATACCTGTGACTATAATGTAGCTCCTTGATGGACGTAGTGGATCTCAAAAATAAACGAGTTGGTTACTTGATCTCCTCGGAATGAAAGAATGAACAGAAAGGTTTGTCACTTAACTGCACTCGTTTATTTAGCAAGATACATTTCTTTTGGGACCGATCCCAAGAAGGAAAATTTGGCCTCTTTTTCTTGGGTCGATGAAAGAAAATAATCACTCTTTGTCCAACCCCAGCCAACGAGGGGGCGATTTCACTTAAATCCCAAATCACTCGACTTAATAGTGTGGCTGTCCCGCTACGACCAACTTTCTTTAATATTACTAAATCTCTCACTCATCACTTGGATGCCGACAGCCAATCATTAATGCGCTTTCAATTTTCAACAGATTCTCCCATTACCCAGCGGCGATTGAACTATTCACCTGTCCCTGCCAATCTCTCCCACAATAGCTGGGCAACGAGGTTGTTAACAACGGTCATTACGTAACAACCTAGACATCTGGCTGAGATCCAAGTGTAGTATCTGACCCTCCTTCTCCTTCTCTTCCTTCTCCTCATGATGTACTCAAGATTATAATACTAAAAAGAAAAATTTGAAATTAAAAAAAGTAAGTTTTTAATCATTTTAACAGACTCATAGTTTTTAAATTGGCAAAATATGAACCAAAGATTAATAAAAAAAAAAAAAAAACAACTAATTTTGGAATAAAATTGTTTGTTTTCTTTTTTAATATATCTAATGCATTAATTTCAATCATTTGTCTTAATTATTTCAATTTTGGGAAAGAGTGTTCGCAAATGATCCGGGAGACCTGGGTTCTATCTCAGGTTGCGTCATACCAAAGACTTTAAAAATGGTACTTGATACCTCCAAGCTTAACACTCAGCAATATAAGGTACGTATCGAGGGTAAAGTGGAGCAATCCAGGGAAAGGAGTAGCGCCCTCCCCTACACCTCGGTGTAGTAGCTGTTGAAAAGGGGGCCTTCTGGTCGCCCTCGACTCGGTCGCCAACTTTACAACTTACTTATTAGTAATCTGGCATTACAAATGATAGGCAGGAATTTCCTTGGTTATAACATCGATTAATACTTCACGTGACAATAACAGCAGAATTTAATATTGCTGTATACGACTATATATATATATATATACAATGAGGTGAAATAAATAATCGCACACATGAAATTAATGCCATATATTCGTACATATGAAAATGAATAAATGGCATAAATTTCTGTAAAATCAACTGTAACCCATGTTTATATACACATCCAGACATTGGTCAAATGGTTAGAGTGTTTGTCAATGGCCCGGGAGACCTGGGTTCAATTGCAGGTCGAGTCATACCAAAGACTCAAAAAAATGGTACTTGGAGCTACTTTGCTAAACACTCTGCATTATAAGGTAAGGCTTAAGGGTAAAGTGGAGCAATCCAGGGAAAGGAGTTGCGCCCTCTCGGCGCCTCTGGTGGTGTAATGGTTAGCAAGCTGGACTAGCAAACCTACACGAGTGAGTTCGAGTCTCACTGGGTGCCCCTTTCATATGGCCTTGTGCCACATCTAAGCAAAAAGCTTAGTAAATTACCACCCTCGACTACGGTCGCCAACCTTACTTAACTTACTTATATACACATATTAATAGAATATATCCTTATATAGTAAATGTGTATAAGAATTTTGTTCAGGCAAAGTTTGAAAGATAAAAAATTAAAATTTTCATATGTACGAATATTTATTTCACCCCACGGTGATTGCTTTATGTGTGCATGTGTATATTCATGGATATATATGTGTGCGTGTGCGTGTGCATATGCATGTGTGTGCGTATGTGTAAAGCTATATTGTATTTTATATCAAAGTATATGTTCTCCTTATTACTCGACACTATTTTTAAGATTTTACATAAACTGACTCTTCGTTACGTTTTTGTACCGCAATTATTTGTGTATAACACGCACTCATGTATAACACACACCCCTAAATTCGGATTACGAAATCCTGCAAAAAGAATTTTTGATTATAATAAGCTCTGCTGTTTTTGAAATTTGTAGCTGCTAAATTTAATTCATATTTAGCTATTGTTCAACTTTTTATCGGTTCGTATAGACTAAAAATGAGAAAATATGTTGTGTATATTATTTCTTAAAAACAGACCTTACGTAATATTTAGAGGAAACGCACAGACAGGGTCACAACAAGTTTGCAGCGAAATTAAGCTCACATTTGGAGAAAGAAAATTATTAAGAAGCGCACATTCCATAGAATATTTCTCTGTCACAGCGTAAAACACATTAATCTGGACCATAGATATAACTTATTCTTGGGCATACCGTCACTAATATGGTGTGGAATATACCCGAAATAAAAGTTAATTGACATTGGCCCAGCGGTTAGAGTGTTCGCCAATGGCCCGGGAGACCTGGGTTCAATCCCAGGTCGAGTCATACCAAAGACTTTAAAAATGGTACTTGATACCACCTTGCTTAACACTCAGCATTATAAGGTGCGGTTCAAGGGTAAAGTGGAGCAATCCTGGGAATGGAGTAGCGCCCTCCCCTACACCTTGGTGTAGTAGCTATCGAAAAGGGAGCCTTCGGGTCACCCTCGACTATGGTCGCTAACTTTACTTTACTTATATAGTTCTCGTGTGTACAAAACAATACGCATCTTTAACTTTTGGGCGGAAAATCTGGAAAAATAATACACTTTATATATATATATATATATATATATATAAGATTAACTTAAATCGCGAGTCGAAAATCTTTTACTAAAGTTTCATCTTATCGGATCATCAGGAAGCCTAACTTCGAAGTTAGGCTTCCTGATGATCCGATAAGGTGAAACTTTAGTAGAAGATTTTCGACTCGCGATTTAAGTTAATTTTATGATTGGCTCCACTTGTGTTGAGCACTTTAGTAATTGTAGCTTGCAGGATTCACGGAAGGTTTTTAGTTTTCTTTTGACCACTGACTTCGTATCCCTTGATTTTTTTTCAAGGGGTCGGACGAAGTTGGCCTTTTCTTTCTTTTTTACCTATATTTTTTTTCTTTTTCCCCGGGGGGTGATTCGAGATACTTTTATCTCTTGTTCCTGGCAGGTTTGTTTTTTTTTTGTTTTTCTCTGGTACCGTGAATGCTGGTAGATATTAGATTAGTAAATATATATATATATATTACACAATTTGATGGAGACTCAAACTCGGTTAAGTCGTCATAATAAATTTATTTCAGCGAAGAATATTACTATACACTCCGTCTCGTCAGATGACTATTTACATGCTTCTCTCTAGTCGCTGAGTAGCAAATGTGGAGTTACAGTTCGTATTCAGAAGATAAGATAAAGGAATTAAAAAATTAAAATTAGAAAATAAAAATAAAATAAGTATATATATATATATATATATATATATATATATATATATATATATATATACAGTAATTTATTTTCATAAATTAACATCATTTTTTCTTTATCTTAAAAATGAATAGAGTTTGTTTGTTTGTTGGGGTTTTTCGGGGGGGTGTTTTTTGTGAGGCGGGGTGATAAGAACTGTAAATCCTTATAAATACATTGCAATGTTTGCGAATTTGTTCATCTTAGTTTAAATGCTGTTTGATTTGAACGAAAAAATAAACAGTTTGTCTTAATAGCTATTTTCTTTATTTAAAATGAGAGATCAGTCACAATGTATTTTTTTCTTACTATAAGAAGCCGACGAAACCTTGAGAAACCTTTCTCTTACAAAAACAAAGGACACTACGTCAGATTTTATTATGCAAGATATTGTTTTCACGAATTTTTTCGATCATAATAAAATTTGACATAGTATGTAGTCCCAAAATATTTACTTCATTTATTATAAGTGATGTTTATAATAGAACGGGTATCACAATTATGAGAAAGCAAAATAGAGTTAATTATAATTATATCTGTTGTTATTCTTGACTACCAAACGTTACTTAAAACTTGTTATCACTGATTCGTTGATTGTTATATTTCATAATCTAGCAGGGATACCTGGCGTTGCCTGGGGTAAAATAACCCCCAAATATGACAGCACACTTAGAATATATACTTTAATATATTTCTTATAATATAACAAAAGAAAAAAATATATATTTTAAGTATTTACGCATAAAGAAGTTGCTGTAACTGAATGAATATTTTGATGCCCAAGCCAAAACAGATAATGTAGTCCGTCATAGACTTACATTTTAAGGGGCCTTGAAACTTGAAATTTTAGGGGAAGCTTCGCAATCCTAATAATCTTTTTTTATCACTTATTTTGTATTGAATAAGACTATACTACAAGCATTATTTTCTAAACGTTCTTTCTCACAGAGGAGACCCAAACTTTTTAAGCAATGTAGAGTGGAACTAGTTCTCGGGATTTTCCGGGATTACGGACCATGAAACTTAAGCCTCATGAGTTTCATAGTAAATCTGCCCTTATGTGATTACTCAATATATAGAGAGTTCTGGGACATAACATTAGTACGGCTCCCATGGACGGCCAATAGGAAAAAGCTGTCTGGGATTCCAAGTATAGAACATCCAACATAGAGTAGGACATGGGAAAAGACTTGGACAATATGAGACGAAAACTATGACCACTGGTATAAAAAGTTAATTCAAGTGAAATCTATCATTGTGCTATTTGTAAGAATGAATGGAGAAAATTTTATATAAAATTGTTTCCAAAATTTCAAACCGAAGTTTTTTTTTATTATTTGACGTCTGGTGACTTAGAATGACTTCTTATGTTAGCCCAATAAATACAAAAACAGATGGTTTATTTCTTTTATAGATTAATATAAGCATAATTATGATAATACTAATATATATATATATATATATATATATATATATATATATATATATATATATATATATATATATATATCAGTACCATTGTATATATTGTATATACACTATTATAAATATAATATGTTATATATATGGGTCCCTGAACACGTATGTCAACTTTGATTTGTCATAAATTCAATACTTCTTAAGATATATGTAAATTTTACAATCCGAGTGAAAGAAGTCCACAATAGAATATTTTGAGACATCACAGGTGTTCGAATTGATGATCGTTCTGAGCCAATTACTTTTGTTAATGGAATTGCAAATATCACTGAGTTATGGCAGGTGTTCAAGCAAGAGACCATTCTTTTTACGACACTCCTGATAACGTGAACAGATGGAATTGCAAATATCACTGAGTTATGGCAGGTGTTCAAACTGATGACCATTATATTTAGGGTACTGCTGGTAACGTGAACTGATGGAACTGCAAATTTTACGAATCATTTCAATTCATTCTGTTTCAGTTGCTCCTCTCAACTCATTCAATGTTCCATGTTACATTCAATAAAGTGAAATATCTCAATTAAATGCTACAATTGCAATTACTGTGCACCTCAGAACTAGCATGTAATAGTTTTACACTGTGGAAACTTATCAGGCGTTATAGAGTGGTATATATTATTAATTTTGGGTATAATTAAATCATTTTTTTTTTAACAGTCACTGATGAAAGTGGGAACACATTTCTTTTTTTCTTTTTTTTTTTTTTGCAACGACCAGTATATATCATTATCAATACTATTCAGTTGTACCTTTTGTTTCAAAAGTGATAATGCAAAACAGACGTATGAAGATCCTGGCACTTTTGAGGCAATTGAAATTTAGCCTCGAAGTCGCTGTGGAAGCTCGGAGAATCAATCTCCTCTTCCGTTTCTTTCGTAAGTTTTGTATCATTTTAAATCGCAAAATCACAGGGTAGACATTTTCTCAATTTCTGATGCTTAGTTCAATGACTGTGATGATCAGCAGAGCATAGCACGCCCACACACACACACACACACACACACATATATATATATATATATATATATGTTGTGTTTGTGTTATGCCGAGTGGTGCATTTGTGGAATGGAAATAATCACCAAGAACGTTTTTAGCTAACAGTTTTATTATAGAAAATAATAATTAAAGGTCTATACTCTACATATGGAATTTGTGGAAAATGGAGGGAGAGAAAGAGAGGTCCACACGTGCTCAGTGTCAGTCCGCCATCTTGAATTGTCCCGTTGACGTCAGTGGTCATGAGGCATGCGCCCATTTCCAGAGGGATAACTCTTAATAACCTTGGAGTTATCTCCCTTCCTTGTTACTTCCCACAATATATATATATATATATTAATTAGGATACTCAAGGAACAGAATTCAGATATGACAACACTGCCAAATATGTACTTTAGTATATTTCTTGTCATACGGTGGAGAAAAAATGTTTACCCTATAACCTCATATAAAATAGCTATTACTAAAAGAATATATATATATATATTTATATATATATATATATATTGGGGTACTATTAACGTAGGGGGTTATCGTCGTAGAAAATTGAATCTACGATACCATTTCTAGCAAATCGCTCTCTGTCAAGCTTGCTTGCTTTCGTTGAAATATTCCAAGAATACAGTTATAGCAACGAACAATTTTCTAATTATATAAAAATTTAATTGTACAAGAAAAACAAATTTATCTATTTACTCAACTCCTAGATACGAGCAGGATGTGACATAAGATCAATTTTTATGCGGATTTTAACAAAGTTTGCCTTCTCTGAGGCCGGTTACCATACCAAGGCTAAAGAGCTCAGCCTGCCCTCCTATTTACCTGTTATGGCCGATTATTAAGGGTCAATAAATGAATAACTCAACACGGAGATGAGTGCCACACAAATGTATCGAAGTCTCTGAGGAGGGTTTCCTAGGTTCAACATACACGAAGACAGGCAAGGTGCTTACTTCGGCTGCTGCCACCCCCCTCTCTCTCCCAACTTAGTTCTTGGTTAATGTTCTCTTTGGGTAAGTCCATTATTCTGGTCATAGGTGAGTCACCTATAACATTACCCATATCTGGAAGGAGGATAGTTGAATGCTTACCTTTCCTCGTGGTGTAATGGTTAAAGCGATGAACTGCGGATTCGTAGTACGCGAGTTCGTACTCCAGTCGCGCTATTACGTTCACTTTCGGGCAAATACCCTTGGGAAAGGTATGAACCCCCTTATTCTCCCTCCAGCTATGGGTAAATAGTAGGACGGACTAGGTTCTTCAGCCTTGGTGAGGTAACTAGTCTAGGAGAAGGAAAACTCTGAATTAAAACCTGTTAAACTCCGCTTAAAAATTGACCTTGTGTCATATCCTGCCCGAGCGGAGGGGTTGGTAAATAGTACCTTTCCCAATTAGCGCTATGTAAAACAGCTTGGTCCAGTATTTGAACTCCGGCCCCTGTGTCCATTTCCTCCAATAATAGCAATTACACTACAAGCGCCCTCATACATGCAAATATACATACATGCAAATATACATACAAATAGACACACATACATACATCAAATTTCTACAAGCAAATGGTTCTAAGGGTTCCAACTGTGTTGGGCCTCGCTTTCACGTTCCACAATTTTTGGTTCTTTAACAAGGTCTAGGCTTTTACCTAGTTACGATCATTTAACACAAATTGGGGATCACTCCCATATAGTGGTACAAGATAACCCAGTAAAACCTGTCACAAGGAACCTCTTAGTTTTCGTTCATTGTGTTGGGCATTGAAAACGAAACCAATGGAGACAGACGTTGCGTGACGGTTACAGCCGTAGAAAATGGACAACATTTAAAATCATTTAGCATAATATGGTTCAAGATTAATTTATATGGTACAAGGTTGATTAATATGGTGCAAAGTTAATTAAGAATAAAAAGATAGCGTTGCGCCACCGTTAATAGAAAAAAATGCTTTCCTTGAAAAGGGGTATTCGAAAGTTCGAATATCGATTAATGACGTTATTACGCGCTATTTAAGTCACGAGTTGGAACAGCAGAATATAACACAAGATTAATGGAAATTGATTGATTGAATGGTTGGTTTTTACAGCATTTCAACCCATCAAGGGTTATCTTATGCGTAGAAGTTAGAGAATCGCATTCATTGTGCATTTTTGTGCAGATATTTCTTAAGAGTTTTTTTTTGGCCCACGGTATTATCGAATACGAATAATTTTAAATAGTCCTATTTGACCTATAGGTGGGACCCTAACAAGTATTAACACTTCTGGCAATAGTAGACCTGAGAGTAACAGCAATGAAGGGACACTCTACACCGCGCCATATTTCCAAAATTGGAGTCTCAGGTGCAGTTTAGCATCATACCCAGGATTCCATAAGGGACTGGGGGGCGTTGAGAATTACTTTTCTTCAGGGGAGTCACCTAAAACATTACCCATATCTGAAAGGAGGATAGTTGAATGCTTACATCTTCTAAGCCTCACCGACGGGGCTAGATTATTTAAAATATTTTACTGCGCCAACTTTCATACAAGTCAATACGGGCATCAAAATAAGTATTCGTAAGTCAAGAGGATACTAATATGGCTCAGTGACGCTCTTATACGCTGTTATTTTGGCCAGGAGTCACACTGGTTTGGTTTGGTTTGATTTGGTTTTATGACATATCAACCATTTGTTGTGGCCCCAGAAAGGGTCACTAATGAAAACGCAAACACGGATATTAGATAACAGATTATAATTACACAAGAAAGATAGAGTTACATAGAAAAGGTAATAAGTCTCGTACTGTTCGGATAACTCAGGTATTCATTTGACTCTGGCAGCGAAATCTCTCAGTACTAATTACGGTGAGAAGAGTCCATTATGGTGAGATGGGTAAGGCTCCCACAACACCATTGTAGGTTATTTTATACCGAATCCATTTTTATACATATAAACAGTTGTCTTCCAAACAATTCAGTTTAGCATAAGTACACAGTTTAAATGTCAAAAACAGTTGTATTTCAAGCTATTCAGTTTTGTCAACAAATTTAACTAGTTCGAAGTATTGCTTGCTATGTATCACTGACAATTCAATTAAACATCAGTTATTTATTTACACAGTTAAATTTAAAAACAGTTCCACTTCAAACAATTCAGTTTAGTGGAAGTACGCAGTTTGAATGTCAAAACAGTTCTATTTCAAACAGTTCAGTTCAGCATTAACACAGTTTAGTTCTATTTGACCCATAGATAGGACCCTATCAGGTATTACCACTCCCGACCAGAGTGGACCTGGAAGCGATGGCAATGAAGTGATACTCAGCATTCCCCAAAGCTCCAGCATTACTAGAACCTTACCATCAGATTGTTTAGTGTCATATCCCGGACACTTGTTGAGGGAGTCTAACCCCTTTGCAGAGAAACAGACGGTGTATTCTACAGCCCCAGCCGACTTAGCAAACGAGTCGCACTCAAGTCAGTACTAAATAGGAGCAGTATAATATGACACAATGCTCATTAAGAGCAAAAAGATTGTGTTGCGCCACCCTTCATAGAAGAGAGTGTTTGCCTTGAAAATAAGGACTCAAACATTTACAGATTTCGAATATCGATCAATGACGCTGTTATACGATATATATCTTAATTTTGTTTGTATTTTATGACATATCAACTCTTGTCGGTTATTTCATGCCAAATCCTTTTTACACACACACACATCAGTATATATATATATGGATAGATAGGATTTGTAAGTGAATAGTAGGTCGACTGCTCTATTTTTAAATGAACTCGAATTCGTTTGTTTGTACACAGGTAAATGGTTTCAAGTATTCCTAATATTAATAATTCTAAAAGATCTCAAGTATTGTTATCAAACACTTATGATTCTATTTAATTTTATTTAATTTATTTAATTAATTCTATTTAATATTAATCATATGTTTGTTCACAGATACTAATAAGTCAGTTGTAAAGTTGGGGACTGCAGTCGAGGGTAACCCCAAGGCTCCCTTTTCAATAGCTACTACACCGAGGTGTAGGAGAAGGCGCTACTCCTTTCTCTGGATTGCTCCACTTTACCCTCGATGCATACCTTATAATGCTGAGTGTTAAGCAAGGAAGCATCAAGTACCATTTTTTGAGTCTTTAGTATGACTCGACTTGGGAGTGAACCCAATTCTATCTAATATTAACCATTTGTTTGCATACAGTTAATGATTCAAGCACTGCTATCACTTATGATTGTAAATGGTTTCAATTATTGCTATCAAACACTAATAATTCTATTCAATATTAATCATTTGCTTGCACACAGATAAATTGTTTCCAGTATAGTAAATTAATGAATAGTTCTATTTGACCCATTGATGGGACCCAAACAGGAACCTGGGAGTAATCGCTAAGAAGGGGCACTTCACATCCCCTAAGCTCTAGGACTGGAGTCTCACCCTCTGATACAGTTTACTGTCATACCCAGAATATCTACCTTAGTCGCTAGTGAATCTCACAAAAGTACTAAGTAGGAACAATAGGAACAATGTAGTATAACACACGATTAATTAATTGTAAATTGCTGGGTCGGCTGGGGTTGTAAAATACACCGACTGTATCTCTGAAGCGGGGTAAGATCCCTCACCTTGAATATGATACTAAACAATCGGATGGTCAGGCTTCAGTAATGCTGGAGATTTGGGGAATACGGAGCACCTCTTCATTGCCATCGCTCCCAGGTCCACTCTGGCCTGGTGTGGTAACACCTGATAGTCCTATCAGTGAATCAAATAGAACTAAACTGTGTGCTTATGCTAAACTGAATTCTTTGAAATAGAACTGTTTTTGACATTGAAACTATACTTACGCTTAACTGATTTGTTTGAAATAGAACTGTTTATTTGTATAAAAAATGGATTTGGCATTAAATAACCTGCAAAGGTTGATATGCCATAAACCCCCAAACAAACAAACAAATAAATCTCTGTTGCACCACTCTTCAAAGAAAGAAATATATGCCATGAAAATCGTTATTCTAACCGACGGCCACTGTTACGCCTAAAGACCGGCTGGTTCGAAATTCGTAGATATCTGCTTAACTTGATACAATGTTAAATGGGGAAAACGTAACTTCTTATAAAGATCTTTTCTTCTTTTTACATGTGATAATAGTCTATTACTTATGCGTCAATTGTCTAAGTTTTACTGATATATTAACAAATCTTTGAAAATGTCATAAACAGTAAACGTTTCTCCATCGACTTGTCTCGGATCTGCCTCTTATTTGACCTATGCGTGTGTCTTTATCCAGTTGTGTGTCTCCGTTTTTAAATTGTTGTCAAAATATTTCTATACAATATCTAAGATGGCTTTCAAAATAAATTTCATCCACAACGTCAATCAAAGTCAAGGCTTTTGGGTGATAAACCTAACCTTTGAACTCGGTGAATAAATCATTATTCCATAATTAGTCTGTTTCAACTGCAACTAAAAAGTGGTATAGATTACAACGTATATTAAAAAGTTTGAATTTAGTTCTCCATTTGTGGTCTACTTTGTTGACATGACATCTTAAGACGTAAAATTTACCCAAACCAAAATTGGAATCGTACTTTTCTGGTGGATTATACAGTATAACTTTAGTGGAACGTAAATCCACTGAAACTCAAAGAAATTCTTTAATGACGGATCAGTGCAGCTTTTAAATTTATCTCAATATTTTCAAAAAACAATGTGAATTTTTTATCAACCTAATAATAATATTAATATTATATATATATATATATATATATATATATATATATATATATATATATATATATATATATATATATATATATATATATACGGGGAGATACTGTCTAGCCACTCTGATGAGTTCTGATAGAACGAAACAGATCTGTCTGTGGATAACTATATATATATATATATATATATATATATATATATATATATATATTGTCATCCAAAGACAGACTGCTTCGTTGTATCAGAACTAATCATCCACAGACAGATGTGTTTCGTTCTATCAGAACTCATCAGTGTGGCGAGACATACTAGCTTCCCGCTGATTTAATAATTATATATATATATATATATATATATATATATAATTATTAAATCAGCGATGTGAATTAATAGCTAGATGTAGACATAGGAATAAATCTAAACTATAGACAAATTGTCATAGATAATGCTTAAATAAAAAAAAAACATAGGATAAAATTAAGATTTAAGGTGAAATGAATAAAATAAAATAAAATAAAAAAATGAGAAGAAAAATGTGATGTGTACGTACTCTTCAATGGAAGGGTAACTGAATTAATAAGCACGAAAATAAAATTTGAAATGAAAAAATTTTAATTTTAAATTTTGAATTTAATCTAATATAAGTATTACTGTATCCTTAGTTTTATTAAGGAATGTTGTACTTCTCTAAATTAGTATTAAATCTGGAGTTTTAAGTTGAAATGTATTTAGAATTTAAAAAATAAAAAACTAATTTACTATAATTCCAACCGGTAATAAAAACAAAAAAAAAACAGAAGTGGGCTAAATGAGGAGAAAGCTCTTCACCCCTCTTCTACTCCCGCCCACCCTTCTTTCCTGTGTCTATTCTGAATTATTTTATCCATTAGATCTGAATAAGTCCTGTTATTTTTGGTGTTATTGATTTATATCAAAACCCATAACAGGATGGAAATAAATTTATAATCCTAATGTGACCGGTTTTTGTTTTTTCTTAAAGATATATATATATATATATATATATATATATATATATATATATATATATATAACTAATTTAGACGTAGATTTTTTAATTAACTTTCAAATTTTATTTAATTTTTGATTAGGGGGAGGGTGTTAGATTAGTCGCGTGCAGGTATGTGAGTTGATTTGAGAGTGTAAATAAGTACAAATTATAGGTGTATATATCTAAATAGGTGTGAGAATAGTGCATCAATGATGACCATCCTGTATACATTCTATGGATGTATCACAAGACTATAAATTGTTATTCGGCAGTGACGTCTGGGAAAAGACCCTTTGGCGACCTGGGAAGAGATCGGGTGACAATTTGGAGAGACAAATGACATCCCGGAAAGACGGGAATAAGTGCAACAAGACTACTGACAAAATCAGAGAGAATGGCTTCGAGCTGACGAAGAAAAGGAGCATAAAGTACCCCGCAAAAACAATTACCGACGCCGACTACGCCGATGACATAGCGATACTGGCAAATACACCCGACCAAGCTGAAACACTACTGCATAGTTTGGAACGAGCAGCCGCAGGCATAGGCCTCTATGTTAATGCACACAAAACGGAATATATGTGCTATAATCAAACGGGGGACATCTCCACTTTAGACGGAACCCCTCTTAAACTAGTAGACAAATTCACTTACCTAGGAAGCATCAACCGAAAAGGATATCGACACGAGGTTAACGAAAGCATGGACAGCTATCAATAGACTATCGATTATATGGAAATCAGACCTAACCGATAAAATGAAACGCAGTTTCTTCCAGGCAGCGGTCGCATCGATACTGCTATATGGATGCACTACATGGACTCTAACAAAACGGCTGGAGAAGAAGCAAGACGGCAACTATACAAGAATGCTGCGAGCAATATTGAACAAGTCCTGGCGGCAACACCCCACAAGACACCAACTGTACGGCCACCTCCCTCCTACCACGAAAACTATACAAGTTAGACGAACCAGACATGCAGGACACTGCTGGAGAAGCAGGGACGAACTCATAAGAGATGTACTCTTATGGACCCCCACACATGCCCGTGCAAAAGCAGGACGACCAGCACGAACATACATTCAGCAGCTATGTGAGGATACGGGATGTTGTCCTGAAGACATGCCTAGAGCGAAGAACGATAGGGAGGAGTGGCAAGAGAGGGTCAGGGATATCCGTGCTACCAGCACGACATGATGATGATGATGATGATATATATATATATATATATATATATATATATATATATATTCCCAACCTGCACGAGCAGGATCTGACACTTGGTCAATTATTAAGAGGAGTTTAATAGGTTTTAATTCAGTTTTCCTTCTCCTAGACTGGTTGCTCTACCGAGGTTAAAGAGCCCAATCTGCTCTACTATTTACGCATAGCTGGAGGGACAATTGTTGGATTTGATACATGAAATGCAAGCAGCTTGTTCAGTGTTTGAACTTGGGTCGTCGTGTTAATTTCCTATGAATGTAACCATTACACCACGAGCGCCTCTACTATATATATATTACCGGTCCATTAGTCTAGAGGTTGAAGTATTCGCCAGTCACCTGGGAGCCCGGGGTTAAATGCCAGGTCGAGTCATACCAAAGACTAAAAAAATGGTACTTGATATCTCCTTGCTTAACACTCAGCATTATAAGACACGGGATGTTGACCTGAAGACCTGCCTAGGGGGATGAACGATAGGGAGGAGTGGCGAGAGAGGGTCAGGGATATCCGTGCTACCAGCACGAGATGATGATGATGATGATGATATATCAATAGTCATCCACAGACAGATCTGTTTCGTTCTATCAGAATTCATCAGTGTGGCTAGACAGTAGCTACCCATAGCTGGGATTGAAACCCGGTTTGACTCAAACGCCAAGTTTCTAACCATTCAGCCATATATATATATATATATATATCATCATCATCATCATATCGCGCTGGTAGCACAGATATCCCTGACCCTCTCTCGCCACTCCTCCCTATCGTTCATCGCCCTAGGTAGGTCTTCAGGACAACATCCCGTATCCTCACATAGATGCTGAATGTATGTTCGTGCTGGTTGTCCTGCTTTTGCACGGCCATGTGTGGGGGTCCATAAGAGTACATCTCTTCTGAGTTCGTCCCTGCTTCTCCAGCAGTGTCCTGCATGTCTGGTTTGTCTAACTTGAATAGTTTTCGTGATAGGGGGCAGGTGGCCGTACAGTTGGTGTCTTGAGGAGTGTTGCCGCCAGGACTTGTTATACTTTGCAATGTTTATAAATCAAGAGTATTCAAATCAGTGATAGAGTATATCTAATTTAGGATTGCGTAGACACAGAATCAACGACCCTTGGTACTATTTACCAACCCCTCCGCTCGGGCAGGATATGACACAAGGTCAATTTTTAAACAGGTTTAAATTCAGAGTTTTCCTTCTCCTAGACTAGTTACCTCACCAAGGCTGAAGAACCTAGTCCGTCCTACATAGCTGGAGGGAGAATAAGGGGGTTCATACCTTTCCCAAGGGTATTTGCCCGAAAGTGAACATAATAGCGCGACTGGAGTACGAACTCGCGTACTACGATTCCACAGTTCATCGCTTTAACCATTACACCACGAGGACACCCCCAAACGACCCTTGGTGAGTATTAGTCTCTTGCCTAAGCGATGACCGGACCGATCATATATCTTTAGAATTTATTTTAAATGAGTGAAGTTTGAAGTTACTAGAAATTGTGGAAATTATTATTTTCTTTAAAAATATTTCAAAATCCCATGTGCCTAATACCTGTGCGTGTCACTTTATTTATATATATATATATATATATATATATATATATATATATATATATATATATATATATATATATATATATTCACCATATTCATTACGTACATACCATCATAAATTACAATAACGAATATGTAATATAACAGTAACACGGCGTAGGCAAAATATGTTATTATACATATTGCAATTTAACACAGAACATATAACAAACATATGAAAGCTTGTATTGCATAATACACCGTGGTATATAACTATATACCATGTCTCTCAACACCTCACCTATTATTCTGACGTTTAAAACCCAGTATCCATTTCGTCTACTATACTAACATGTTAAATCAAAAATTCATTTTCTTCATAATGGTGATGATGATAACTTTGTTCCTTAGCTAAAATCATCACTACACAATAAAAAAAACTTTTATTTGACTAAATTCCCAATCGTCTCCTGATTTCCGACACCTTTTGCTACACATCGCTCCATATATATTCGTGCGACAATCACAAAAACCTTTACACACACACACACACACACACACACACACACTAACAATCACATATACAACCACACACAACAATACGCAAATATAATCTACGCACTCACAATCACGCACACAAAGACTTATACGCAATTCTAATGTAAACATTCTTTTGACAGTATCTTTTCGATTTTTTCGATTTCTCCAAAATCTTTCTTTCTCTGCCTGATGATTGTCGTATAATGACGGCATGAAACCAGTGGTCGTAGATAATGATATTGAATATATATAAAAACTAATACATGCCATCATAGATATAGATGGAATAGATTACAACTATATATATATATATATATATATATTCAAGCAAGTTTTCTTAAAGACGATGGAACATTTTATTATTTTTTATTTTATCTTTTCAAAACTCCTTGTTATTTTTCTCGTGTCGGAATCAAGATGGTAAAAGAAATGGTCCCATATGTTTTTGCCCATGCGCTTTCGACCATGTTTTTGGTCATCATCAGGGATAGTGTACTTTTGAGTTGACTCTTGAGTTTCAAAGATATATATATATATATATATATATATATATATATATATAAACATTTGATAAATTAGTGCTCAAATGCTGGCGAAGCGACCAATATTAAAACTAAGAGAAATTATATCTCATTTTGATATAGTTTCATTTCAAGAATTGGGATGCAATCATGAGCTGAAATTTCATCAGATGATTGCAGCCGAGTTAATACATGAAACTATCGGTTATCAGACTCTAATAAAAGGTGAGATTTTAATTTATCTTTATATATATATATATTGGGAGAGAGTGAGAGACAGAGATAGTGATATGACATGAACGTTCGAGCATATCTTCCACGATTTAAGAGCCTAGTTGTATATAAATATATGTACATATATATATATATGTGTGTATATATATATGTATGTGTGTGTATATATATATGTATGTGTGTGTATGTTTGTGCGTCTATGCGCGCGTGTGTGTGTGTTAAAATGAGTAGATCCACGAAGAGAGTTGTATTATTTTTTTAGGATTTATTTATTTATTTATTTTGTTCTTACATACGTGTATGTTTCCAGCTTGTCGCTTTCGTTAGAGAACATACATGACACAAGGCCTTATTAATGGGGTTGCCAACGAGACTTGTACTCACTCATGTTAGCGGTTTGAATGGTTTTCAGTTGGTTATGGGTTAATATGGAGGTCACTCCTCTCTTTTTCTTAAAGTGTGTTTACCTTAGTCTGCTTTAACCTTCATTTACCTTTGATTTTTGATAGCGTGTAGTCGTTCGTTTACAAAACCCGGAAACAAAATTTAAAATAAATAAATAAATAAATACTTAAGCTGCAACTCAAAAAACGTAGTCTACATAATTGAATGTAGCAAATGCAAAGAAATATGCATAGGGCCAATACAGGCCCTCAATACAAGGATATCACTTCACAAAAGCAATATTAGAATAACAGAAAAACAGAAAATTAAATGTATTGAAACACCTATAGAAATGAAGTCTAGGTTAATTTTAAAAAATGCCCATATACCAAACTAACGACTACGCGCTACATCAAATAAAGGAAAAGAGATTTATAAATAAATCTAAACCAAAGTTGAATAAAACATAAATACACAACCACAAATGGACGCAAACATGCATAGGGATGTAAAAAAAAAGTAAAGTTGGCGACCGTAGTCGAGGGCGACCTGAAGGCTCCCTTTTCAATAGCTATTACACCGAGGTGTAGGGGAGGGCGCTACTTCTTTCCCTGGATTGCTCCACTTTACCCTTGATACGAGTCTTATATTGCTGAGTGTTAAACAAAGAGGTATCAAGTACCATTTTTAAAGTCTTTGGTACGATGCGACCTAGTATTGAACACAAGTCTCCCGGACCATTGGTCAACACTCTATCCACTAGACCAATGAGCCAGTTATATATATATATATATATATGTGTGTGTGTGTGTGTGTGTGTGTGTGTGTGTGTGTACACACACAAAACTAAATAGTAAAAAATAATTACCAGTATATTTCAAACCAGACTACCACATACGTAAAAAAATCTCAAGACACACACAGAAAAAATAATTGTAAGTGAAATACGAAACCACTCCAACACACACACACACGCACACAGAACGAAAAAGACGTATCAAAAATCAAAGGCCAAGG